>VXBR01009092.1:115931-476065 GCA_013400215.1 Cisticola juncidis | reverse complement strand
TTTTTTTTGGTGGGGTTTTTTGGTGGTTTTATTTGTATTTTTTGTTTTGTTTTGGTTTGGGTTTTTTTGGTTTTTTGGGGGGTTTTGGTTTTGTTTTTTGTTTGTTTGGGGTTTTTTTTTGGTTTTTTGGGGCGTTTTTGTTTGATTGCTTTTTGGTTTTTTTTGTTTTTTTGTGTTATTTTTGGGTTTTGGGGGGGTTGGGGGTTTTTGGAGTTTTTTTTGTTTGTTTGGGGTTTTTTTTTGGTTTTTTGGGGCGTTTTTGTTTGATTGCTTTTTGGTTTTTTTTGTTTTTTTGTGTTATTTTTGGGTTTTGGGGGGGTTGGGGGTTTTTGGAGTTTTTTTTGTTTGTTTGGGGTTTTTTGTTTGTTTTGTTTTGTTTTGTGTTTTTTTGTGTTTTGATTTGGGATTGGGTTTTTTTGTGTGTGTGTGGTTTTGTTTTTTGGTTTTTTTTTGGTGGGTTTTTTTGTTGGTTTGTTTGGGTTTTTTTGGGGGGTTTTTTTGGTGGTGGGTTTTTTCGGGTTTTTTTGGGGGGGAAGACTTGTGCTTTTGAAAAGAAGCTCCTCATCATCTCTAATTTCTAAACTTGTCATTGAGGAGCAGATAAGCAGCTTGCTAATCTAGATGTGATCATCTGGGGCTGCTCAGAATTATTTAATTAAGTTTACAGAAACAATCTTTGATTCTAAACAGTTTTTCATTTGAAAATAATTTTGGAAGAGAAGAAGGTGGCATCAAACAGAAAGATTATTATGAAAATGAAAAGCTACAAGATATCAAATTCTAATTACATACTGTCAAGTATTCCCAATGCTCTACTATTTTTTATATGTATTGTCATTTATGGTTTTGCAGCTTAAATGTAAATAAAAATTCAAAACAGTCTCCAAAAGAAATAGAGGCAATAAATATTTCTTTTGCACCAACATATGGGGCTCTGCAAGACACAAAGCATTTATGGATCAAGCTCATTTCATTCAAGGTGCAAAGGCTGTCATATTTTGCTCCTTGGGAAACACTCTGATGAAGTAACTCTATCTTGTTTGAAATTTTGACCACTTTAAAGGAAGAATCCTCAGGTTAGAGTATTACAACTTTATCATGTCACTAACATGATTTCTAGAATAGGATGAACATGTCTTAAGTAAAACCAGCGGATAATAATTTGACATGCCTTTGTGTGTGATTGAGATATCCAGTAGTAATGTGATTCATATGTATCCATATGAAGACACATGTGTGTCCGGGTTTTTTCCCTAGAGGAACAGCACAATCTGGATTGTAGAGAACCTATGGAGATAATTTGGTCCAGTTCCTTGCCGAAAATCAGACCACAGCTTAGAGTCAGAGCAGGTTGCTCAGTGCCTTGTTGAGTTTTGAAAGTTTCCAAGGATGGGGATTCCACAACCTCTGCAGCCAAACTGTCCAAGGTCTAAACCTCTTTCTAGTGATTTTTTTTCCTTTTGTTGAACCAGAACTTCACTTAAAGTGTCTTGTCTTACTTCTGAGTGTCTCCAAGTACAGTCTGTCTCTGCCTCTTCACAGCTCCCATTAAGTTTTTGTAAATAATGTTAGTATCTTTTCATTTTATCTGTTTAAAATACAGTAAACCTCATCTCCTCAATTTAGTCTCATTTGTTATATCCTCCAGCCCTCTACCCATCTAGGGGATTTTCCTCTGGAAATGGTGCAGTTTCTCAGTGTCTTTATTGTATTGAGGGCCCTGGATACAGTTCTCCAGATGCAGCTTGCTGAGTACTGAATACAGGTGGAAAAACATTTCCTTGCAGTCCTTCTATGTGTTCTTGGTCCTGCAGTCCAGTATGTGATTAACGTTCATCACCAAAAGGCATTGCTGACACATGTCCAAAGTGCTGACTGCTAAGACTCCCATGAATTTTCCACAGAGCTGTTTCCTAGTCACTTGGTACCCAAGATTTAAGACTTAATCCACCCCAGGCACAAGACATTGCATTTGCCTTTGACAAACTTTGTGAGTCCTGCTAGCTCAATCCCCTAGCTTCCTGCAGCTACAACCCTCAATTTGTTTTCACTTGCAGATTGCTGAGACAACTTCCATCCCATCGTCTTGTTGAGACAACTTCCATCCCATCGTCTTGTTGAGACACTTTTCCCCACTGATCTACACTGATCTTTTATTTTGAATAAAAGGGCAAATGCCTTTCTTAGACCAAAAGAAAATTAAGGTCTTACTTGTTCTATGAAATAGATGCTGAATTTGGGGAGACAGATCTTCAATGATTTCCTGATGGAGAGAATGGAAAAGGAGTGAAGTAATATCTTTATAGGGACTGGAAAGTCTTATGCTAGACTGGTACAACTAGACATAACTCTGGGGAAAGCTGCCTAAGAATTTGTCCTAGGTGTCACCAGGAAATCTGAGCCCCTTAATATTGTAGATGGAGATAAAGTCCCAGTGGCCCATGTCAGAGGTTTGTTGGGAAAGACAGTATGGGTCAATCCTGCCTCGAGTACAGGCAAACCCATTCGTGGGATTGTCTTTGCTCAAGGACCAGGTTACACATGGTGGATAATGCAGAAAGATGGTGCAACCCGCTGTGTACCTCAGGGAGATCTGAGTGTGGGATGATATCATTGTCTGCTGAGACAGAAGGAAATGTGAAAGTGTGGAAGGTTTGAGCAAGTGAGAAGATGGAAATGTGTAAGTGTGGAAGGTTTGAGCAAGTGAGAAGAAGGTGTTTGTTTTTTGTTTGCATTATGTTCAGTAACCTGTTCACGATATGGGATAAGGGATGAAATGTCCTGGGGTGACGGGACATTTTTTTTCATGCTCTGTATCCCAAATCGTGTGTGTTCCTGTTCCTGCGTCCCAAGGTTGTTTTGTCTAATTAGCTGCCCTCCTCCCCCAGCTCTGGCTCTAGCTTGCTTGCTTTTGCTGCTTGCTTGCTTGCTGCTAGCTGCTAGGCTTGCTTGCTTTGCTCTCCCGCTTTTTGCTTTTTGCTTTTTGCTTGCTTTTTGCCATTTTTTCTGTTTTTGTGGTTTTTTCTCCCCTTCTTTCCTTCCTCCCCTTCCCTTGAAGTCATCGAACTGGCTCCGGACCCTGATTTTGGGAACGTCAAGGGAAACCCCCCGGAGTCTGCTGAGAGAAGCTTTGGCACCCTTCTCAGCCGAGACAACCGACCCTACTGGTGAAAAATGTTTGTTGTCATCTCGGAAAACGTTTGTTTTTTTCTTGTGTTGGGGAGTGTTCTTTGTTTGTTGTTTTTTTCAATAAATAAGTTTTTTCCACTTCTCCTCCGAGGAAATTCCTCCCGAGCCTGGTGGGGGGGAGGGGGGAGTTGTGGAGGTTTATTTCTTTTAAGGGGCTTTCTTTGGAGATTTCCCCCTAATTTGTCCTAAACCAGGACAAATATTTTGGTATTTTGGTAAAAGAGGTACAGATCCAGGATAAAACTGGTTTAATTACCTAAAAAGCTTGCAGTGCTATTGTTTTTAAGTTAGCTGCAGATTTCAGCAGTTCAGGGTTTTACACAGGTATATGAAACTATTGAATTTCATGGCAACATTCATTAATTGTTCTTGTGAAAATTAGCAATTGCCTGTCACATCCAGAGGTCTTTATTAATTTTCTTTTACTTGATTTTAAGAAAACTCCAAGTTAATTAAAGCAGTAACAATAAGCTGCATATTTTTTGTTTGCTTTATTATTTAACTTCTAGTATGTGTAGAATTTAGGTATTCTAATTTGTCCAGTAAAAGTATATTCCAGACTTTATACACATTTCTGAAAATGTTTAGAATATTTGGTTTGATTTTGCTTGAGATGATTTTATTTGGTTTAGGGTTTTTTTCTTATTGGGACTGGTTATTCTGCTACTTACTCTGTAGTGATTGCTTTCCCATATTTTACCAAATGTGTTTGGATTTTAGGTATTCAGTTACCCAGATTCAGTCAGGCTTTTTTGAAGGTCTGTTACACCTGCAAAGAAAGCAGGCTTTCCATGAAATAACTGGCTGATTTTTATACTGTTCAGTTTTTATATTGCCTAAAAATTCATTGGATTTTGTCCAATTGTATTGCCACCAAGGAAACTTCTCATTCAATATTAGCTTTCTACCTACATGTTTCTTAAAATAGTATTTCTTTGACAAGATCAGTAACTCCAAAAGAAATATATTTGGGGTTTTCCAATTTTAATTTTTAATATTATTGTAAAAAAAAAATGAAGTACATTTTCATTCTTAACTGAAAAGAAAGTTTTAAGTTCTTGAAGTAAATCTAAACATCTAAATTTAATCAAAAAAAAAAGTTTTATTTGCAATATGAGCTTCACATGAAATAAAAACTTGGTCAATAAAAAATAAATACTATTGGAAACCTTAACTCAGATGTGCAAACATCTCCTTCTGCTAAAATTTGTACTTGTTGCAGCACAAAGCTAAGAAAATTTATTTGCATTTTTTATGGTAATTAAGTAATTTTGCTTAATTCTGTAATATCTGAAAACAGGTATATCTTGTGCAAAATAAAAACTAACTCTGTGATCAATGTTATCATGGTGAATATTTAAATAAACAATAATTATGGGAAGCTTCCTTTATAAAGGATTAAAATTAATCTTTTTATCCACATATGAAATTGCAGGAGGATAGCAGAATGCCATTACAGAGATGCTGAGTGCATTAGTGGAAAGACAACATTAGTCTTTAAATTGTTGATGACAGAGTTGTATCAGCAGGCCAACAAATTATTCACCTGTGATATAGCAGCTCAAAGATGAGACAGAAATACATTGCTTTTTTGAGACTCCATCAGTAAAATCAGAGAAAATAACATTCAAATGAATTTTCATTTCTGATTCTTCTAAACCCATTAAAGCAAAACAAAACTTAACCTGATACATGATCAGGAAGACTGAAAATGTGTGGCTTTACATCTTGTGATGCATTGTTAGCAAATGTTTGCTTTTCTCTGATTCCTTGTTTCATCTACTGTAAAACCTAAGATAATGTAAGAATGGAACTGTGGATAAAATCCCATTGCCATATGGAAATATTGAGTGCCGAAAGACCTTCTCCAACTTCTTAAAAAGATAGATACACAGAAAATCAGGTTAATTAAAATCTCTGAGATGCTTTAGTTTGTTAAGCTTTTCATAAATGCCACAATTAGGCCTGGCTTTATCTCTTCCATCTTTGTTGTTTCAGAATCTCTTCAGGAAAGATATTAGGATGTATAATTTTTTGTCCTCTTCTCCAGATCTTGCTTTTCCTCTGGCAGTGCATTTGTTTTAAACAAATAGTCATGGCCAAGAGATGAAGAGCTTATCTGAAGTAAACAATTAAAAGATTGTTGTTTTTCTTCACCAGATCACACAGACAAAAAAAAAGCTAGAGTTTCTGTCAGCCATATCCTGCTGTCAGCCACCTCCTTCTGTTTGAGTGGTGAATCATTGCTCTGTGACTGAAAAGAGTTCTTGTGTGCATCACTGAGGGAAGAATTATTCATGGCATAATTTGTACATTCATAATTTGTAATTTAAAAAAACCCTTCTAATTCTTATTTAAATGATAAATTAAATGGTCATTTATTCTATCTTCCTATGTTGCTCACACAGCATTTATGACACTCAAAGCTAAACTCCATTTCCATGCTGTCAGCATCTGAGACTTTGGGATATCAGTTTCGTTTGCTTGAAAGTCAATCCTCAAAACCTATTTTCAGCCATGATATTTACTCTTTCTTCACACCAACATACAACCCTGTGAGCAGGAATGTTGCCAAAACTAGCTAAGCAAGAATACATTTCTAAATGTGAACCAGCAGGTGCTTCAAAATAACAAGAGTAAGAGCCAGCCCAGTGACAAGACAGCACCTCCTGAATATCTGCATCTACAGAAAGAGTGATGCTCTCTAAAAGTGTTTAGGAGCTTAATTAACTTATTTTAAAAAACATACAAGCATGGAGCACACACTGGTGGCCTACTAGAAAAATCTGCTACAGCCTGCAAGAAAGCAGAAAAACCACATCTAAGTCTTAAAAATTGCATCAAAAGGGGGGGCTTATGCAATATTTGAATATAACTGGATATATTCATTAGACCTGATGTGCTGCTGATGTTCTAGTTATAGTCATTATACTCACCTTCTAGATACAATACTTCTGAAAAAAGTAAAAATGTTCAGAGAGAAAAGTGAACTTGTCCTTTTACATTTTTCCTTCATGAACAAATACCACAGGTAAATCCTGCTAAAATATTAGCTCCTTGGGCGAGGAACAATGTTTTTCCCAAATGTCTGATTCAGTTCTGGACATAGGAAAGCTTAATTCTGTTATATAAAAAGAGTAAAATACTCACAAATAAAAACCAAAAAATCACTGAGAGATTCATGAATGAATCATTTGCAGCAAAACATATTGCAAGATTTTACTCCTCAAATACATAGGTTTGACCCCTACAGAATATTCGGTGGTGGAGCAGAGTAAATACATTAAATAGCTTGAAATAGGTGTGAAAGTGTGGATTCTTTTCTTGGTTGGGGAGGACAAGTGTCTGCCAGGGAAAGCTGGAGTTTCCCTTGGAATGGAGAATCCACCCCGCCTCTCCCTCCGAATTATTATAATTTTACAATTAAAGGCTTTGAGGCAAAGATTTAGGAATAGGAATTACAGTTCTTTACAAGGAATATTAAAAATAGAAATGTAGTAGTACAAAAACCCCACAAGCAAACAAACAAAAATCCTAGAAACCCTGACAGAGTCAGAAATATGGCCTGACACTGTGGTCAGGGTGTTGGAAGCAGTCCAAAGTAACTCCTCCTGGAGTGGCAGATGTGGTTTTGTTGGAGTAGAGATGATCCTGTAGAAAGAGTCCAGTGATGGTGATATAGGTCCAGTTTTCCTCCAGGCATCCAGTGGAAAACAGACTGCTTGGTGTTCCTACACCTCAGTTTTTATCTTTATAGGAATGGTTGGCTCCCCCTGTCACTGGGTGGAGCATCTCACAAAGGGATGCTGTAATGTGTCATGTCACTGGTGAGCCTTAATGGCCCATTAACAGAAGATATCCCCTGGAGGGAGGATGGGTTGTGGAAGAGATAGGAAACACTGGCCCACCTGGTTTTAACAACTGGCCTATTATCCGAAGGCATCCGCCCCCCTCCCCCCTGGAGTTATGAGGAATGGGTTATACAAGAGGTAAAAAACCATCTCCCTAGCTGGTTTCAACAGATGGAAAACAGAATAAATTTTTTTTTGGTTGCATAAACCCATGACAATTCTGTATACACATAATATAACTGATAATATTAGGGGCAATAATATGATTGATTAACAGTCCAGATATCAGATAAAAGTGAAGAAAATTGAAAATGTGTAGAGTGTTTTCTTCCATCACATTATCGTTATTAGATAGGATTAACGTTGCTTGGACATTTATTTATGTATCAGTCCTGGAATACATTTAAATTTTGTTTCATTTTAACCATAATAAGATGCTGGAATAAAATACAGAAATTCTCTTTATTTCCAGAAGCCAGAAAAAAGACTCTTATGTTTAAGCATATGGTCAGTTTTGTAACTGAAAATAATTGAAAATGCGGCTTATTCATGCAGAAGCATGCATCTTAAGTACAGGCAACTAAACTGTAGGTAATATTTTGAAAATGCCCAATACTTCACTTATGTCTCCCATGAAATTATATTTGCTGATGAAGTGGCTTTGTGTATGAATTATATCTCTACAAAGTGGCCATTAATCTAAAGATATGTAGCGTGTAAGCAACATCTCAATAAAATTTTAACAGTGTAGGAATTGTGAATAACATATTACTGTGTTACTATTTTCGCTTTGTCTATCTTTTTAGCCTAAAAGATTTTTATGAAGAGTTTTTCTTTAGCTGGTACATAACCTAACTGTGGAAGAGATACTAGGCTATTATATAGTCATAAGAATATATATTTATATATATTATATATTAATTAATAATATTAATAATTATAAGTCATTAAGAATATATATTAATAGGTTAGAAGACAGTAAGAAACCTTCAAATTTATTCAAATACTAAATGTAACATTGATTCATAAAGCGTGCCCAATAGCAGTCCATATTAATGCCTTCCCTGGTGGCATTTATTATTCTTTCATATTGAGCCTTGAAATCTGTTAATCAAGCTAGATATTTATAATAAGTGAGCTGTCCTTATCTCTATGATGTCCCTTATTTTGAACCCAGAATTGCAAGTGCACTGCTAAAAGATAAGCTGATTTGGCTGCAAATGTGCACATTGAAGTATTAAAATACAATGCACTAGATCAATTGTTTTACTTTTTTTTCATTAACACTTGAAAGAAAAAAAGAAACAGAATTATTAATTTATATAACACTACACTAATTCAGCAGTATTTTCCCATATATTTTGATATTCAGACTTTGGAAAACCCAAAGTCATCTAAAATGTTATGCTCTGGGTAAAACAGATGTTTCTGTTGATGTTTATGTGCAGTTTCAGCTTTTATTAACATAAACACACGATTCCATTTCTGAAACTCTTACAAATATTGTTATTAACAAAGTCCAGTTTGTTTTGGTTTTATCTAACTGTAGCTGTTAAGGCAATGTAAGAGGGTAAAAACAATGACTAATTTTTTTTTTTGAGTAGACCAAAAAAGGGCATAATGCTGATAAATTAATTAAAGGAAAATTAAAAAAACCCTCAAAAATAACAATAATACATCAGGTATATATCACAGTTGATAAATTTTGTAATGTCAAACTAGAAGTGATTAATTTTCAAATTGCTCTTAGCTATAGATTACATTAAATCCTGATCAAGCTCATTCATTTCAAAAGCAGACAAATTACTCCCTATATCAGTTTCACAAAATGAAGAATAAGGTAAACAGGGGATGGCTAGGGAAGCCACTGAGAGTTTGCCTGAATGAAAGGGGAAAAGACTCATTAAAATTTCAACAATTTAGCCATCTTTAAAATGAGTTAGAGATTAACCATGCTGATAAGATTTCTCTGCTCAAAACTTGTTGCCATGCATTGTGTTATAAGAAATCACAGACTTGATTGACGTTTTCTTTTAATTTGACAATTATAAAGGAACATCTTAAAATTGCTGCTCAAAACAATTATTTTCTTGAATTAGCTGGACCTATGTTCTTTCCTTTGGAAACGTAGAAAGTAGAGATAATTGATTCCAACCAGCAACCCTCTCTCTCAGTTATGAGCAATGTAATTGAGAACAGACAACAACACTAAGTAGCTGTCACAGTTTCCTCAGCTACTGGCTTTGAAATTCAGGAGATGTGCAACTTACAATTTATGTGCAACCTGCTGCTACTGTGACCAAGTGATATCATAGTTTAGTGAATAATTCAACATGCTAATGTGAAAAATGGGAATGATTAATTAATGTTTTTATGGATGGTTATAAATTATAAACTATGATATACTGTATATGTGTGCATGGGGTTAAAATGTAGAATGTAGTTCATGTTATCATTTACTGTATATGTGTATGTGGGACAGGGATACATGGGTCTCAGCACTTAGTATAACAGTTGGCTGCAACAAAAGGCAGGAGCACATTCCAGCATAGACAAAGAATGAATAGGGGCAGCCGGAGAAGAGACATCAAGATAAGGAAGAAGAGGCGACAATGCAGAAGGCCAACACCCTCCTTGGCCATCAGAGCATTGTTATCCATATCGAGGAACATTAATCAACCCAGGCCCTGGCTGAAACTCGAAGTTAACACCGAGCAGGACAGAAATGGACTCTTTTCAGCACAACCAGAGACTCCCCTGAATTTGAATAGCCAGCCGGGACTCAATGGAAAATATGGGGAAATATTGCCAGGGGCAGAATAAAGGGTATAAAGACTGAATTTGCCTCAAAACAGGCAAGGGAGACAGCAGGGGGAGACAGCAGACGCCAGGCTCTGTGTCTCAGGTTCACCCTTGGCCTTTTCCTGGGCAAAACCGTCAAGAAGTCGGTTACGCTGCTTGTGGGGGTTGCGACCGAAACTCTGTGGTTCGGTCTTTTTACCAAATTCTGTGACTCGAAATTCTGTGATTCGATTGTAATGCCAAAAATTCTTTGATTCAATTATTTTTGATATCTAAATTCTATAATTTGTTGTATTAATAAACCAAATTGTTATTTTAATTGGAAAATTGTCCTGGCATTTATAACACTAATTATATAAACAGGATTTTATGAGGAAACAAAGGCATCAAAGCATTTCTTTTTAATCTAGAAGTTTCCCCATGGTATCTCCACATGTATTATCAGCATTTATCATCCTATACATCTTTGCACATTCTCTTCTTATACAATACTGCTATTATTTGTAATACTAAGGTATTATGTCCTTAGCATTTATACAGAAAATTTTTTTTTCTCATTTCAGTGAGTCAATGATACTGTGGTTAAATCTGTATAAAAGACTATCTACACTGAAGGCTTATACTGTGAAGGACTGCAGAATTAGAGAGCTAGAGATCCATATATAAACTCTTTATGGAATGACACAAAGTGCTCTGACTCTTACAAATTGAAATTTTTTGCTCATTCATTTTATTGTAAGTTATGAGCAGAATATTAAATGCTTGACCTTCACTAGTGGCTTGTAAGCCTTGGGCACGAAGGTTTGCCCTTCTTCAGCATAATCCCCACTTCTGGTTATTTTGTCAGTAGGTATAGTTAACATCTAATTTTCTCCCCAAACCCACTTCTCTTTTAAAAATGGATTAACTGCTCTCTTTTCTGCTATGGTTTCTTTGCTTTAAGTGGTATAAGAAGAGATTTTTGAGGGCAATTTTGATAATTTAAAATAGATCATTCATCTAAAATATTTTTTAACCTATTCTATGAATATTTGTGTGGGAATGTTTGTGGGAAGATAAACCTATCTTTACTGTTTTTGATTATTCCTTTGGTTTTCTGGGGCTGACATTTTCAAGATGTAAGTAGCAAGATCATGTTTGGAGACCAAATTTGTCTACCATCTCTTTTTCTCACAATTTACAATGTTGTTGTTTTTTTTTTGTCCTGAAATATTGCCAGTATTAAAACTAATGTCTTATTTTAGATGGTGTAAAGTCCTATCTTCTTCTGACTGTACCCTTGCCATAGGTCACTTAGTAATAGGGTGGATGAAGTTATAGGTATGTGATTAAAATAGCTGCAGAAAAATCTTAGAATAAGTATTTACTTTTCTGGTTTCACACAATTACTGTAGCAATCATCTTCTCTATGGTAGAATATCTTTGTAAACAATACATAATTTTTTATTTTTTGTACCTCTGTAAAAACTGGAAATTGGTTGCTGCACTAAAATTAGATTAAAAGAAGACTGGATGATCTGTTGACTGGCTCAAAACAACTAGGTAGGAAGTGGGGCAGGGAACGTGGTGAGCTTTGCATAGGTGGGATGGTCACTGCTCCAGACCTTTTGTAAGTGTCTTCTTTTGTCTGAATAAATTAAAGTTGTCTAATTTAAAGTTGGCTAAGTAATACTTTGTAAAGTTCCATACTTTGTCTGGATGTTGTTTTAAAATTTGTTAAGTACCTTATTCTACCTTAATGTTCCAAAATTTGCAAATAAAAGATTGTTCTTGAACTTCCTAGAATTTTGCTGCTTCTCCCATGCAGTGCCCAGAGTATATCAAACTATCTTCCCCTAAACCAGCTGAGTGGCCCAGGGCATTACAGTGATCTGGATAGATTGTACATATGATGCTGAAATATGTAGGACCTGGTATTTCTGCTGACTGCTCTGTGATATTACAGTCAAGTCAGCAGAAATCCTGGGAGTGGTCCCTTCTTCCTATAAAAATGAAAATGTAACTACCAAAGAGCCTTTCTAGCTCAGTGGGATTTCAAAATGTTGCATTAATTACCTGCTCCAGAACAGCTCATATCTGGTAACTTTCTGGCATAACATGAGGAACATAGATGATATCCATGGAAAGAGCAAGGTAAATAGCCCAAATGTTGAGGAAAGTGAAAATGAGGTTTTGTAGGGGTTTGGTGGACTGAATTCCTGACAAAATTCATTGAACACTGATTAATCAAAGCAGTGTTTTTATTACTAAGAGGTTTGGTTGCCCCACAGTAATTGTTTTTTCAAAGACAAGTAAGGGATGCATAACCCTTATTGTACAGAAGTGTCTAACTTTAGAGGCTTCCCTTTTATTTATTTCCTTAGTGTAGGACAGGTTTCTAAAACACCAGAAATTCTGCTTTCTGTCATACACCCTGAATGCTATTAAATGCACATGAGTTGTATGAAACCACTTCAACAAGTAGGAGGCCTACTTACACATAATTTCAGTAACTAAGCAATGTTTTAGTGGGAGTTATACCAGGGGAGGAATATTTAAAATTATAGCTGTGAATCATGGCTTCTTATACGGGTAATATTTTGGTGACAGGAGCTACAGTGTGCATTCAGGAAAAGATGGAAAGACAAGCCAAAACCAATAGCCCACATTGGTATACCAAAACCTCAAAAACTGAATCTAGTAAGAATTGCATTATTTTTTTCTAAGACAGCAACTTTGGAAGTGAGAAGTGAGTAGCCTTCAAAAATAAGCCAGGTTTTATTTTTATTGAAAGGGAAGTCACGAATTTGTGGTCGTTCTTCTTTTTTTTTTTTTTTTTTTTTTTTTTTTTTTTTTTTTTTTTTTTTTTTTTTTTTTTTTTTTTTTTGTTCTTTTTTGTTTTTTTTTCTTTTTTTTTCTTTTTTTTTCTTTCTTTTTTTTTTCTTTTTTCTTTTTTTTTTTAATGGAGAGTCCTCTTTCTGCTCCCCAGAGGTGACCAGAATATTCAGTCTGTTTCAAAACTCATAACGATTTACAGGTTGTTTTCTTACAGCCTTGATAGCATTGGTTCTCTGTGGTACTTAATGCTGCTGAAGTGATCCTCTTGATTCACTGATAGTGAAAGAGGCTAGCACAGCTCCCAGAGGAGAAGTTTAAAAATTTAGATATATCATGCCACTGAACAATTCTTTTATTCTTTTCTCTTTATGTGGGCCACTCTTCCTGTGAAAGTCTCCATTTCTGGATGAATGCATTTTTGTACATTTCTCAGTAGATTAGCATGATTTTCCACTTGGAGGAAGACTCAATCCTTTATGAATCTTTGTATTGGAATTGTGCACATGTGTTTGAAAAGGAGACTACTGAATTAGTGTTTTCCTCAATGAATTCCAAGCGTGACAATCTATCACGTGTGATAGGCATTAAAATGTATTCACTAACAATGGAAACCAGTTCAGAGCTAGGAAACACATGTTGGTATTGTTATTTAAAAAGGTTCTGCATGCCAAAGTCTGGCAATGAAGCAGTAACACACATTGTTGAACTATTTTTTAAGAGAAAAGGAAAAGAAAAAATGGGGAAAATTTTGTAATTTCGAGCTCTTCTGCATCTGGTTCCATTGGCTGAGCACTGTGCTCTCGTGTAACACTGTCTGAAACAAAATGTTTTATCAAAGCTTGTGAAGTGTGTTTAAAACTTCAATGTATAACTTGAGTGGCTTAAAGGTTTTAGTTATATCATTTGAATATACTCATGGACAGAATGTTAAATGTAAACTTCTAAACACATTCAAAATGGATTGATTAGGACCATAATCTTTAAAGAATGATTTCCACCTTTGATGGCTTTGATAATGTGGACCTATTTTTTCAAGTATGTGAAGCTCTTTCTAATCCTGTACTTGTCAACAACTAGTGATGACAGGCAATCAATACATGCTAACATCTGTTTCAGGTTATACATGTGCTTGGTAAGAGTAATTGTGCTAGTAATGTTTCATAGTATAATAAGTTGCTAAAGCTCCCTGTTTCCAACTTTACAGTAAAAAAATTTTAAAAAAACCAACTACATGATTCATATCCTCGTTCATATTGATTTCTATATTTTAAAAAAACAAGAAACAACAAAAAAAAAACAACAAAAGAAACAATCAAAACCAAATACAGAATGCAATATCAGCAGTAATAAGAAGTAATCAG
Organism: Cisticola juncidis; assembly: GCA_013400215.1. Lineage (NCBI taxonomy): Eukaryota > Metazoa > Chordata > Aves > Passeriformes > Cisticolidae > Cisticola > Cisticola juncidis. The sequence goes on along the minus strand of VXBR01009092.1, from coordinate 462,045 downwards.
TAGTAATAAGAAGATGCTTTCTTCCAGCACCTAATTTCATTATTCTGTTCTGATCTTTGACTTCATGCTACATGTGGTAGGGAAATATTCCCTGCTTCTCACAAAAACTGTTCTCCATTCACCTTTATTTTGTCACATGTGATTGACTTTGGCCCTTTCTTAAATCATGCAATTTTCAAGAATTTTACTGCCATCCCCAACAAAACATAGCCCATTAGTCCATGGTCTATACTGTGTCTTTCAGACTGCTGCCAAATATACTGAGAAACACTGGACCAGGCACTGACTCCTGAGGGAGGAGGTCTAACACTCAAACAGAGTAAATGCTGAATTTAAAGCAGTAAATGCTGGTTTTAAGATGAAATATATATTCTTTTTTGCTAGTTCTTGTTTCATGTGAAGACAGAATAGACTGAGCTCTACAGTCTTTGATAGCCTTCTTGTTCTGTGACCTTTTAGTCTGCCCTCCTGCCCTTATTCACTTTATAATAAATTAAAATTGTGCCTTCCAAGCTACTTTTGCAAAATCTGCCTCATGATAAAATTCTACTGAATGTTGTTTTGAAATTCTTTCCCAAACGAAAAAAAAAAAAATTAGCAGATTTATAGAGTTTATTGAGCATATGCACTCAGTCCACATTTATCCATGTGCTCTCTGACTGTGCTTTTAAATGTTTGCACCTATAGAGACATATACTTCTGTTTGAATTCTTTTAAAAGATGTCCGAAAGCTGGACTCCTCAGAAAGAGGAAAAAGAACTGGAATCCTTTTAAAAAATCACATGGACATAAAAAAATTTTCCTCCCTTTGCTCTTTCATCAGCATATTTAATCTATCTGTCACCTGCTATTGAACTCTGACAGGGGTTGTCATAGTTCAAACAATTTTTTTTGTGTTGTACTTAACGAGCCTTGCTGCTTCATTCCATGCAATAAATGACAGTTTTGAGGTCTATTTGATTTTAGAATTTCGAGGGGAAGTGTATCAAAATTTGTATTTTTAAATATATATATATATCCGTCAAGCTTCAGAGCTGTGTAAGACAGTTATTTTTTAATCGGAGGAACAGCAATGCCCAATTTGCCTTGTCTAATTCCCCACTGATTATACCATCCTCCTTATTCTGAGGTATTGATAATGTTGAAAATAATTTCTTTTGATGTTCCATGTTTCATAATCAAAAAGAATATGGCATATACTATCCCTATGGCTGTGGTTCCTAAATATAAGTTTTATTCCCTGGAATGAACAGTATCTGACACAAACAAATTGCAGTTAATCAGTAAACACAAATATCAATTTTAAGGCATGACTCCAAGGACAGAGCTATTGGGGATTGTTTTTCCTTGATTCAATTAATATATTCAACACTGGGCTGACATTTTCAGTGGAGATACAGAATCAGCTGGCTCCTGAGGCCAAGCCATATCTGACAGAATTGGAGTGGTAGAGAGACAAAATTCAGTGGAGTTTTTTTTTTAAAAACAGCTTTTTTCTTATAAGTTAATATGTTGGGGAAAAACAGATTAAAATCAAATGGTTTGTGATTCAGAGACTGCGAAAGCTGACTGTCAAATTCTCAAGTCAAATGAGACCAGTAAAGGTAATTGGCAAAGGCATGTGACACTAAAGTAAATGTATTTAGGAAGCTTACATATAAATTAGTTATCTGATTATTGTTAGAACTGAACAATACTTGCCTAATACAATGTCATGTGAGAAATCTATTATTATCTTGTATATATAACGTGACTACAATCACTATCTAAGATAAATTTATATCAGATCAGATTTAAAGAACTTTTAACCCAGAGTGATGCTATTTGAAACTAAAAATTTGATGAACCAGAGGGATAATAACACAATGTGGTTTTTAAGTGATCAAATTATTTTTTGTTCTCCTAGATCCAGCAATTGAAAGTGAGCAAGCCTATCAGCTCTTTTCCCTTAACATATATCAGTGGAATAGTACCAACTATTCCCACTTTTTTTACCCAAAAATGTGGTTACTTTGAGTCAGAGATTTTTGTTTGGTAAAAAAAAAAAAAAAAAAAAAAAAAGTTGAATAATGCCCCTCATAAAATGTTTTTCATTTGGAAATGTATTATGTCTTTTGCTCTATGTCCACTTTTTCATACTACAAGACACTGCTTGTGGGAAAGCAAAATCTTTTAATTTTAGGAAATCTCTAGGAAATTTTGTCTTCTTCACATTTCCTTTTTTTTTTTTTTTTTCTTCTTTTTTTTTTCTTTCAGGTTGCAGTACTGAGATTGCAAGTGCAGGCATCAGTGTGCATTTCTGAGTAGCTTCTTGATATCACACCTGTTGTCACTGCCTTAGATACCCTGATCTGAAACAGTTCAAAAAAGCTGCAGTAAATGGACTCTTCTTGGAGTCTTCCTGACAATAATAATATTGTAGCTTTGATTATGTCTTGTAGACATATTTTCATCCTGTCTGAATCAATTACTCAACCTAATGATATCTCTGAACATTCTAGGTAATATGAATTGTAGACTATGGATCTTCAAAAAAATGTGAAGGAGATCTTCACAGGGAATGATATTATTATATTTTTTATTCTGGAACTTACATAAAACTCTAAGTGTTGGAAAACTCATGACTTTAAAGTGCTTTTAAATATTGTACTCTCAAAACTCACTAATTCTGACTTGTAGTAAAAAAAAAGAAGAAATAGTACAAAGTGAGAAAACTATGAAAAGAAAATGCCTTTCAGTTCTAAATCAAGTTGTTAAAATTATTTAAAAACAAAACCAGCAAACCCTTACTATATATATATATAGTATATATATACTATACATATATATATATATATATATAAAACACATCTAAGGGAAATGACAGACCATCATTTTCTTCTTCTGTAATAATTGGTTTAACCAGTGATTACAACTTCACCTAATTTCCACATGACATTTAAACCAATTACAACAGGCCCTATCTAACTGCCTGACATCTATACAAGATGGTGATTGCCTTACAATAAGGACTGTCAAAACCCCACAGTAGTATTTGCAAAGTATAATAATCTCACCTAAAATCCAATAAAATTTCTGTGGAAGAGGCTCACACTTGTGCTCCAAGACATTGAATTGTACCCTATATAATATATGCCAAACCCCAGGAAAAGGTGGGAGCTCATAGGTGGCTCTGCAGCTGCAGTACAAGGTGGATGCAACCAAACTCTCTCAGGAATTACGTGTATGAGCAAATGGAATGGTCTGGCATCAGCAGCACAAAGTTCAACAGAGCCTGAAAAACCTTTATATGCATGGAAAAAAATTATTCGTGTCCATCTTATTGTCCAGCTAGATTAGGTAGTTTGTTTAAAACTGATTTAGATATGCAGGATACAATTAATAATTCTAGACTTGTAAAAATAGTTCTATATTAGCCATTAAAAAGAAGTCATAAGGAGTTTAACAGCTTAAATTGAGGTTAAAAAAATCTCATTAGTGCCCAAATCTGTTTTAGTAGATGAGATGATAGCATCCACTGATTCAACTCTAGAAGATTTACCAAAGTATCAGGAAGGTTTGATTACACTAGAGGCAGTCAAAGAGAAAAACTTTCAAATGACATAATATAATCTGAAGCAGAGTTAAATATTATTAAGAAGCTAGTCCTCAATAGATTTAAGAGTTATACAACAGTTTAATTTCATGAATTGAGGTATTAAAAATATTCTAGCTGGTAAAATTTGGTAGAAACATCAGGTGTGTTAGAAATGTTAAAGCATCTGACTAGGATTCAAGACTAACTTTAGAGAGAGCAGCAGTATTTGCTGTTAAAGATGAATCTATTGTTGCAGGAGATAAATGTCCATTGGTAATCCACCATTTAAAAACTGCAGTACATTATAATCCTATGTGTTAAACACTGCACAGTGGATCAACACTGGCAGTGTGGGTTTACCCACTGGCTCAGTGGGTAAACCGAGCTGAACACAATTTCTCTTGGGCTGTTTGGTATCGGGCTAGCTGGACTCTATTGAATGATGTGGTCAGGTTTTGGAACATATTTAGAAATATGGAACATGAAGCTTCTCTTAAATGCAGTGAGAGTTATAATGTACATACCCTCTTACCTGGCTTTAACCACCTTAAAAATTACTATTTTTGTTTAAAAGTAGTATTTTTTACTTCCTTGATCTTCTACAGAGATGGACACTCAGAATGTAATTCATCCCACCTTAAGGGAATTTCATTGGAGATATGCTCAGACTGATTTTAATCTGAAGAAGTAACCATGGTGTATGCATATAGTGTTAAGGATATTGGACTAAGCACAAAGTGCTTTCACCCACTTATGCAACAAATTACTTTCTATTGTAGACATAGCTGAGTAAATTTAGACTCTGCTTAAAAGATATGCAGATTATATAAGATGAACTTGCATGTAGCCTGTTCCTAATGAAAGACTTCAAAACTTACATGGGAAAGGAAGAAATTTTTTCTAGAAACATTAATTTTCATATCCTGATTCAGAGTAATTTTGGGAAAGGGGAGAGTTTACTGTTATAGAGTGTATATCTCAATATACATCAATATACATCAATATTGATATCAATTAATATTGATTCAGTGGATCTAGTAGATTCAAAGAAGGAGTCAAAAATATTAGAAAACATTTTATTAAATAATTAATAAATTTTCTAGAAGGTGGGATGATGTCTTCCAACCACCTTTGTTCCTGATAATATTTCTTGATAAAATTTTTCCTGTTTACTTTTAGATTCATAGAATCAGTTGAGTATCTCTAACTAAAATAGTAAGGTGTATGCTTGAGAATATATGTGTGCATTAATAGATACAGAGTTTACTTGTGTAATATAAATATTCTCACAGATTAAGCACATTTCAAAGGTCTTTTTGGAAAGCAATACATGTTTTTAGATCTTTATAATGCTTACATTTCAACATTTTAACATATTTAGGGACACCTTCCACACATCTTTCTCTCTTATGCAATCAAATAATCTCAAAATTTGAAAAAAGTAATTTGATCATCTACATCCACTCTCAACTAGTCTATTTTTTTTTTAAACAGTGTGCTCTTTAGGTATTTATCTGGACAGTTTAAAAATTCCAGTCAGAGGTGATTTCATATCTGTAAATGACAATGTAATAACTGTAATCACTATTATCCTGTTTAAGACAGTTCACCATGTGGCTAATTTTAAGCATTCAAAAGGCATCACTGACTTCAGTCAGACTGGTAGACCTACCATTATGCCTGTTTTTAAATGCCTCATCAACTCAGACAACTACCAGGATGAGACACCTTGTCAGTCTAAGGAAAAGTAGTTCCTGACCAACATCATTTAAATATGTATTTAATTTACATTGATTTTTCCTGAGAGTATTATACATCATGAATAATAGTTTCTAAATACTTTTTCATGTGCAGAGACAGTAAAAATATCAGTGCTGACCTTAAATTAAAATCATCTCTAATCATTATAGTTAAACTTGCTGATTTTTATAGTAATGCTGCTTATTACAGTAAAACTAAAGCTAAAGTTCAAACTAAGCATTTCAAATTAGTTCTGTATATAATTAACTTGATTTTAAACAGAGGCAGCATAAAGTCAAAAAGATTCAGTCATCTACTAAATCTGAAATGTTTAATCAAATTTTAAGTATGTGTTAGTATAGTTTGGCATCTATATCAGTCTAGTAAAAAACCTTGCCAACTGAAATGATAAAAAGGAATATTGAGGATGCATAATGAAAGCAGAAATAAGTAGATCAAGGATTAAAGGAATATTATACTACATTTCTAAAATTCCCAGTAAGTGAAAAGAGTCTATGACGTATTATAGAATCACAAGGAAAACATTTTCATGTTCTGCTCTTACTATCTTGAATACTACATTTTTGTACATTTGTTAAAGATGTCCATGATTTTAATGTCTTTTCAAAATTTAAAACTTTATAAGGGCCTTTGTTCCTCGAAAAGGTAAGCTGTTAAAATGTCAACCAACAGAAATAACGATTCCTTTAAAATTTGGAAATCTGAATTGGACTGATGACTGAAATGTGGATTTTGTAATCAAAGGTTTTTACAGTACAATTTCCTGAGAAAAGAAAGTTTCAGTGGGTGTTGTTGCTGCTGGTTTTTTTTTGTTTGTTTTTAAAATAAATTATGCATTCTGGGATTTGATCAATGCTACTGATGAAGATACAAAGTGTCTAAATTTGCCATTCATGGCAGTCTGGCCATGCAATTCATTCAGCTTGCATCCATGCGCTGTCAGCTTGAATCCAGAGTTTGGCAGAAAACGGGAAAAAGAGCGTTGGTGGAATCTGCGTTTGTTGAGGGGCTTTAACTGGAAGGAATACAAATGAGTGAGGCACAAAATTCATAATATATTCAGATTATTTTCTAAAATATTGTTTGTTGAACAAGCATTTAGTAGTTAGGGGGACTGGTTCTTATTATAACGGGTAACAGATAGGAAATGTGACTGAGAAAAGTGAAGATACTGGTTAAGTGAGAGACGTTTTGGGACACGTGACATGAATAGATGAGGGGGTGGCTAAGAGATTGGATGTAGGAAGATGCTAGTGGATCTGTTTGTCCTTGTTCAGCAGTGGTAACCCACTCTGGATAAAGTGCTTTTCATTGCTTTTGAACTTCCAGAATCTTGCTCCTGAGGTTAGTTTTTTTAACAGGGTGCCATTTAGAACTTCTTTGAGTGAAGTAAAATGCTATTTATTAAAAATATTGGAAGCTTCTTGACAGACCTTGCCTTCTAAACTGTACTTGAAGGAATTGTGCACATTTTATACTGCTTTCAGTTGTACCAGAACAGCTGAGACTTAGTCACAACTCTGGGGAAGGCTTTTTAGTCAAGTTTTTTTGTCCATGAATCCTAGAGTTATTACAACCACTTCCGATAATCTCTGAGAATAACCCAGTAAAACTGGGACAGAATATTTAGCTGTTTGAGAGTTTCACTTTCCCCATAGCGAATATAATTTGCTGGCCTTCCTTCAAGGACACTCAGATACATTGCCATGGAAAAGAAAAAAAGGGTGTAAGCTTCTAGATGAATGGAACAGTGTGGCAACTCTCCAGGGAGAATGTCTTCCTGCAGTGGAATTGCAAAGTGCATCCAGATGCTAGAAGGAAATTATTAAAAAATACATTATGTAATTCATTTGATGATCCACAAGAGGTTCTCGGGAACATGCAGCTCAGAGCTGGACAGAAAATTTGTTAGTTTGTTTAAAAGTCTGTCTAAATGCTACAGTCAGGGAATACTTTGAGTACATCTTTAAAAGAAGGATATTCTGGCTTGACCAAAGTTATTTGCCTGGACTCATCTTGCCTTACCTTTAGCAAGGAAGACATTCAAGATCATGAAAGGGACTTGGATCTTATGTAGTATGACCTGTCCCATTTCCCCCCCTAACTTCAAAAGAGTTGCAGTAACAGGATTCTCAGGTGCTTCAAGGTACATGGGACAAAGGTGAGTGAAAATATCAACACCCGGTGCCTAGTTTACAGCTGATTTGTCTTTTTAAAGGTGTTAGCCTTCATTTGCATAGTTTTTTCGAATGTCTCAAAGTCCTCAATGTTAGCTGTACCATTTCCATACTTGCCATATCAAAATCAGCTGAAGGTGTCTTGACAGAACAGGGAGGCTAACTTCACTTTATATGGAATAAGACAATTAGCAGCCAGGTCTTCCTGTGATGCTGGTCCTGTCATGCATAAAAATATTCAGAAAAATCAGTGAGATTACAATTATAATCACAAGGAACTGCAGGTCAGGCTATGCACAAATATTAAAAAAAATTTTTTTGAATGTCTGACTTTCAATAATTTTGTGACTGTCTTAGTCAGCCTGTTTTCTCTTCTATCCCATAGACAGGGTGTTCATTCATGGGGGTCCTGCTTGATACTGCCAGAGCATAGTTCACAGTTTAGAGAGCATTTAGTAGCTGTTGATGTTAAAAAATGTTTAAATCCAAGCTTCATCTAGTAAATGATTTTCAATAAAAAGTCTGCTAAATAAGCAAAGCATAAAATTAATTACATTTTAATTAAATTTTTGAAGTTAATCACTGTGGAGAGGCCCTGATGATATAACACATGGGGGGCACTAGATAACAGAATACAACAAATTGTAATGAAATGGAAGTTGAGTGGCTTTTAATTGACTTAACACTAGGGAAAAGCTAAATTTTGCAAGTAAATTCTGATCCAATGTAGTCAACTTCTTTACAGTGTCACTATAGACTTACTAAAAAATTTCATGCTGCTGAGCTTACCTGAAGCTCAGATTTATCAGAACATTAAAAACTGTAGAAAATATGCAGCTCTCAAATTTCCAGAGTTTTGATAGTCTGTCCATAGGATACATTTCTTTCTTATCATTTTGAATCATCTTTGCTCTTCACATGGAAAATTGGGAGCTTTTGTCAATATTTAATTACTAGGCAGATATTAGCTGTGTATAAAAAAGGAAAAGAAACTGTAAAATTAATACATTTAAATGTAGGTCTCAAATTACAATAGCAGTAAAGTGTTTACAGTACCGTATAAAAATAAAAGGCATGAACAACCTTCTTTCATTTTTTGTCTGTGTCTGAAATNCCTTTTTTCATTTTTTTTTTTTGTTTGAAATTTGTTTTTTTTTTTTTTTTTTTTTTTTTGTATACTCTGAGCTCCACTTTTTTCCCTTGGCTTTTCTTATTTGATTTGATTTGATTTTTTTTTCTTTTTTCTGCCAGTGCACAGTTTTTTTTCCTCTGTGAGTAACCACAGTTGTTATATCACAAGGTTCTATTCAATTCACTGTTCCTATCATTGTTCAACTTAGCTACTTCCTCTAGCTTTTCTCAATTTGATCATTTATGTTTCCATCATTCATTCTATTACAAATTTAAGCCTTTTTTTTTCTTATTTGCAATATAAAATTTAACAAAGATAAAAATATTTAAATCAAAATTCGTTTTACCTTTATTTATTTATTCAAGTTGAAAATCAGATGCAAGACCATTTAAATTGATGCAATTGGCATCAGGCTGAGTTAGTGAAAAGCACAGCATTTTTCAGTGCTTATTGTCCATAACGAGTGGTTGAAGCAAAATTTGTAGCTCAATGGGAACAGAGAAACTGCTTGCACTTTTCATTATTAAACTGTCATAAATGTCTGTTTACTATTAAATTGCAAGAGGAAGTTTGGTGATACAGATAAGTTGGTAAATTAAAGCAACAGTATTAATGCCATTGATGTACCTGTGCATATCAGAAACATAAATGCAACATGTGTTTATCTGATATGAGTTTCTGTATGCTAATGGATTAGCTCTTCTCTTTGAACAGCATTATCAGCTTATATTTGATTTGAAAGTTGCTCTTGAGCACCCAAGCACACACAGAGCTGATTTTCCATGATATACAGCAATATACAGTACATGTCAGCTAAAAGAAAGAAGACTGAACACTCCATTCTTGAATGTAAAGGAATTATGAGAATATCAAATCACATAGACCTAAAGAGATTGGGAGGTGAAAATATAACATAGACTAAAATGATCAAATGTTTGCTCCTAAAGCTATTCATTTAAAATTCATTAACATTTTCCTATATATTTTCTCTTCCCTGTCCAACTGTGCAGGGGAGTGATAGAGAGGCATTGGGGGCTGTCTGTCAGTCACGGTCAATCCACTACAATCTTTTGGAAATCTTATTTTCTATGGGTGTCTCTATGGCTTCATTTGAAAACCAGAGCTTTTGAAAATTGTGGGTTTTTTACTTCTGCTATAAAACTGAGATTTTTTAACATAGAAGTGTAGTTTTTTGCATTGATATATTACTAATTTCTAGACGGAGAATCAAGATTTTTTTTTTTTTAATTAGTTTCTGATTTTAGATTTTAGTCAGTTACACTGACTGTTCTGTTTTAGGTGCATATATCTGTACAGAATGAGATCTTTTTTTTCTTCACTAAATTAATATCAGGAGGATAATCTCTGACTCTAAAACCTTTTACGACAAAGTCCAGAGAATGAGAAGGAAGGAATCTGCAGGAAGTTCCATATTTATTAAAAAGGTTATATTTTTGTTTGTGTTCTAGGATATTTGTTGAAGTTATATATAAAAGCAACTTCTCAGAATGTAATAATTTTTTACTTTTTTGATAGAAATATATATATCTGTATTCTACAATCACTTTATCTGCAGTATAATAGTTATCAAATGTGATCATTCTGGCTAAACACTACATGGAGTTGAAAGTGTAACCTTATTAAAACCTGATTTTAACTGCTTTCAGTTTTCTTTTGAGTATTTTCATGTACATATATGCATGTATGTCTGCAGCTGTACTTCTGATTAGAACAGCAAATCATTATATACTCTGTGCAAAGGACCTCTCTTGTCACTGCATTAAGTGCTCTGCCTTTCCAACATTTGTGCAGATCCTTGTTGAAGGAATGTTGTAGAGATTCAGGAATTTCCTGGACACATAAAAGGATCAGCTGCTTACTTATGTTTTTGTTTCAGCAAGCCAAAATACAGAATGTTCAGAAAAGTGTTAAAAGACCTCACAATTTCTGGGTGGAATTTCCAAATGGAAAAAAATAAACAAACCACCATGTAGAAGTCTAAGTGGAGTTCAATATGAAACAATTAATTAGACACATCATGTGTTTTGCTTTATTGGTTCTTTCATTCCATCTAATCCTTGTTTTATGTTTCAGACCTATTTCCTCTCTAGCCTTAACCTTTCCTTCTTTTTTGATAATAAATGCGAAGAACAGGGTGACTCAGCTACCAGATACTTTGTAATATCCCATAATAAAGTCAGTTGGCTTCTTCATGGAAAAGCTTTTTTTCCTTCTTCAAAATGAAAGTATGACAGAATAGCATGAGTAAGAAAACTGATTAAGTTATACTGACATAAACTTCCCTTTTGAGTTTTGAAGACATTATGGAAAACAAAAATATAATTTCTTGATAGAATCTGTGATTTAAAATGTTAATAAGAAGTAGCATTGTAAATAATTTAAAGATTTATCAAGAGAGTTATGCATCAGGAACCAACACCCACCAACAATAAACCAAACCAAGGCAAAGCTGAAAATAACCAAACAAAAAAAGTCAGGTAATCCTCAACATATTTTCTTCCCTTTTTTAGATTGCTAAGAGCTATAAAAATATTATTAATTAATGTATATAGTGAGATTAATTATATATTTAAAATTATATTATAATTTATTTTAGTGCCATAATAAAATTGATTAGAATCATGCAATAGATAGGAGATAGGATCTATATTGATATATAAAAATGAGAAGCAAGAAGAATGGAGAAGTTTTAGTAAGCAGAATGCATAGATAGTGATAAAGAAGAAATATACAACCTGAGATAGAAAGAGGTTCTTTGCCTGTTAGTTACCACAGTAATTTCCCATTACATAGTTTAAATTTATAGATTTCCAGTTTTTGAGTCTAAGCACTCTATCATCTTCTCATCTCACTTTTGAATTTCACACGAAATTTTCTTTAGAAATTTAGTAAATTATCTTATGAAAATAAAGTTTTACGGAGTGATGGACTGAGTTATGATGTCTGCAAGTAATTTTACTTAAAAGAATACAAATAAATGGAGATTACTCAGCTGCCCTTACTTTTATCTTCAAGACTTTAAATGTTTGAACAAGGTGAAGTTCTGTCTCTGAACACAACTGAGATGAGACAATGTAGTATTAACTCTACAAACACTGTGTTATCTCAAAACATTGTGTGGAGAAAATACATCACTTGCATGGTAGTGATTGCTAATTGGCAAGGATTGCTATCCAAGCCAGTTTCTTTTGGGTCTCCTTTGAAAATCATCTACCTAGCTGCTAGTAAAACATGCTAATCTGGGGTCAGAGAGGGAGTGGGTGGAGTGAAATAATTTAACTATGGGAAGGGACATCAAATTCCCTTAGTGCTGAAGATAGAGATACCCAAGATTTAGTGAACTCTTTATACACAAAAAATGAAAGAACTCAGCACCAGCTCTGTGTTTGGAAATGTTTTCCAGGACACGAGAGTGTGAAGCTGTCAGGTGAATACACAGTTGGGCAGAGGATGGCTAGCAAGAACTGTTCCAGAATGATGTCACTCCTTTTTGCTAATTTTCCTATATAAGTGAACCAAGAAAGCTCACTTTAATTCATGTTATAAGAAATTTAGATAATGATATTAGTGCTTAAGAAATTACTTTCAGTTTTACATTTCTAATATATTTTAATAGTACTTACTGTTGAACATGCACATCTAACTGGTGGAATATTGATAGAGTAGTATCTTATAGAGCAGTTGAAAAAGTGCACCATTTTTAAACTTTGTGGAAAAGCAATGATGTACCTTGAAACTTGCTAGCTTGATTTTTGATAGGCAAATGGAAACCTATATGCAATATATTAAGGCTTAAAAGAGGATAGGAAGCTAGGAAATTAACTTGTGTTTTTATATGTCTTTGAAACCCAGGGGTTAGAAGATGAGAGCAATTTGGAGGGGAAAGAATAAATAAGTTATAATAAGGGTATAAATTCTGATTTTTTTTCCTAATAAATATAGTAATAAAAGAATTCAGTGAAACCTAGAGATTTGTGAACAAATGAATTAAAATTATTAGAATCTTTGACTTTAACACTGAAAGATGGTATAGAGAATGCTAGATTTAATAGTAGCACAAATATCTAAAGAGTGTGGAGTCAATATCATAAGATGAGACAAATTCATCTAGAAGTTTTCCACATTGGCTATGAAACAGTAGAAAGCTCAGGTGCTTCAGAATAATTGCTCCTGACTGATCATAGACTGCTGCAGACCAATGATTCTTATCATCTGCATCATCATCGGATGGAGGATTGATAATTAATGTGACCCTATAGAATACTATAATGACCTGCTTCCTTTTGCATTAAAATGACATTTTTGTTGTCCAAAGCAAAGATGATAGATAGATAGATAGATAGATAGATAGATAGATAGATAGATATTTAATCTGTTGGGTACAAATAGACTTTTATATTTGGCCTTTGCAGATGGTTGGTGTACATGTGGCAGTTCATATACTTCGATTGCTTTGGGTGGGTTTGTGGGGTCCTGGGGATCTTTGTACATGGGAGAGTAAGTTACATGTCAAGATAATTTGGAATACATGAAAAAAATTCTGCTCTTTAACATGAGTTTCCCCAAGCTTGCTCTTGAAATCAAGGAAAAGTGTTTTAATTAATAAAAAAAATACAGTATACTGTTTGGGCAAAAGTAAATTTCCCCTCTTCCCTTTGCATTTCTTTTCCACATAGTCAAGGAAATTTTTCCTTGCCATAAGAAATAAATGGTGGAAACCTTTTTCTTTTCCTCCATGTCTTTGTTTTATAATTAATCTAAATCTTCATTGCCACAAAGAAATAAAAGCGTGGTTTGTTATCTCAGCCTGTGAAAAGAATTTCAGGGGTCACTAGCTTATTCCAGTCTGTATCAGAGACTTGGATTGCAATATATCTTGTTAAGATTGTTCAACCACTACTTTTACATACAAATTTTGATGAGGAGATGAAGAAGAAAACTTTCACTTATGACAGTGAAATCTGCTGAGCTTTATGGACTTCATTTTCTTAGTGATATTTAATTAAAAGTTATACCAATAAGTATGTGGAAATGATATAAAATGAAAAAAAATCCAGAGAGACCATACATATTAAAAATATGTCAGAGTCTTTACTGGCTGGATTTAGATCAAACAATTAAATAATGAGTCCTGTTTCTGTGGCTACTCAAAAGTATATTTCAGAATTCATTTCTCTCTGAAAGCTAAGATGAAAAATGTAGAGCTTAATGTCCTGCTTTTTTTCTAAGAACTTTGTTTATCATTTTTAACACATATAAGGAGTCACTGTCCATGGTCACCTTTAGGAGTAGTACAAGAACATTTGGGTGATTGCTTACTGAGCCATAGAAGCATGAAATTCAATAATTTACCAGTTATGGATTTCTGCTTTGCTTGTCAGCTCTTGTAGATGGTCTTTATGTACTTTATGTCTATAAAATACAACATTGCTCAAATGAATTATTAAAGTTAATGCCCCATCTTTACCACTGCATTCTCCTCCTTCCTAGACATGTTTCTTTTGTGGCTGGATTGTCACATTTCATGGAAAATATGCCCCTGGATATTTTGTTTTTCTCTTTCAAGAAGACTCCTTTCAAAATAAGAGATTTTTGTGAAGTTTAAATTCAACAAAGCTGTCAGAGGAAAGGCTTGAGGATGAGAAGAAAAATAAGAATGTTTTTGAATAGCTGCACAGAATTTAATGGAGTTAAAAACAACAAAAGAGATCTATAAAGATTTAATACTGATTCTGTGGAAACCACTCCAAAACCTTGCAAAGAACATTGAGTTCCACACCACCTCACTTTTAACCATATCACAGATTATATTCTGATGCTACTCTGAGCTACTAAATGTTATAAAACTGATAGAAAAACTCAGGAAAAATGGATGCAGACAATCATGTCCCAAGATATGCAAAGTAACTCATCCTTTTGTTTTCAGAAATGTACTTATATTCCTATCACACTGTTGTCCTTTGGTGACTTACAAAAGTTACTTGAGAAGCACCTGTCAGAAGTGGCTATACTTTGCATTTTAAATTGATGGTTGTCTGTGACAGCAGATAATTGGCATAGTAAAATATTTAGCAATAACAGATGATGTAAATAATTGTAATGAACATGGAAAGGGCAACAAAGATATACTATACTGAAGATGTACTTGACTGTATTCTACAATTTTTTTATGGAGACAAGCACTTAAAAGACCAGTTAGCATGGTGTAGAATGCTGCTGCTGGTACATTTCTCTTACTTTATCTTCTACTTCATCTCTTGAAAAGCCTTTGATTTTTGAATGTGAAGGGGTACATGATACAGACCTATTGCACCCTGAGCTTAATATTGTGTATCTTTTTTTGTTAAGTGGGAAATCAAGCTTAAGAACATGTGAGAAGCAATGGGAAATAACAAATGAACAGTGCAACTTAAATTTTATCATGTAGATTCTGGCAGGTGGTTTGAAAACAATCATTGATGCAGTAGTTTTTTTAGTCTCTGCTGCTATATTTGTGAATTACATCGGATCTGATATAAATCTCTGTATGGATCTATGAGCCTATTTTGTGTCTAATTTATCATCTAGTGGTGAATGATAAAAATATACATGCTGCACGACACTCTCTACTCAGAACTTGGATTGTCTCATGTTGCTGAAAGAGGAAATGATATGCTGGAAACTGGAGAAAAAATCTGCATGAACATACAGACATTCCTGTCTTCATGCTGACAGTGCTCTGGTTAAATGTGTGTGAGATAAGTGCCAGACAGCACCAGAATAACTTTGCTGGCAATTTAATAATGCTCTGTGACCTTACTGATCTACTCCACTTCTCAAAAGATCAACACTTGTAAAAGTAAAGTAACCTTTTACATTTCAAGACTGAACGTTGTGTTCAAGTTTTAAGTCAGCCAGGTCAAAGCAACAAGAGACATAGATGTACAGTCATCTAATAAAGTTTATTAAACAATGATTTTGAAACAGACTGTATATTTGACTTCCCTCATTCAACACATACTAAAAAGTATTTTTCATTTAGAATTCATGGAAAAAATAGTTTAGGTTGGCATTATGGTTTCAGAATAATATTGACTGAATAGAAGTCCTACTAAGTAGCTTTCAGTAATTAAGCTTATTCCACTACCTTGGACATGAATCTCAGGTAAACCCACAGCATAGTGGATGATAAGTGGATGAAACAAAAACATGTTTCTTTCAGAACACAAGGCCTTTGACAGAGAGAAAAGCTAGGAAAAAAATCTAGGTTTCCCTTTATTTTCCCCATGTGGGGATTGAGAAAGTTTATACATACCATTTCCCAAATCTCATTTCTCAATGCAGCTTTGGCTTAAAAATATTAAAACAGCCTCTGGAAAATTTTCTCATTTCTTAAATACACAGACAGAGGTCCCAAACACTGGATCTTGAAGCCTCTGGCAAATTTACTGCCAAAACCTGAAGGTCCAACTTTGCAGTGGACTCTTGCTCTAAGCCCTCTACCAAGAAGACTTTTATTACTGTTATAGACTTTGAGGGTCTTCATTTGCTGTATTCACATGCCATGTTAATAATTTTCCATTTCAAATTATCTCCATTTATATCTTGATGAAAATTATCTTTATCAAAAACAAGGCTGCAAAATGAAGAAAAATATTTAAACATCTATTTGACACTGAGTATCAAAAATAATGGATAAATTTTAATTCATTCAGATCTTTAATAGTGGTGCTTTTTTCTTTTTAAAATGTCCTTTAATGCTTAAAAAATCCAGTAAAGTTTGTATTTGATAGTGTCAAGGGGCAATTTTAATATTTGCTTTAAATTTCAACACTGTAAGCATTTTTTTTTTTGTCTAAGAAGAATTTGAGTAATGCAAGGAATGTTATGTACACAGCACACTTTCATCCGATTTCTGTTTTTTGAGGAGAAAAACAAACTTCCATTTTCTTAGATTAGAATTCATTGCATCAAGCTAAGTGTGACTATTTGATTAGTTAGATAAAGTACACTTTTTTTCTTGAGAAACTCTCACTGCAAATCTTTAAAGGTTACCTTGTTATTTCTATGTTTAGTCAATTGTAAAATAAATTATCTATATTCTCACACCTGCTGCTTTACTATTCATACACATGATGCTTTATGAGGAGAAGAGGAAAGGTTGCACATACAAAAGATTCTATATTTCAGATTAAAGAAAGGAACAAAAAGCCTCTGTGCTTTAAAATTTTGATGCACATCTCCTACCAACAAAATGATGTCTTATGGAGCTAGTCCAAAATGTATTAAAGAAAATTTTTGATGACTTTTTAACTGTCCCCTCAAAACTGATTCTATTGAATCTTTTAAAATGCATGAGCACACACAGAGACATGTTAACTTAAATAACATNGTATAATATATAATATATATTATACATTATAGATATATATTTAGTATAATACTAAACTATATTTCGATATAGTATATATCTAGAGCAGACTCCCTTGGACTTATTCATATGAGTAGTTTCAGGAAAGTCAAGGGTGTTACACTGTAGGTAAAGAAGGCAGGGCTGTGTAATTAATTTTATTTCCAGCTGTTGAGCTTTCGGACTATAATTCCAAGCTCTCTAAGCAAACATCTTTTTCTTTACTTCTTTCCAGGCAAACTGATCAGAGGTACTTTGGGGATTGGCTGTGTGCCCAGTTTCCACAAATGCCAAAATCTCCTGCACACTGAGTTAATTAAAATTGACTGCTTGTCTTAGGCAGAAGAACCAGGCTAAATTCTGGTTTGTTCTAAAAAAAATGATTGAACAATTTAGGCAAACAGAATAACTTTCTAGTAAGTCAGGGAATAAAAATAACATTGCTTTGCTTTGAAAAAAACAGATCATATTTTTATGTTGTTTTCATTTCTATCTCAAAGGCTTTTTTTCTGTTGTGTTTTGTTGGTTTTTTCTTTACCCTGCTGCAGTGAATTGTAAATTGTTAGATCTGTGGATCCCAAGGACATGAAGACGTATATCAAATGAAGGGTATAGACAGATTTTACAGACTGAAGCTATAAATGACAATAAAAAATCTAATCTTGCAGATGTTTAAACCTCACAGGTGTCTCCCCTTTTGACTGAAACTTCCCCAGTGCCTAGTGTGACTTTGTCACTGAAATGCACCAAAACTGCTGCAGTCTACAGGGATCAGCAGCTGTCACATGCCTAAAAGCAGCCAAGTGCCAAAGTCTCTAAAGGGCATTTAATATGCATTTCCTATGAACTACTGATTGACACTGACAATAGAGCTCACAATGAACTAAAAACATGTCTAAGATTTATAGCATTTGTACTCTCAGGTTCAATGATCTCTGGTTAGAAGGTTAAAGTTCACACATTCCTGAAGATGCTTTTGTTTTACTTTTAGTGAGTACTGTGGCCTAAGGTTAGCAGGGGAAGCACTCCTTCTTCCTCTGCTACTCTACAGGGAGTGTTATGAGATTCATAGGACTAGACAGACAGAGGTAAAAGAAGAACTTGATGGGTAGCCAGAAGCCCTAGAATGTACATCATTCTATAATTCAGCTTTTATAGTCTTCATAAATTTTGTCTTGGCTTCAAGAGGCTCCTTTATGCTTTTTAGTAATCAGTATTCTGGGGAATAAAGATGAGCAGACTTGACAAGAAACCCATAATTGACAATTTCCCTGATGAGTCCCCACCCCACAAGGTTAATTAGTCATATGCAGGGTGTTCCTAATGGATCTTGAATACTCCTTTGTATGGTTGAAATCTCTGTCTGCCAGGTAGAGAAGGTTTCTAGCAAAAAATGGCCCATCATTTGTTAAAGCATCCTTCAGGGGAAAAGTGACATGAATTTGCTAGTAGATGACATCATATCACAGCTTTATTTTAAAAGAAAAGTCTTTGACTTTTAAAAGGTTCTATACCAGAATAGGTTTCCAGCCTCTGGATATGAAATTAACAGATGTGTCTTCTTATGGGATTATCAACCCAGGAAGTTTCCTATTAGGGTTTCTTATTGATTTTATATTTATGGCTTGCCCAGCACACTGGCTATTCTGGTTTGCAGTCTGGGATATAAGCATCTCCCTGGGATGAGGAACGGATGCCCTCAAATCAATGAATAGCCTCAAAATATATTTTTAGCTGTACATTTTTGTGTTTTCCCAAGAGAATTTTATTTAAAATAAGATTTATTTTCCCTAAAACTATCTACCTGCTAAGTGATGTCACTGCTTTACCTACATGATTGTGATCGTGTGTAAAAGTGTCAAATGCTGTTATAAGAGCAGTGTGGTATTAATTTTACCTCTTGCAATGATCTGGGGAATCTAAACAGAATTATTAAGTAATGATAATAGGGATGTTCACAAATAGGGTGGGTTTTCACAAAACAAGCCATGGAAGGAATCAGGCAGCCTAATGTTTAGCCAACGGATGTAAATCTCTACAGTGCTCTTTAGGACATGGGTTTATGGGCCTTAGGGACCAGTTTCAAAGCAGGATCCAAGATGCAAAAACAATTCTCAGCAGACCAGAGATTGAAAGATACATTACATGTTAAGGAAATTTTTTTTAAAAGATAGATTTAGATAGAGATATATAAGATATAAGCATAAATATATAAAATAAAATTAGACAGCGAAGATATACAATTGGTTCTAAATTTGTGATGAATTGTATGTGGATACACACTAGGATAAGGTTTTTTTTTTATTTCTAATCTTGAATCACTTTANTATGTTTAGTCAATTGTAAAATAAATTATCTATATTCTCACACCTGCTGCTTTACTATTCATACACATGATGCTTTATGAGGAGAAGAGGAAAGGTTGCACATACAAAAGATTCTATATTTCAGATTAAAGAAAGGAACAAAAAGCCTCTGTGCTTTAAAATTTTGATGCACATCTCCTACCAACAAAATGATGTCTTATGGAGCTAGTCCAAAATGTATTAAAGAAAATTTTTGATGACTTTTTAACTGTCCCCTCAAAACTGATTCTATTGAATCTTTTAAAATGCATGAGCACACACAGAGACATGTTAACTTAAATAACATAGTGTTATTATTATTATTATTATTACATTAAGAACTCCAGTTATACTGAACTCAACAGAAACATGAATACTAAACTGGTATATATATTTCCATACAGTGAATTATTTAAAACTGGTATGTGTATACCATTACAAACTTTAGTATAATACTAAACTAGTATAGAATATATAATATATAATATATAATATATAATATATAATATATAATATATNCCACAAATGCCAAAATCTCCTGCACACTGAGTTAATTAAAATTGACTGCTTGTCTTAGGCAGAAGAACCAGGCTAAATTCTGGTTTGTTCTAAAAAAAATGATTGAACAATTTAGGCAAACAGAATAACTTTCTAGTAAGTCAGGGAATAAAAATAACATTGCTTTGCTTTGAAAAAAACAGATCATATTTTTATGTTGTTTTCATTTCTATCTCAAAGGCTTTTTTTCTGTTGTGTTTTGTTGGTTTTTTCTTTACCCTGCTGCAGTGAATTGTAAATTGTTAGATCTGTGGATCCCAAGGACATGAAGACGTATATCAAATGAAGGGTATAGACAGATTTTACAGACTGAAGCTATAAATGACAATAAAAAATCTAATCTTGCAGATGTTTAAACCTCACAGGTGTCTCCCCTTTTGACTGAAACTTCCCCAGTGCCTAGTGTGACTTTGTCACTGAAATGCACCAAAACTGCTGCAGTCTACAGGGCTCAGCAGCTGTCACATGCCTAAAAGCAGCCAAGTGCCAAAGTCTCTAAAGGGCATTTAATATGCATTTCCTATGAACTACTGATTGACACTGACAATAGAGCTCACAATGAACTAAAAACATGTCTAAGATTTATAGCATTTGTACTCTCAGGTTCAATGATCTCTGGTTAGAAGGTTAAAGTTCACACATTCCTGAAGATGCTTTTGTTTTACTTTTAGTGAGTACTGTGGCCTAAGGTTAGCAGGGGAAGCACTCCTTCTTCCTCTGCTACTCTACAGGGAGTGTTATGAGATTCATAGGACTAGACAGACAGAGGTAAAAGAAGAACTTGATGGGTAGCCAGAAGCCCTAGAATGTACATCATTCTATAATTCAGCTTTTATAGTCTTCATAAATTTTGTCTTGGCTTCAAGAGGCTCCTTTATGCTTTTTAGTAATCAGTATTCTGGGGAATAAAGATGAGCAGACTTGACAAGAAACCCATAATTGACAATTTCCCTGATGAGTCCCCACCCCACAAGGTTAATTAGTCATATGCAGGGTGTTCCTAATGGATCTTGAATACTCCTTTGTATGGTTGAAATCTCTGTCTGCCAGGTAGAGAAGGTTTCTAGCAAAAAATGGCCCATCATTTGTTAAAGCATCCTTCAGGGGAAAAGTGACATGAATTTGCTAGTAGATGACATCATATCACAGCTTTATTTTAAAAGAAAAGTCTTTGACTTTTAAAAGGTTCTATACCAGAATAGGTTTCCAGCCTCTGGATATGAAATTAACAGATGTGTCTTCTTATGGGATTATCAACCCAGGAAGTTTCCTATTAGGGTTTCTTATTGATTTTATATTTATGGCTTGCCCAGCACACTGGCTATTCTGGTTTGCAGTCTGGGATATAAGCATCTCCCTGGGATGAGGAACGGATGCCCTCAAATCAATGAATAGCCTCAAAATATATTTTTAGCTGTACATTTTTGTGTTTTCCCAAGAGAATTTTATTTAAAATAAGATTTATTTTCCCTAAAACTATCTACCTGCTAAGTGATGTCACTGCTTTACCTACATGATTGTGATCGTGTGTAAAAGTGTCAAATGCTGTTATAAGAGCAGTGTGGTATTAATTTTACCTCTTGCAATGATCTGGGGAATCTAAACAGAATTATTAAGTAATGATAATAGGGATGTTCACAAATAGGGTGGGTTTTCACAAAACAAGCCATGGAAGGAATCAGGCAGCCTAATGTTTAGCCAACGGATGTAAATCTCTACAGTGCTCTTTAGGACATGGGTTTATGGGCCTTAGGGACCAGTTTCAAAGCAGGATCCAAGATGCAAAAGCAATTCTCAGCAGACCAGAGATTGAAAGATACATTACATGTTAAGGAAATTTTTTTTAAAAGATAGATTTAGATAGAGATATATAAGATATAAGCATAAATATATAAAATAAAATTAGACAGCGAAGATATACAATTGGTTCTAAATTTGTGATGAATTGTATGTGGATACACACTAGGATAAGGTTTTTTTTTTATTTCTAATCTTGAATCACTTTATGTGGCAGTGTATTGATTTGGTTTGTTGTTGTTTGTATTAATTCAGTTCTCTGTATCAGTTCAGTTTCATGTACCCCTACCCCCCTAATTAATATTCCTTTGTCTCCCTCACAGGAGTTATTTTTAGCTCTCACCTGCCTGTGTTATGTAACTGTCAGTTAATTGTCAATCTCTCTTCCCGCCTTTGTAAATCCCCACCTACCCTCTGCTGATTAGTCCAGGTTATGTTTCTCCTCCCTGAGTCTCCTCAGTAACTGGTCCTGGTTGGCTGGGAGCAGCTAACCACTCCCTCTACTCCTCCTCCTTGCTGGTGAATAAAACCCTTTGACGCAGGTGTCTCCTGGGCCAGTTGTGAGCTGAGGAGGTGGTTCCAATAAACCCCTCTGTTTGCACAGAACTCTCTCCCTCTTTCTGTTCCTCCATTTGGTCATGTCCACACTGCTTGCTAGCTCCTTTCAGGGACCAAGGACCCACAGGAGCCAGCCCTGCCTGTCAGCTTGCAGGCTGACCCTCAACCACGGTGTCTCCAGTGCCTGGGCTGGCCCGTGGCACGGACAGAGGTCCTTTTAGCAGGCACGGCAACAATTTTATGTATACTTACAGTTTGTTTTTTTTTTTTTAATACATTACTTATGTGAAATATTAAATGGGTCTATTCTTCTTAATAGAAGAATTCATTATAAATTGAATGCTCTGCTTACTTCCTAACTTGCCTTTTCATTGTGTTTTTAAATGCCTATTGGATTAAATGTTATCATTTGGGAGAATTTTTGAATGTAATGAATAAATAGAAATATGAACAAACATGGTCATGAAAAATGCTTGCATATGTGATATTTTTCATTGTTAGATTATTTTCAGTTTCTCACTAAGCAGCAAAAATAATACTTACACTGCACTAAAATTTGCTGAAATCCTCTAAGTAATTCACATTTTAAAGAAAGAAAAAAAAGCAAAAATAAAATTAGCAGTTACAAACTTCTCAACACTGACAGCAGCAATTTCATCAATATTTTGTGGTAATCTTTTCTGTCTTCTTTTTTGTATCTGTAATGTTCATTGCACTCTTAGCAGAATAAATTTATCCTGGTCTGAAACTGTTCCTGCTATCTCATTTAGAGCTTGTTTAGAAGTAGCTTGGGCACACTGCTGACTGCTGAAACACATGTCCATTGTTTGTGTCTTACACCCTTTTTGCACACTGATTTTTAAACATATTTCCTACCTTTCATTCATTGTTTTCTCCTTAGTTCTTTTATCAATAAGCTCAAATGAACCATGATTTTAAAACTATGTCTAGAATAGAATTTTAAATTGATAAATGTTTTTTGCAATGTTTAAATGTAAATCCGCTTCATATCTTAATGATGTTGAAGTCTGGAAAAAGTTAGAAGTCAGGTGAACTGCAAAAAAATCAAAAATTGTACTAAATTATTAGCAAGGAAATTTGTTTGTTCTGTCCAATATTAAATGTTTAAAAATGTAAAGATACAAGCTGCATTACTTATACTGAGTTTTGTGCTACTTCGAATCAATAAATAAGACAAATAGAATTAACAGAAAAGCACCTAATATCAGTAAAAAAGAAAAATCCATCTTATATGTCTGAAGAATTTGATTTTTCAGCAAAACCTTTTTACAGTCTTCAAAGTAATGCTGTCACATATTAAAGGCCAAGGGTAATTGAACAATTAAGTTTACCTGAAGTGATCAAGGAACCATAAATCAGAAATGGTTTGAAAGTGAGATTATTCAAGGTGTTACATGAAAGTGATCTGAGAAACATGACAAAGCAGCAAGATAGTTATCACAGCTTTAAGATAAAAGTCATTACTTGAGTGAAGAATTTTATTTGTTTTAAAATTAAAAAAAAAATCTTTTTAATTTTCAGGTTTTGTTTTCTTACAGAGGTAAAAAAACTACTAACATGTTGAAAGTATTTCTTCTTTTCTAGTATGGCTTAGAACGTAAACACATACTATTCTCTTTTAAAACAATTTTTTCAGAAACTATCTCTGCATTTATAATATATAATAGTTTAAAATAGTTTATGAAAATCCAAGAATGGTGTTTGCATTTGAGCGTGAGCATGTAGGTCTAAGCTAGGCATTTGAGGGATACATTTCAATAGAAGTAATAATAGGAGGTTTCTTCTCAAAGGCATCTAGAGAAAGAGTGAAAAAGTATTTCATAAAGTTTCTAGAACGTAATCATTGCTAGGCCCAAGGAATTACAAAATGAGATTCATAAAGGCCATACAAAGATTAAAACATTCAGCAGTATCCGCCTTAATTAAGGTTAAGATGTTAGAATCCAGGCTACCTTTTCAGACTTGCTCTGACAGTCTGTTACTTCTATTTTCTTTTTAGCAAAGGATTCACCTCTAAGAATGGACATACACTGCAAGAGAACTGAAATTTTTGTCACAAATCCTTAGCTCTTAAAATTGGATTCAGGTATTAGATATTCTTTTGCTTTGCGTTTCCTTCTCTCCACATGTTTTAAAACGGATATGGAATTTAAAAAAAAAAAAAAAAAAAGGAAAACTTAAGGTACAGCTGGTTTTAAACTTTGTGTAAGTGTAAAGTAAATATCCATTCTAACAGGATACTCTCAGTAGAGACCTAAGAATAATTCTTAAAGGCAGTTTTTACGGGGGCACTTCTCACTTTTCCCTTTCTGCTAACATTCCATGCTGATCAGAGAGTCTCAGATATAAAAAACATAATATTGTAAAACTAATTCAGCTTCCTGGTGCTTACTGCTGACCTAGGAACCTTTGTGCATTGACTCTGTCCATGTTATGTATAATTTTGAGACTGAACACTCTTAGTATTGCTTAGCAATTTTTCCAGCTCACACCACTCTGTCTGGAGGCATTACTCCAGTCCCACTCCCACTGATGCCATTCTCACTCTTTTCTTCCTTTCATTTTCTCTTCTATCTGACTGACCTTCCTTCCCTCATTGATCTTTCTTTAACAAAAATCCACTTGAAAAAGTTAAAGGCTGGACACAATTCAAACAGAAAAATGGAGAACCAGCAGGAAGACTGCAAACCTAGACATTATTTGCTCTTCTCTTGTCAAGCTCTATTCCTTCAACTTGAACAGACTGCAAAGCTTTTAAGCTGCCTCACAAATTCTCTAGCAACTACATATGATGAGTAAGTGATAAGTAACTTAATTTAGTATCTTTTTCTATTTAGAAAAGAGGGCAAGCCCTAGAGGGCATCTGGTCTCTGATTATTTCCATAAATTCTTGGCTCCAAGTCCTGTTCTTAGGTTATGCATAATTTCTGTTAGGCTTCAGTTTTACTCTAGAGATGTAAATGAAAACCTGTTAAACTATAACACATGTAAGAAGAAATTATGACAATTTTCATGTTTTGTGTGCTATCACTAGTTAAAGAATGGTTAAGAAGTTTAGGGGTTTTTCTTTAGCTGTTCAGTTTGCTTATTTCTCTTTCTCTAATCTAGTGCTGGAAAAAGTATGGAGGCTGACAAAAAAGCTCAAGAAAAGTAAAAGGATAAGCCTCATTTCTGTTCCTCACACTACCTCATGGATTTGAAGTAACTCCATTCAAGTTGAATGAATGAGAGGGAATAAAAAGAAATCAATTTTTGGCTTTACATTTACCAGTAGCACCTAATTTTTTGGTATTGTCATTTAGGATCAAAGAAAGAGCTAGGGTAAACAGATAAAAAGAAGTAAAAAAAATCCTGGATCATTGGGCAATGACTATGACTGTGAACAAAATCAGGGTACATTGTTACACTAAAAAGGATTACAGTTTTTCTTGCAATGAAAATAAGTATCTAAATCCCAAATAGTAGACAAATACACTTGTTTCATAATTAACTATGATGTTTACACACCAAAAAGAACTAAAATAATCCTAACTTATATTAAATCATCAATAACCTACTGGTAGTAAGTCTAGAAAGAAACTAAAAGATAACATGATATAGCTTTAAGTTACTGTTCAGTTAATTGGTATGCTGCAAGTGCAATCAAATTAAAGTTAGATAATATCCCCCCTCAAAAGCCCCATTTCCAAACTCTTAGAGGAGTCAAAAAGCTGTTTTCATCCTATAGGATTTAAGGGTCTCAGGTGTTCATTACAGATGGTACTGATTTGTCTCATGATTACATTTCTTTTTTGACAATGTTTCCTCCTGATCTTTGTTAGAAGTCCAAATGGAGAAGTTTTATCTCTTCTCCAGAGATCTGCTTTTTGCATAGCACAATATACCATTTACAGCAAGGGCTTAAAAATATTTTCCAGAGGAAATAAAAGGATCTCCTAACCTTGCTCTAGTATAAAAGAGTGGCAAACAGGAACTCTGAGCTGGTGAGTGGGGTGATATTGACTTTATTTATTGATAAGATGGACATTAGATTTGAAAAACAAGGGTGCAGCAGACTTAAAGTTTTAAAAAGAAGAAGAGGCACAAACATATCAGAGAACTTTCCTGCTTTTCAGTAAGTTCATGGCTGGCAGTGAGTTAGGTTTTCCTGCACTTTCTGAGGAGGTGCCCTTGAGGAGAAGCAAGGATGATTGACAGAATCTAAATCAGTGTATCTGAGCAACGTAGTCAAAGAAACATTGAAAAAAATGTTTAATTTTTTTAAAATTATATAAAAATGCTTTGGGAAGAGCTGAGATGATATTAGAAAAAATAAATGTTCTTGTAAACTTTTAGAAATTCAAATATTAAGGTACTCAAATAAATCATTTGCATGATAGAGAAAATTCCTTTAACAGTTTTCTATTTCCAGCATTGGTCTTACTTTCACCTATTAGAAAAATTTATCAAATATTAGCATACTGAAATTTGTCATCTGTGGCTTGAGGAAAACAACTGATGGACTGGTACAATGTCCTCACATTACTGTGACCTTCCACTTGTTTTTATCTCTCCATAAAGTATGATTTTTTAAAGAAAGGAGTCATTCATTGAAGCAAAAAAAGAAAGAAAGAAGTATTTACCAAGATCTTCCTATAGCTTTAATTAACTTCAGTAGTCTCAGAACTTTTTACAAGTTCAAGGGTTCCATCCATAAGTCTTCTATATTTTTTCCTTCCATTTCTTCCTGAATGCAAGCTGCCAATTTCAGCTGTATTTTTAAAGCTGATGGAAGCTTTATGAAAATATGTATCTGCAGTGAAAGGATAGTAGATGTCAGACATTGTGCAATCCATTTTGACTGTTGTTTTCCCATAAATCAGTAGGTATGTAATGCCCATTCTACTGACTCACCATCAGGATGGCTGTTACCTCGGAAGGGTTGTCAAAAAGAAAGTGGAACATGAGGCAGGAGGGACACACAGGAACAACAAGGGAGGCTTAGCTGGTATTTTTCCTGCTTGTCAAACAACTTCTATTTGTTTATTTAACTTCATATTAATTTATGAGTGGGCTTTTCAACTTGCCTCTGTAATTTGAGGCATTTCAAATTTATAGAGATGAGATCTTGATATTTAACTTCTCAAGGTTTGCTGGAAATTGAAATTAAAACCTTCAGATATTATTTTAAATATTAGCCATTAATCTTGCCTGAAATCAGATTTTGTGAGTAATTTATATATAAAGGTGCAGGTATTTAGAGCCTTTAAAATTTTTTTCCTGTGTATATTTCATAGATTTCCTCACTGATTATTTTTGATTATGACCCGTTAACAAACAGGGTTAATTAGCAGTAATCTTGGTAATTTTTAGTTCACAGATTACTGCTAATTTACCTTGGTACTTAGTGAAAGTAGAAAGTTTTTTCTCTAATAATTGCCTGACTTATATAGTTGTAGCATAATTTGTTACTTTTTCTAGTATCGTATCTTATCTTACACTGCCATTTAGTTATTTAGCCAAATGTCATGACAATAAGTGTGTCACTGGTTACATAAGTGAAAGAGTTAAAATTTTCAAAACTATATGAGTGTGTCTATTTATGAAGTTATCAAGAATGTTATTTCCTTTCTTTGCTCAACACTTAAGTATAAAGTTGTAAACCTCTTTGTTGTACAATGATTTTATTAATATTTAATTTTATAATAATTTAATTATTTGTTTGGAGATCTTTGCTTGACAATATCAGCAACACAGGGAAGGCCCAGACTCCATAATTTTTTCTACAACTAATCAAAATTTTTCTGTGGATTTCTGATATATTTCCCCCTAATATTCCAGACATTGATTTTAAAAAAGCTGTATTATAAAAATATTCATGTATAAATGTTCACTTTTGAAACAATCATCTATTTGTTAGTCATTTGCTTCATAGCAAATAGCAGTTCAATTAATGATTTACATTCATTCCCTGTCAAACAAGTATCATAAGATAGTAGAAAACCACAGCAGCAGTCATGGTTTCTGAAATATTTTTCAAATAACACTTGAGAAAAAAATATTCATGCACGCCCAAATGCATTTTGATAAATAAATTTGAAAGTGGTCCCATCTGCTGAAAACTGATCCAAGAAATAATACCATTGGTTACATGATGTCTCCTGACAAGTGTCAGAAACAAATTTGGTGTCATATAAATGACATCTATATTTGTAAGAGTAATGCTGTTCTGTGTCAGACAGACTAAGGTGGTATAAACACCTTTTATACCCTGACACACACACACACACACACACACACACACACACACACACACTTGTCATTTAAATATTCAATTATAGTAAAATTGAAAAATTATGTACTAGAAAGTAATTGCTGTAATTAAGGTTTTGATAATTTTTATTATTTCAGTTATTATTATTTACTTCTCTGCTGGTAAATATTCTAGTTTTTTTTTTCATTATTGTTGGCACAGAAAAATGTTCTGCCATAGATATCCCAGGAAGAAACACAACTGAAGTGTAAGAAATTTTCTGTCCCAGTGGGTCCAGGTACTATCTCAATTCCACAAAATTTCTCACCAGATTTTAACATATCTGAAATTAATCAGCAAGACAGAAAAGTCAGGGACTTTAGTCATGAAAACGCAGAAGGGCAGAGTTATGATGAGGTAGAATACAATAGTGAGGGCAGAAATTTTGTGTTCTAACAGTTTCTTTTATGACACATTGCTAGAATAATAAACAAAACTTTTTCTATTTATATATTTCACCCTCAACTGTTACAAAAATCTAGGGCACCTGTTTATATTTGATTTACAGATTGGGCTTATGAAGGGAAAACACCTACTCCACACTCTAATTATGTAACCTAGTGGCTCTTTCTATGTAATGAAGCTGGTTTTCCTTCTTAGAACTTGATGAACTTTGGAAAGCTGGAAAGCTATGCTTACATAATAACAAAATTGTAGTACAAATTTCATTTACACATAAGCAAATCTACTAATCAAAGCCCCAATTCAGAAACAGCCAAGGATGCCTCCAGCTTATTTCTGAATGTGTTTTTAAATCTACACTTATTTAGAAAAGCAGTTAAGCACACGCTCAGTCCATTGAACTTAATGTTTAGCCTTCTTTTTTTTTCTCCTGAATTTTATATAAATAGCTGCTACAAGAAAAAAGTGAAAGCTGAATCAGCTACAGTTTGGCTGTGATAATAGACCAATCATGTCATTGAATCTCTTCATTATTTTTATTAAGTGACATTGAGGTAGTTTTAGGCAGAAAAAATCCCTTACTGCTATTTTTTTGGTTGTCTAGCACTGCAGTATCACTGTAAGTTAACTGACTTGGAAGTAGGCATATAAAACTTCCAGATAAATTTTAATTTAGTTAATATTATAAAATATTTATTGAATTTAATGATGTGCATGCCAAGTAGAATTAAATTAAATCTTTATACCACAGGAATTGTTTGAATTTCTTGACTAACAAATAGAAGAATATTTCAATAGTGAGTATTTATAAATAAATATTTTACATAAATATTTTTTTTTTAAATTAACATGCCTGGATTATTAGGGAGAAGTACATATTTCCAGAAATCCATAGGAAAAAGGCAGCAATTTTATTACTTATATAAAATAATTATGGAGTTTGGTCCTTCCCTGTGGGGCTTTTTTTAAGACTAAGCAGTTTGAAATAGTTAATCTTACTTTTAACAATGTAGCCTATAAACAGTTGGTATAAATTGCTTACAGATACTGGCTCTGAAGAGAATAATTACAAATCTGCTGGAGTTCTTAAACATTCGGCTTGGACCTCTGTGGAATCACGTTGCCTGCACGATTATAGAAAGAACATGTGACATGATAAAGCTGTGCCTATAAAAAAAATACCAAAAACTCCTGTATACCTTCCAGGACTTAACTGACAGTGGATTTTAAACAGATCCTGAGGAAGCTGAAGGACAGGATATGCCCTTTCTTCACACACTGTCTCATGGAATTTTAGTCATTGTTGCTGTTTTAAATTGCAGTTGAATTACACCAGGACTAACTAGAACTGGTAAAGAAAAAAAAAATCAAAAAAACCTGAATAAAATAGATGCTAAAGAACATAGGAAAAAACCTCAACCCTGTTGCATTAGAAGGAGGATTGATGTGGTCCTAAAATTTCTCAATAGCCTCATTGCTGTGTTCTCAGAAGGCCTATGAGAGGATTTTGTAGGAGGCTTAAAATGTAGTATTGGCAAAGAAATGTAAACCTATTCCTAATGCCAAATAAAAGCATCAAAAGGGAGTAGAACATGATAAAATCCTCAAGATAAAAGCAGTAGGAAGACAGCTAGTCAACAGCTGTGAAAACAGAATTAACACTTGCATAAATTGGAAACGGTGTTCCCCAAACCAAGGTTGAAACCAAATAATAGAGTATGTATAATCTCAACACAGGATTCAAACTGGGTCAACAGGATATCGTGACTAATTTTGTGGATGACTGCCAACATGCTCAGGCAATTGCAGCCTATTGACCAATGTCAAACAGTTCAAGTTTGCTTTCCTCACAGACTTGAATTTTCAAATAAATATATCTTAGAGCAAACAAGCCAGTAGCTACTGAGCAACATAGTGCTGAGTGTTAGGTTTGAAGCTTAAGTCAAATCACATTTAACCATATTTCAATATGGTATGTGGATGATAAGAGTAAGGATTTCAAACATGCATGGGATTTGGAAGAATGAAGGAAGGGCAAATTCTACACAGTATCAAGACATATCAAAAAAATTTAAAATATACAAGACCATACTATAAAAAAGTACCAGTTCCAGTTGTCAAAATACATTTCTATTGCTTTGAATAATCTAATTAAACTAGTTTATCTGCAGAAAAAGATATTTTCTCTACTTGTTCTGTTCTTCTTAACTTTTTTAAATTCACATTTACTTTAGGCCTTTTTTTCTGTTTATGCATTTTTTACAGATGTTCATCTTCCTTCAGCTATCACTTTACTCTTTTTTCTCCAAAGAAATGAAATTTCACCTACTCATATTATACTGAATTTTTATCTTCCAGTTGCAGACAAGATCTTTTCTAAGTGTCTTCTGTACCAACAATTCTGTGAAACAAAGTCTGTATCTCAGCTAGTGAACAGGACATGGACTCAGACACTGGCTCTAGGTTGGAATGTCAGTAGGGGGGCAGGCATTGATCTCTCCTCTCTGGTGAGCAGTGACAGAACCTGAGGGGATGGCTTGAAGCCGTGGATTAGGGTTAGGGTTCCACAGTTTTGAAGTCAGCCATTTGGACAGAGCTAGTAGTCATCATGAAAGCCACCCTTATGCTTCTGATCAAAATCTGAAGTCAAATTCAGAGCAAATAATATGTCAGTTGCTATTGATTTTGGGGGTAACTTATCAATCTATTATTTCTATGTTCTTAATTTCTCTTCTTTTTTCCTGCCTTTTATTCTCCTTCCATTTATTTTCTTTCTCCCTTTTAAGAGAGGTGTCAATAAGTGCTTCATCTTCCTCCATCTCCGTATTCCTGTGAAATAATTTCTCATGAAATTGTCTACCTTATTGTGTAACTGCCTTCTACTAGCATTTTGTGACTCACAGGTCTCTGTCTATGCTCTTGATCTGCCAAACACCTGTCCAATCTAATATTTCTGTTTGTCAGATGTCTTCATCTATGTCAGTTGTTAATGTACTAGTAGCAGATTACCGACATAAAGTAAACTTCTTGTTCTTTACCTTACTACACCTTCTAGGCATTATCAAACATGCATAATTCATAAAATCATTATTCTTCCTAAACTACTACTTCTACTGTAACTGTAAAGAAAGGAGAAAGTGATGTCTATGGCATTTTTCATTTTCTTCCTCAGGTTATTTGCTCTTGTAGGTTCCACTGTTGTAAGAGTAATACTTTGAACTTTCTCAAGTTTCAATTTTATTACTCTCTGGTTTGAAGAAATTTAATCTGTTGTTTAAATACTGTAAAAGGAGTATCCATTCTTGCATGCATTATCCAAGAATGATCTCATATGAATATTAAATAAGAAAAGATATATTTCCAAGTTGGAGTGCTTTTGAGGGTGGAGGAACATTTGCCTAAACTATGATAATCGTATTGGAAAAGAATTAATTCACCGAGTTTATAGAAGAAATACTTGATACTTATCAACACTTCTTGATGAGTTCATTCATCAGGAGTCATGAATCACACTCATGGTATTACATATTTTGATGAGTTCATTCATCAGGAGTCATGAATCACACTCATGATATTACATATGATATGATATTACAGTTTATATCCCACCCTTGCTCAAAACTGTATTAAAAAGGTCAATTATTTTAAGAAGGCTCCTTCCTTGCAATATATATATATATATCTCACAGAATCAATACAGTTAGAAAATATCTCCAAGATCACGGAGTCCAGCCTTTGACAAACAATGTCATGACTTAACTAAATCATAGCAGTAAGTACAGTGCCCATCCAGGGATGGTGAACCCACTTTCCCACAGCCTGTTCATGGAGAAATTCTTCCTGATGTACAACCTGAACCTCCCGTTACACAGTTTGAGGCTCTGTCCTCTCATCCTATCGCTAGTTGCCTGTGAGAAGAGGCTGACTCCCACCTTGCTTCAGCCTCCTGTTAGGGTAGACAGGAGGTAGAGGACAGTGAGGTCTCCCCTGTGCTTCCTCTTAGCCAGGCTAAACACCTACATCTCAGCCACTCTTCAGCTCATGTGATTTACTTTCTAGACCCTTCACCAGCTTTGTTGGACTTGCTCTTCTTTGGACTTGCTACACTGCTTCAGTGTCCTTCTTGTAGTGAGGGGCCCAGAAATGGACACAGCACCTGAGGTGTGCCCTCACCTGGGCTGAGTACAGAGGGAAATTGCTACCCCAGCCCTGCTGGCCACACTATTGCTGATACAGCCCAGGATGCCATGGGCCTTTTTGGCCACCTGGGCACAGCTGATGGTTCATGTTCAGCTGCTGTTGAGCAGCACCCCCAGGGTCTTGTCCATTGAGCAGTTTTGCAGCTACTCTGCCCCCAGCCTGTACCATTAACTGGGGTTGCTGTGACCCACACTCAGGACTTGGAACTTTGCCTTACTGAGCCTCTTACTCTTGGCCTTGGTCCATTGATCCAGCCTGTCCAGAGCCCTCTACAGCGCCCTCCTAACCTCCAACAGATGAACACTCTGTCCCAACTTGGGGTCTAAATTTGTCATGCAACTGAAAAATTAATATTAATATATTTCATAAGCAGCCATATTTCATTACCTTGAGAATAAAGAGAATGAAACAAAGAATGAGTAGTTTACAAAATACTGTCAGCAGGAACTAAGAACAATTTTTTTGAGTTTCTCATGAATTTCTGGAATCACTCTCTTCAACATTAATTATATTAATCCAGTTACTTACTCCACTGCCTGGGTTAATAAAAATTCCTAGAGATTAAAGGGAAATTATTTCCAAGGGTAATCAATATGAAAATTTACACCTACTTTTAGGAAGCAGAATAGGATTTCACCATGAGACATAGGAAACATGTTTAAAATAAATCACTAGCTGAAAGGTGTTTGTTTGTATAAAAATGAATCCAAAGTAAAATCTGAATTAGTCAAAAACTATTGTCATGCAGAAAATAAAATTATATGTTCTGGAAAAATTTGTATTTAATCACATCCAGCGACTTATTAAGAATGTAGTCTCTTCTATCTAGTCAGAGAGCATGTTCTTATCAGAAAGGATCTGAAATTTTTTCATAAAAATGCTAACACCAATGTTCCTTTTGAACCATATTATGGTTTTGTTTTTAATCTTGTATTTTGAACTATCCCAGTTCATTTTTTATTTTGGAAATGAAATGTTGATTCTTGTTTTTACTAAAGAATAGAAAGGATGAAAACGAGCAGTTTCTGCCAGTGAGCTGAAAGAATTGTGAAATGTCTTTAATAGTAAGAAAGAAAATAGAATCAAAAATGATGAGAAAAATGGTGAGAAAATAGAATGGAAAATGATGAGAACGATATCTCTAGCAAACAAGGTTAGTTCTTGTGTGATAGGATGATATAGGCTCTTATTTTTAAATGACATGGTGATAAGATTAATGGGAAAAGCATTATTAATGTCTATGTAAATCCATGCATTCATTAATTGGAACACTAAAGTTTGACTTCATTAACTGAGACTTTCAGATCAAATTACTTCAAATTCTGCATCTTCTTCCAAAAAGCCAGTTTTCCAGGGACAATTTATAACTAATGAATTTGGAAGACCATTAAAATATTAACATTACTCACAAATTATACAGCATAATCCTTGTGATTATTTTCACTGCAAGGCGAACTTTACACATGATGGAAAATGAGAAGAATCAGTAACAGGAGGGAGAACATCTTGTGCTCCTAACAATGTTTGTGGGAGTGCCTCCTCAGCCTCCCGTCAGCAAACTGTCCAGGATGCCAACAGTTGATAAAACAGAGGTGAGCACCAACAGAATATCCAAAACTGTCTGAGAGGGAGTTTGCCCCAAACTGACAATGATAAACAAGATATCTATCGGCCACAATAAACAGCTTGAGACTAAAGGCATCAGCTTGAGCTGAACTTCAAGAAGAGCTTGAAAATTTGTGATAGTGGTAAGAGAGAAGAAAGCAACAGAGAAGAGTCAAAACCTGTTTTGACACTGTCAGATATCATGCCACTGACATTGCAATCTGTGACCTTGACCTTACTGAGAATCCTTCCCTCAGATGCCATGGCTGCAGGCACCTAGCTGGAGGACTGACAGTTTGGGTGCGCGAAATAAGCTGCACTTCTGAGGCATGTCTGAAGTTGAGGGGTGGGCTTGCTTAGGAGAATATATTTTGTTGTTATGTAGAGACTGTCATGAGCACATGTAAGCCTAGAACCTACATGTCCAGCAGAAGGGTACAGAAATGAAGAAATTCTCATTCCCAAAGAGGTTTGGGAAGTGTTTTTGGGGTGGACTCTGAGGGGAGTGCATGTCTGCCTGTGTGCGTGTGTCAGGATTGTTTTAGAAGGTGGTTTAGAAATGGCCAGGTGTTCTAAGTATCGAATATTATGTTTTGCCTTCATGAATGCATAATTCACTAAAACTGCTGGTTATTTACATATTATTAATAAATTTACCAGCTTCAATTTTGAATATATCTACAACACATGAAAAGCGTATATATTTTTCTGCAATGTTTCTTTTTGAATGCAATCAATCAAGTAAGTAAAAAAAAAATTGAGTAGGCCTTTTGTGACTATGTACGCCCATGCACAGCTAACTGGCATAACTAAAAGGAGACAATATTTAATTTAACTTTATTTTCAACCAATACATTTTAGAACAGTTGAATTATTTCTAATAAATAAGACCAGTCATAATATAACATTGGACAGTTCAATCTGTGGCTTATAAGAAGTTTGGCTACTAATAACCTCATTTAAAATGCAGGGGACATTGGGATTCTTGTTTTGTTATGTAGTTTTTTCTTTGTTTGATTGGGATGCTTTGTGGAGCTCTTTGTTTTGTTATGTATTCAGTGTGAAGGAATAAAGTTATTCTGAATGATGTAATATTTCCCTATATGTACAATCTTGTACACTTTGCTATAAGTGTATTTCATTTTCTCTATCTGCAAGAAAGGCTAAAAGGTAATTCTGTTATTTAGAACATCAAAATGATCGTGGGTATATTGTTGAGATTTTATCTACTTCAGTGTCTGCAAAAACTTCATTCTCCAGCTACTGGTGACTATTATGGAGTAAAATTTTGAGGTTGTGAAGCAGGCTTTTATCTGGGGTTGGATACTGGTGTTACCATGACCATTGCTTTTCTCTGAGTACCTGATGGAACAATGGACAGGGTTAAAAGTACAGGGCAGATGAAGATCTTACAGTTTTCCTAACACATAAATTCCATTCTCTAATCAATGGCAATGCAAGAATTTTATTCAAAGTAGACCAGATTAAAGAAGAGGAATAAGGATGACACCTACCATTTGGCTTAACCCAGTATTAAGGTATTTTGCCATCGGTAGTAGATCAAAATTCCACAAAAAGTAAAAAGTAACAGGATTCCTTTCTGAAACGTTCTGAGCTTTCTGAACTACTAAATCCATCCTGGCAGTTTCTGTCAATCTGCCTTTGTCATAGAATCATTACATGTTATGGTTTGAAAGGGACCTTAAAGATCAACTAGTTCCAACCCCCTGTCATGGACATGGACACCTTTCAGTACACCAAGTTGTTCAGAGCCTGAGCCAACCTGGCCTTGAACGCTTTTTTAAATCCACAACAATCTGGCCAATTTAAACTTGTAGATAACTTGAGTATAAAAAATAAAAAAAATGTTTCAATTAAAGGAAATGTTACAAAACCCCAAAATCAATTACCTGTAAATGCAGCCCTCTGCCTTCTCTAAAAAAACAATAAAATCCTTACAACTACAGTTTCCAATTTGCTTGAAATGACTGAGAGTTATGATCACTAAGAAGACTCTAGACTCAAAATTTTACAAGCCTCAAGTGTTTCACAGAAATAGTAGGGCAATCTCAGAGAGAAAACTGTATGTTTATCGAATCAAAAAATTTACATATTGGTTCTTCTCATTCCTCTGTTAGGCACATATGGCCAATACATAAAGATATCAGTAAGTTAGAAAATAAGAAGAAAAAAAATAGTATCTTTTTTAATTTAACAGTCAAA
Source organism: Cisticola juncidis (assembly GCA_013400215.1). Taxonomy (NCBI): domain Eukaryota; kingdom Metazoa; phylum Chordata; class Aves; order Passeriformes; family Cisticolidae; genus Cisticola; species Cisticola juncidis. The sequence continues at coordinate 424,987 of VXBR01009092.1, read as the reverse complement.
GTAAAAAGTGATGATGAGAACTGTAGATGAATGTAATTTTTCCAGAGAGAATGAAATAATTACAAGTCCTGTTGACACACAGTGATCCATGTTACTTATAAGAATGTGAGAACAAAGTAATAAAACAGTTAAATGGTGAAGGGTATTGATATAGATAGATATTAATATAAGGTAGATATAGATCCACTAGATCTGCCTTAAAGTAGAGGAGGTAAAAGCTTTGGTTTAATTTTGTATTAATGAATATACTTGGAATGCAAACCCCCCCCTAAAAAAAAATCTGTTTTATATTTGTATGAAATCAGCTATTTTGAAGTAGCAAATACACTAGGTGACCCACACACACATTTCTGAATATTTTTGATAGACATAATTTAGAGTTATCCTCACTAAGGTCCAAGACAAAACAACCATGCTCAACTTGCTGCTGAGTGTCACCACTAGCACTTTGTATGTGGAGACTGGCTTGCAGCTACTGTGAGACTAACAATTTCCTTTAAATGTGAGGAAGGAGGAACAGACATTTATCTTCCAAGCAGATATTATTGGAAAATGATAGATTCAGTTTCAGAATCCTTGTTTGCCTATTTTAGAAATAAGCAAGTTGTCAAGTTTTCTGCACATCCTCATTGAAGACTGGGTAGCTGTAAAAGCAAAGTCCTTTATTGGATCATTAAATCAGTCTCGTGAAGGCAAAGTTATTACAGCCTGAGCCAGAATGTAGAAGGCTTTCTAATATAGAGTCCTTCAGTGTTCCCTGAGAGTATTATCAGCAGCAACAACAGCAGCAGCAGCATTTGATCTCGTGGGCCTACTAGCATTCTCAAAGCAGTGTATTTTATTCTATGTTTGGCCAATCAGATTGAAGCACAAATTTGCTGCATCCTTGCTGGACCTATCCTAAGCTAAGACTGATGTGCGAAGGAAAATGCAAATTCTTACGCAAATTCTACTCATATAATTCTATCTGTTCCATCTAGGAATGTTTAGGAAGGTTACATTGTTTTCATTATGTCTAGAACCTAACTATCTTTGCAAAAGGGAATGCCACTGAACTTTAAACTAGGTTTTAGGTCCTTTTGTTACTGACTAATTCAGTCTCTAATTTGATAAGGCACTTAAAAATCCTTTACTTATTTAAAAACTAAACTTGCCTTTCTATCTCATGTCTGTGTGGATTTATTTTAGTTGTTCTGAAAGTTCTAATTCAGTCCTCATATTTCTGGGCACTCCTGGGCCTGTGTGGATTTGGCCCAGGGGGATTTTTACTCCAACAGCAAATAAAGGAAGAAGGAACAGTAAGAGTAATTGAGAGAAAGCATGAGAAGTGCAAAGTTTCCTTTCTTGGCAGCCACAAGCTGTTAGAAGAACTTGGCTGCCCATGTAACCACAGCCTCAGGCAGCTGAATGCATACCCAGAGCAGAAATGGAGACACAAAGAGATTCCATTTCTTATGGGATTATCTTGAAGTTGAGGGAAGACTTGTGAATACTTGAACATTGATATTTCTTGCCTGGGTTTCTACAGTGAGAAGAAAGCCAAATAAAATCAAAACTTTACTCCTTCTGTTCTCTGGTACGATTAAAAGTTTTCTTGTTGTAGTTTAATTTATTTGGAAGAAAATGTGCAAAGTTGTGTCTTAAATTCTGATACAGCAGACTAACATTTATTCTGGAGTTTAGTTTAAAATGAGCAGCTGAGAATCATGATACAACTGGGAGAAGGAGAGGGGAATTTGATTTCTCAATGAAAGCAACTGCTTTGAAATACTATAGTTAGATAAATGGCCCCTAAATAGCTAAGGCTCAAATCAATTAAGATTTTACAGATTTGGATCAGAATTATACAACTGGAGAAGAGAGAGAAGCATGTGAATTTTGAGCATACTGCTGGTTGCATTAGGACTTTCCTTATTAAGATGCTACTGCTTTGAGCTGTCTCTTGTAACAGCAGCATTGTGTGCAATTACAATCAATAAAAAAATTCAATCTGTTTCTGGTGAATGAGGCCAAGGCAGAAGACCTACTCCATATTTTCCATATGCTAAACATTCTTTGCTAAACATTCTTAATACAAATCTATTCTCAGTCTCCAAAACTCAATGACAGAAATTATTCAAACCCCAATGCCCTGCTCTGAACAAATAGGCTGTGCCCTGATATTTGTCCTTCAGTACCTTTTCCCCTCAGATTTCAGATGTACACACATCTGTCATAAATAAAGTGATGTGCAAAACTAACTCACTGTCACTTCTTTAAGGTTCCATTCATAACACTGATGTAATGGATGAGGTGCAAAACAAAACATTCAATTCCATATTAATTGAAATGTAACTATCTGCACTAGCCTAGACTTCTGCACAGAAGGTGTTCATGTAGACAACATATATATATAATATGTAGGATGCTGCTTGCACTTTTTGCAGGTAAATTCTGAAACAATATTTTCCTTGGGAACATTTTTCTCCACAAGTTAGCAGCTGTGCAGGCTCTGTGGTTACAGCATAGTATATATGGAATACATCTTATACCTCCTACTGTAAGCTTTTGTGATTGGTTGTTTTCACTTTTCATCTTCGGTTTGTTTTTTTTTCTTTTTTTTTTTTTTTTTTTTTTTTTTTTTTTTTTTTTTTTTTTTTTTTTTGTCATGCTCTTGTGAAGATTCTTTTTATTTTGAAATACATTTTTGGATTTCTAAATCTGCCTACATTCTTTCCTTCTCTACTGGTATTCCTGATACATAGCAGCAAGAAATGAATAATGTGATTGATATTGTCCTCTCAGCATCACAGAGGTCCAGTTTGTGTGTATCCAGAAAGACAGCAAGACATTCAGAGCTTGCTAACAGAAAATCACGCTGAGTATCTGCTGAAAAGCAACTACTCATGGGCCTTATGTAATCTAGGTAGAAATATAGGTAGGAAATCAATTATTTCTTACCAGAGTGTAGAGTGCCTGGCTCAGATTTGGATACCTGAAAACCTAAATGCAGTTTAGAAAAGGGTACACACTGTATGCTGTAAAAATGCTGGTTCATTGCCCATAAAGGAACATTTTATTAGTCTGCTCTGTGCACTTAATCTAGGACAGTTAAAATAAGGACTGAGGATTTTTCTTGATTTTTTCCTCTTTTGCGTGCTTAATTCCTCTCTGAGGTTTTTGAAAATATGTATTTTATTTGGATGCTTCACCTTATCTGAAATTATGGAGGTTTTCTGAAATTCTTATTGAAATATCCCAACAATAATATACTCTTCTCAGTTCCCCAGAAACATATCTAACATTTGGTGAGTTATCATTTGGCAAAATTCAAGAAAATTGAAGCCAGTGCTAACATGATTGGATTACAGAACAGTGAAAGCTACTGGCAGAACTCACTGTTGATGTTCAGTGAATCCATTTTGGTCAGGAAAGCATAACAGACCTTTCATTACAATTCTGCCCCTATGTGCACTGTGGTTTGCATATCAGTGTGCTGAGATCTACACTGTTGTTTGAATGAGTTGGAGTACTTCTGGATACAGAATAGTCACATACAAAGAATATAGAACTGGAGTTCTGTTTGTATATCAGCCAATCTGAATTGACCTTGAGACTGTTATTTCTTACAAAGTACCTTTTTTTGCATTGCCTTTCTTATCAATTAAGATGCACATGAATAGAATCTTGCTATGTGTTTGTGTAATATATCACATAAACCACCACAAATCCTGAATAGGGATGGCAAAAGTTATTCTTGCTTGTCATGTCAGTTCATTCCTTTTAGGAGCAATTGAAAATAAGCATAATTGTGTGTGCACAAAAAGATCTGCCCACAAGGGTGGGAAAGAGCAGGAACACTGCTATGCTTTCAAATATAAATTTAATAGCTTCTTGGTCCTTTTTCTGTGGATGACAGAATTGGGTGGAGTTCTGAGAAAACTGGTCTGGTAAAAGGTGCCCCACATCAGGAGGGTCAGAACTACACGATGTTTAAGGTCTCTTCTAATCCAGGCATTCTATGATTCTGTGATTTGTCACTGCATGGTTTGGCCATACGGTCTAGAATTCATTGACCATCTGAAGGAGGAGGCCACAGGCTGACTTGAATTGTTGTGAAAGAGCTAAGATGCTCTTCTGAGATGGGATCGGGATCTTCTAGTTCTGCACTCTTATGTTTCTGCTTTTTAACATTTCACCTGTTTTTTGTGAAGTGTCTGCTTATATGGACTAGAGATAGACCAGGGAATGATCTAGGGAACAACTACAGATTGCAGCATAAGGGAAAAAAAGCAAAACCAAAAAGATGATATGGAAAATGTGTGTTGGAATACTTTCTGGTAAAAAAGCCTAATCTTTTTTAGCAAATATTTTTCTCAACATAAACTGTTGACAGGTAATTTTTTACAACATTCCTCCCTTAGCTGTTCTTTAAACAGAGATACATTTGAAAGATTTTGTAGACCACCTTTCAAGGCACAGGAAGTGTGCAGTCACTACTTGCATGTCTTCATTCATTTGTGCAACTCCAAGTGCTCAACTGACATTTTACTTAAGGTGCAAAGCACAGCAGACTTTCAACCAGGAATTGGTTAAAAATCAAGGACATTTCTTTTGGGGCTCTTAGGGATTTTTCAGGCACCTAAGATTGACTCTAGATCATCAGTTCATTCTTTCGGGTTAAGCAGATATATATTCAAGAAAGCACAAAGTGTTCAGTTACCAGTCCTTTTGTGGAAATGCACAGATGCACTTCTGCTCATTAGCACAATTATGTACACATGGGAAATTGAATTTTCTATTGTCTTTTCTATTATTTTAACTTGTTTTTGTGCTTTGCAGTGTCACAGATTAAAAAACTATGTGGAGAAGAAAGAAAAGAAACCAGAAGACTGGCCAGGAGAGAGTAAAAATAAGTTGGTTTTAGAATTGATTTTGCTCAGAGACCAACCTTGCACCTGAATGATGTTAGAAAATACTCTGTGAGAGAATTCATGTATTTGTGTTTGCTTTGGGTTGTTTTCTGTCTACTAAAGAATTGAAGGTCTCTCACCAGATAACAGAATGTTTTGAGAAGTTTTAAAGCATTCCTCACACAGGCTTTGGGCCTCTTTGTAAGGGGGGAAGGGAGATAAGAAGTTCAGAGATTTTAAAACACAGCCTGGTAAAGACTTGTGTGTGCTCCAGGCCCCCTTTTATATGTAATACAGGACTCAGGCCTTGCTGCTTTTTGCTCCTGCTAAAATGAGCTTATGTGCTTCCGTTTGTTTTTTCTAGATACCTCAAGCCAGGGAGATAATGAAAAAAATCTACTCTTTACACTTCAGCTTTGAGTTGTGGTCTTGGTGTTATCTCCATATATTTGCTTCACACAGAAGCAAAACCTGAGAACATCTGCAGAGCCAGTCTAAATAAACACCATGTATACTGTCACTTCTCTCCTAGCTGTATAATTAAACAGGAATTAGAATTTGCAATGTGTTGACACTTCATCAATTAAAGATAGACAGGGGAGACACAGATTTTCCTGGATCCTGCTTGCAGTCTTTCCCATGGATGGGTATCTCACTGGCCATCTTCAGTCCTCTGGGATGTTCCCAGTAAGCCAGGAGTGGTGCCAAAGGATGGACAGTGGCTTGGTGAGCTGTTTTGGCTACTCCCTCATCACTGTAGGACACATCTAGTCCTGTAGCATCTGTGAGCATCTGTCTGAGCAGGTCCCCCACAGCCTCCTCCTGGATACAGAGGCCTATCCTGGTCCCTGTCTACCAGCTCAGGAGGCAAATTGTCATGAGGACGACTGAGGCAAAGAATGTCTTAAATAATTCAGCCTTTTCTTCATCTTCAGTAACTATATTCCCCTCCACGTCCATGAAGGAATGGACATTTTCCTTGCCCCTCCTTTTGCCAATTATGTATTTAGAAATATTTTTAATTATTCTTTACAGAAGTGGCCAGGTTAAGTTCTAATTGAGCTTTTGCCTCTCTAATTTTCTTTCTACATTATCTAACAACATCCTCAAACACTTTCAGAGTTGCCTGCACTTATTCTGAAACCTATATGGTCTTTGTACTTTATTCAATCCAATTCTGTAGCACATCCATTTAATCCTCATAAAGATAATGGTTGGAATATGGAGGAGTTAATAAGCTACAGCTACGTCGCATTAAACTGACTTTCCCACTGCATACATTTTGTATTCTAAGAGAGGCTACAGTAATTTATTTTTGGACAGGGTTTGAGGATTCTTTATTTATGCAGTGCTTGGATTAGATCTCTGTAATGTGCTACACATGGGATACCCACTTTGTGGTCATTCAGGTGCTCAGTCTGCTTTAGTCTGCAGCTGCCAGTCCAGTCACTGAAATCCATGAGAAGCAGGCATTTTACAGTGGCATTCTCTGTGCTGACTGAGCATGCTGCAAAGTAGATAAAAAGTACATGGCCAAAACAGCTTCCTGTGTCATTCAGATAGGGCCTATTGTAGACACTCATGTCAGAGGATATAATGCAACCAAGGGCATCTGGGGAGTCAGACTGGTATTCCTCCCCCAAATTTACTACTCAGTTTGTTAAAGAAATCAACTGTACACGTCAGAGTTTACTGGGACATGGTATCAAACAGAGGCTTTCATGAAAAGGGTGAGTGATGGTCTCTGTCCTCTTAAGAGATCAAATATAATGTTTTACCTCTGTGAGATAAAATGATCTCTACAGTCCAGTCTTTGGCAAAAGATAATGCCTCCCAAAAGGTAGCTAAATGTAACCTGGGTTCAGACAACTTCACTAAGGTGGCAGGTGTATTCTCAGCAAAAGAAAGACTGTTTAAATCAAATACACATATTTTTTTAAAAAAGCTATATTAAAGGAGGTTAGGAATACAGTAACTTAAGAAAAACTAATAAACTATTATAGAAAAGGAGAGCAATAGTTGTTCAGTCTTTATGAAATAGTGTTAAAGATGCCCAAGAGTAAAACTTGCCTTCCTGAAGATTCTATGTGCAAGTTGAATTCAGATCAAATATTTTAATTTTCTTTCCAAACTGCTGAATTATAATGAAATCATAAAATACGAGCAGGAGAATTCTCCCCCATAATTAGAATATGAGGATCAGATTAATTTTTTACCTCTTTCTGCCCACAGAAGCAGTCCAAATACACCTTCTTTTACAATTGTGATAAGCAAAAGGGTTTAATTTCAGGGCAAAAAAACTGCATAAGTTACTCATTGTTCTCTGGAGGACAAAAAAGTTTTGAGTGTCTATATAAAGCAATGAATAATATTCCAAGAATAATAAGAAAACTTTGCAAGATAAAGTTTAGAATTCAAGAACAGCCAGTTACTGGTGGTCCAGCTGAAAAGCAACAGTACTCAAGAATTTGCTCTCTTTCATATATTGTACTGGAGTCAAGACTGTAATGAAAATGTTTATTGATTTCAGATGTTGTCGAAGGCGTAATCACAAAGAACATATATATATATATATATATATATATATAATAAAAAAGATGCATGATACATTAATGTGGGTGCTTCCCTCATGTCTATTCCCACAGATCTATCATTAAGCAAGATATCACAGCCCAGTTTTTTCAAAAGACAACTACCTTGCTGCCAACCTCACTGTGCCAAATCTAAAAACTCTTAAACTCCCTATGGCCTAGAAAGGCTTTTTTGCTATCAGTAAGGAAGATTTTGGCACAGAAATTCTGATTGATTGCAACATCTTAACTCAGATAGCCGCTAAATTAGCAACGTTACAGTTGTAAGTTTTCCATTTAGAAAAGTACACCCCAAAACATTATTCAGGTCTTAGGTTAAATAAGTTTTTCAGTGGAAATTTTTTCTCTCACTTCTTAAACAACACTTTCTAAGCTCCATAATAAAAGGTATAACTTTTTTGCATCTATTGACACAGTTTTCTTTGTCCTTCTGAAATAAACAATAAACAATAAACAATGCCTGGGTTAAAGACTGGAATTCTGAGACTTTATGAACATTACCACTTAGAAAAAGGTCCCAGTTAGACATAGATGATTCAGTTATCTGAACTGCAGCCTTCTGTTCAGGTCTCCAAGAAATGTCTCCTGGGATTCTATTTTTCCGCTGGAAAAGGCCCTTTGTTTTTTGAAGAATGGCACCTAGAGTCTTCCTTTCCTCTTATGCTATGGAAAACTTTTTGCAATCCAAATTTGCTCTAAACACAATCTAAATTTCCTTGGTTATTGTCATTATCATGGATATATCTAAATCTGACTCTAGTAGTTCTTCATTCACTTATTTACAAAAAAATATTTTTCTGAAGACTCCATCATGTTAGTTTCACTATAAAACAGAATCCCATTGCCTGAAATATTTGAGTTCTATGACTCATTAAAAAATTCTATAGACATTAGTGTATCACACTACCAGTTTGTTTGTAAATTTCTGGGCAAGAGTCAAAAATTTAGTATTACCAGGTACATGAAACAGAGTAGTGAAAGAAGATGAAAACTACAGAATGTATCCAAAATCTAAATTTCTACTTGTCACTTATGAGTTAATAAATAATATACTGGATGTGTTTTAAAGAGAGAGTTATGAATGTACTTTGTTTAGATTTTGTAAATTTTTCAAATACACTTACCATTTTCAGAGGTATAAATTAATAGATGTCTGAAATGAAAGCAGAGTATTTTATAATAGCAATTATTGCAACTGAAATAATAATCTTGGCTGTATTTACTGGCAGTGTGAGCTTCTTAATTAACAAAGAAACTGCAACAAGATTAACAGTGAATATTCAAAATTGATTCTATCATAACACATGACTTTTTTGAGACAACCACCTCTTTTAATGGTATATTAATTTAAATATTAAAGTTAAATAAATGTGAAATACAATACAACATAATAGGATAAAACAAAAAAATCCAAACTTACTTAAATATTTTTGGTCAATATTTTCAGGAACCGAAAATAGATTTGTTGCTTGTTTAATGTCAATAGCGAAATGACATCTTTTGAAAATAAAACGGATTCAAGTAGTATTATTATGCAACAACTCAGTAATAACAGTATTAAGACAACATTCACATGTTTTCTCTTCAGTTATTCTCTGTCTCAGCCACAGGATATCTCTTGTATTATATTATTTATAAACCACTGTACTGGTGACCAGGCAGACGATAGTTAGGTTTTATACATCTGATTTCATTATGACTACTGTGAGCTTTAAATATTGCTGCCTCTTGCAGATTTGTTATGTGTTGTAATGCAGGTCTACATCACCTTGTTTCTTGCAGAAAAGGTTTCCTGATTCATAAATAATTCATAATAATATACCAGGGGAGGTGCAAGTGCCAAAATTAAAGAGATGACAGGAAAGCTTTGCAAACATAAACATGTGTGGAAATTTCAGTAATTTTTTTCTATTTTGTATCTGGGCAAACCCAAGAACATATAAAGAACTTTGCAAAACCAAATCCAATAGAGAAAGGAAGTAGAAAGGAAACTAATAGAAATATTCAATCAGAAATTAAATGTTTTATTTTCTCCGAGTCTCAGATGTCTACATTTTCTTAAGGATTCTCTACTGTTAAAAAAGATAAATCTTGTTATAAAAGTATTTTCAAAATATAGGTCAAGAAGAACACATGATCTTCAGATTTATTTTTTAAACATTGGTAGCAGCTGCCACATGATGGTGTGTGTGACATACTCAGGTGCTAATGATGGAGCTGTAGCTCTCTTGTTCTCTTCCATCCCCTTTCAGTGTAATCTTATCTCCACATGTGTGATCACTAGTGTCCATTTTACTTGCCAGATAGTCACAACAGATGGCAAATCCAGTGCAAGTTATATCCTTCTCTATATTGACAAAGCAGGAAAAGAATCACTTGAAATCCTTTTTATAAAGGAAAAAAATATCAAGAGGTGGTTCAGAAATTCAGGATATTATATCACACAGTTCTCTAAAAATTAGAATGAATTAATTGCTCAGGGTTTCTTGACAGAATAAATGTTTTGACAATTCATTTTTAAACCTAAAATATCTCAATCTGCATGACCAGACAATACTGCTTATATTTGGTCATCCACAAAACACTATTGAGTTTTCCTCCAAAATGAAATAAAGCTAAAACACAAAGAGGTAAACAAACTCCCCAAAAAATCAACTCAGCCCAACCAAAATGAGTCATTAGAGTCTTCTGTGTAAGACAACTCCTGTAAAACACTTTTTGACTTTGTTTTTTCAGCATTGTGGTTTTTATAAACTTCAGATCTGAAATCTAACAAAGAGAATAATTTCTTTCATGTCCAGAGTGACCAAGCAACAGTTATAGCAATAAAAAAAGCTAAATCTCAAATTGCATATTAGTTGCTCATTTGTTGGTAGAGACAGGCAGTCATTTAAGAGAAAGGTGAAAGTTTTTTACTGCTGTTATGTGGTACTTAATTTTTAGATAAAGAAATTTCCTCTTTTTAATTGTTAGACTTACACCTTTCATACACAGAAAATTTGATATTATATGTAGAAAGAGAATTCTTGACTGGACAGCTTAAAATGAAAATGCAACACATATAAATAAAATTAATTTTGTTCATTAGATTATTTAGCTCATTAAAAGGTGCCCTTTTTTAGAGGGAAAAATAACAATCATAGGACATTATTCTTAATTTTGATTAGTATTAAGAGGGTAAAGTGAACAGTAATGTTTTTGTTTCTGCTAGAAACTTACTTCACCAGGATGACATTTGAAAAACTGAAGCACAGTGCAAGACTAGAATTTAAGAGGATATCTCAGTATATTAATTAATCTTATATTTGACTTAACTAATTTCTCTGTCTTATTTCCACTCATTTTAAAAAATAATTAAAATAAAACAATTAATAAATAAATTAATTAAAATAAAATAATTAAATTAAAATAAAAGTTTGTGAGAACATGCCATCACAGGAGAAAGACCAAATGCTTTAATTGGCATCTGCAGAACCTTAAACTGATTGCTATCATGTCTTTCAGAAAAAAATGTCTTTTTTTCTGGTATAATTTTAAAAATTCCAACATTCTTAAATGTCTTTAGTATTAATACAGATATATCCCAGGTCCCCTTGTTACATGATATATATTTTCTTGATGTAAACATGTCCTTCTAAGGGTTTTAATAAAGCATTATTTTTTCTCTTAGGAATTTGTCACACATGCTGTATATTAACTTTATTTTCAAAACCTTACCAATTTTTAGTTGCCTTCTCATGATTTTCTCTTTTACTTAGAACAATTTTAAGAGTTAACCATCTTCAACATGGATTGCTAAATCACAAACACATATTTTAATGCACTAAATTCAGCACTATAAATCATTTCCCATTTTCCAACATTTCCATTAACACTAAAGTTCTTCTCTAAAATGCAGTAGGAGGGCTCCCACTAGTTCAGTCTGTTGTTATTTATGTCAATTACTCACTCTAGAGCAATATTCCTATAAGTGAGATTTACTAGGTTTTTTTTCCATTACTTTTAACTTTAGGCATAGAAGGTAAAGAAGTCCCCATTTCCTCTTCTAATTCTAACCTTGTCTTCCATAACTTTTAAAGCAACTTCCCTGAAGTCATCCTTTTGATGCAGCTTATGAGTTATCATGAGTAAGCTTATAATTGGGTCAGTTCTCATTAGATCTGAATTAAAACTTGCAGGAATCAATGACATAAGTTTCCTGATGCTACAAAAAACCAGAAAATTTTTAACAAATTGGAAAGATTTGTCCAAACTAAAACCCCAAGTCAATAAAGAATCTTAATATATTTCCGACAAACTGGCCTTTCTCTTTTTCTTGTTCTTTTTTCCCAATCTTCCTTCTTAATCACACAACTCAGTGAGATTTTTTCCTTTGCATTGTTGCATTGTTCCTTGGTGTTGTACATAGAAATACTTTCCTGCAAGCCAATATAAGAAAATAGTAACAACAGTGTTCACGGAAGAAGCAGATATCAAACAATTTTTTTTACAGTTTTGTTATTTTACTGTACAATAGTACTCATTTCTATGACTAAAGCATGTCATTTGGCTCTCTAAAATCATTTTAGTTTTTACACCTTGGGAAACATAATTGCCTTCTGCAGTGGAACAACTGCCTGGATGGGTGAGTGGAGAGTGGTGGATGTTGTCCACCTCGACTTCAGTGAGACTTTGAACACTGTCTCCCACAGCATTCTCATAGGCAAATAGGGAGGTGTGGACTGGTTGAGTGGATGGTGGATTGAGAACTGGCTGAACTGCTCATCCTAGAGGGCTGAAATGAGTGGCACAAGGTCTGGTTGGTGCATATGTTGAACAACGTGATGTTGTAAAACAGAAGTACTGGATTTTTCCTTGAACTTCCATGTCAGAGTGGTAACCCCAGCTCCTTCCACTCCTGTGTTAACTTCTGTGACAAAGCTCTACAAAAAAGACCCAACTCTACTTCATGTCCTTGGGTGATGAGTAAAACTGGTGATCTGTAGGGAAAGGAATCTGTAATCACATCCACAGTCTGTATGCAGTATTACTTCAGTAGTTAATTTTCACAAGTCATCTTTATGCAGGTATATTCAAACTTTGAAGTGCTTCTTTTTCAAACCTCAAAAAATTGTGTTCTTTTAGTGTAGTTGTGGAAGGTTTTTTCCCTTCACTTTAAAAAAAAGTGGCTGAAGGAGCACAGTCGTGTATCATCTTACTGAAAACATCTTATGGAACCACTGTCATCAGTGTCAAGGAAACAGGTAAAAGCTTTACCAAACAATTATATTACATAGTTCCCTCAGTGGTTTCGCTGGCAGTGCTAAGGTGCTAGATCAATTCAGAACACTAGGCATCATCTACTAGGCCATATATTACCAGAGAGGAGACATGACCTAACTTCAGTTAGCATTGACTCTCACTTTAGTATTATTTGCAATCGAGGACTGAAGTAACTTTTGTACAGGAGCTATCATATACTCTCTTTGGTTTAAAAGGCTTTAGATAGTATTATGCATATCTGATAATTTGTGAAATGCTTTAATTTTTGCTTGATATGCTAAGCAGATGATTTATTAAATGCTTTAATTTTTCTATGATATACTAAGAAGATTTCATTCACGCTCCTATGAAAGACCAGTAATTAGCTGTTTTATGCTTGGAGAAGATTTGCTAAAGCTTTTGGAAATATCTTTGCTCTCCTAAATACACTCCACAAATACAAGCTATTTATATATTTATAACTTTTTACTTGAAAAGATAGAATATTTGACTGAATATTGTTAAAATGTAGTTATGTTTCCTATTTGCAGAAATTTGTCGAAGTTTTGATTAGGCCACAAATGGTATTTTAATCTCCCTTAGACTTCTAAACAGTAATTACAGCTGGTAGCTCTTAGATGTACTACAGGAATGTGGATCCTGCTTGGCAGCCCTTTCCCAGAACTGCAATGTCACAAACAATTTTTTAAAATGATTGCTGTTCTTTCTAATTCAATGTTTTTTTCCCTTCACCCTATATTGGTTTCTTGTTTACCTTCTATAGCTGAATTCATTTCTATTTGAACAAATCTGTTTGCTCTCCATGAAAGCAAACAGTCTCCTTATGAAGACAGCCTCATTAAGGATAAACACCCTTATTTGCTAGCCCCAGGTAATACTATAGTATTGCCATCTCTGGAATTTTCAGCTCAATGGAAATATAAAAATGGGATCTCAAGCTCACACTTCCACAAGGAAATCTTACACACCTAGAGAAATGTTTCCAGTATCAACCAGAGTTCAAGAACCATGTATGAGGGTTTCAGAAACCATGACAACACTGAATATGGGTCATTCCTTTAAAACCTTTTCTGATGAGATCACACTTGTGTCATTAGCCATAGTCCTTACACTAGCCTGGTAATTTCAGTAGAATGATTAATAAAGATGTGATAGACATCACATCAATTGAAAGGTCTTTGCAAGATAATATTAAAATATTACAGTCAGACATCCTTGCCTCAGTTTCAAGATCTTAATTTATGCATATCCAACCTGCTTCCCTCCCATGAGCTAAGGCTGAAGAAAAGCAAAAAGTTTTTTGTTTAGGTTAACTACTCTGTGTCAGAGGATTCCTGAGGAAAAGGAACATAAAATAGCTTATTCTAATGAGAGAGAGACAACTGCCCAGCCCAAAACTAAGGGAAAAGGAAATGAAAAAAAATTATGTTAATCAAGACACATCAGTTCTGACTCAGCAAGGCTCTGTGGGAACCCTTCAATACAATTCTTAATTGTATGAGTAGGTAAAGTCAAGCACATTTTTGGTCCCTTTCTGCATAGATGCTGTCACTGGGAGGCACGGTGTGTTGTTGGTAGTAACTTTGTTACACACATAAAATTTGAATTTTAAAATTTTCTAGGAATGGAAAACTTTGAGAGTTGCCTGGCAAAATCAGGAAAGAGTTTTTCAGTCAGACAGGGTGGCTGAGCCCTGGAGGAGGTTCCCCAGGAAGCACCAAATCCAAAAGAGTTTAAGGAGCATTTGGACAACACCCTCAAGGACAGGGTGTGACTCTTGGGGTCTTCTTTGCAGGGTCAGGAATTGTACTCGATGATCCTCACGGGTCCCTTCCAACTGAGAATATTATATTAATCTATGATTCTAAGATAGGAATCAAATTTTGACTGCAGTTGAAAAAAAATGAAAACTGATGCAAAAATGTGTATATGAAACAAAAATCTGATTTTGTAAGTCTCTAAAAGAAAGATAAAATGAATTATGATTAAGATGAATGACTGTGGAAATTCTCTACAGCCTCTTCTTGAGGTTAGAGAAAATTAAAACATATTAAAGTCAGATTCTCAGGGGTTTTAATGTGTCTACTAAACATAGCACATTCAGGTGGTTTATGTCTAATATAAATAAATAAAATAAATATATATTTATGTAAATGCATATTAGCTGTCATGAATCCTGCTTAAAACAGTGAAACAGGCTTAAGATGTATGAATTAAGAACTTAAAACTGCAAAGATATTACTCTCTAATGTCTTCATATATTATATGCAAGACATTGATCATTATCATTGTATTTACACCAGTTTTGGTGGCTTTTCTTCTATGAACATCCATGAGACACATAAATATGTAATTAAAAATGTGAGTCTTATTCCTGGGTTTCTGTCAGGGAAAATTCTTGCAGCTGGCTGGACATCTCACATGGAGTCTAAGCATTCTCATTCCTCTTACCTTCTTATCTCTAGTGTAGAATCTTAGACCCAAGTCTAACTTGAGTCACTAAGACAATTATTTTTTTCTGTGGCTAGGGGAATTAAATGTGACACAGTCCATTCTCAGGCCTAGGTTTCCTGGCTGGCAAATAAGCACTTGTTTTGCTTTCACTCAAAGAGCTAAAACCAATCAAGTTTCTGAGAAAAGGGAATTTGGAACTCCAAACTGACAGAACAATGCAGATGCACACTGAAAGACCTTCTTAAGTGAAACCCCTGAGCATGCTTAGTGACAGGCAATTCTACCTGTTTCACTGATTCTTATAAGCAATCAGCTATTTTAGAATTTAAAATTAACCATCCTTTAACAACCAGCTTTTTATATTCTAATATATTTACTAGAACATCTCTATACTTTCACAAGCATTTTATTTTATATACCAGGCAGTTCAAACCACTTGGGATGTTGCAGTTAGGGCTGCTACAGAAGCAGCAAATTCAGTAAAGCAGAAGTGTCTTGTGCTCATATAAACAACCAGAGAGCTTCTCATGTGTAAGCAAATGCCTACAGAACTTAACCATGTTATTTCTGTGTCCTGCTTTTACCACACTGCAGAGTTCCTTGTCCTGCATCAGCAGACTGAGACACACAAGCTGCCAGGCAGTCCAAGGAACCAACTACATCAAAACTGTGTGTGTGGCAAAAGCTGACCTTGAAAAACCTGTGGCTTTGAAGTATGCAATACCACGGAAAATTCAGGTGCATATGCAGAGATATGTCAAAGGTTAATTACCTTTATTGGTGTGTAGATCATTACTTCTTGTCCCTTCTTTTCTTTCTCCCTACCCATGTATACAAACACAAATTTGGACACAGATGATTGAGAAAGCACGAGAAACCCTGGTGTCACAGACAGAAATACCTTGACTCAACTTTCTCCTCCCATAAAAATTTTGTTTGAAGTCCCTGAAGGATAACAACCATTGAAGCAGTGCAGGTTGTGCAGGATGTATTCTGGGGTGAAGGGATCTGTTTGGAGAGGAGAGCCAGGGATAGTACAGAGCCCAGCTGGTCATACATATCCACAAGCAATTCATTGCCACTGTATCCAGTAAACAGTAGATGTGCCAATTCAGAGAATATCCCTCCAGAACTCAAAATCAATATACTCTTACAGAAGTCGGACAGCACCAAATACTTACACTTCAATAATTAAAAGCCATTTAACAACATTTAACAACAATTAAAAGCCATGCTTCCATGTAATCTTGCCTTTTTAAAATAAGACATTAATTTACCTTTTTTTTTTTAAAAAAAATGTTGTTATTGTCTGCATATCTTGTGGGTTTTTTCCAGTTAAATGCAGTTTCCCGCATTCTTAATACGTACAATTCCCTTGTAAACAATATTTTTTTACTGGTTTACTCTCTAGCAACTCCTCTGATTGTTCAGTTCTGAAAAAGAAAACATCAGTTAAGGATTTTCATACTGAGTGTTTCTAGGCAAGAAGAAGAAGAAAAGGCTTCTGTATTCACTGAACTGAATACTGAGTGTACTCTTAAGTTCTAATCTAAGGTGGATGGACAACAGGTGTTTATAAAAGAAAGTGAGATTGTAGTCAAGACACCATGTTAACCTTACTACTGTGGTGCTAGAACACCAGATTTTATATATTAGTGATAGTTCACCTGCCAATAAATAGATGAATGATTTTCAAGGAAAATAAAAACAAAAAAACCCTCAGTCAAGCCACAAAACTGGCTTTGAGGTAGTTTTGCATCTGTAACAACACTGGAAAAATATCCCATGACAGTGACAGTCATGTGGCTGGAAAAGCCTTTCAAAACTGAAATTTGATGTAAAAATAATCTCCAAGTACAACACTTATTACTGGAAAAATATTTTTCCAAAAATACTTTCTGGCTTAAAGCAGCATATTAAATAATGACAGACTATGAATCTGGGCAATATATGATCATTTATTAAAAAAATGCAGTCTCAAATTACTATTGCAATTCTTTCCTGAATAAAACCTTAATTTAGCATTGCTTTGTACACAACACTATGAAGTTTCTCAGCGCAGTTGCTCTACTTTAGTAGTGCAGATCAGTCTTTCACCTCCATTGTATATGTTGATTTGTAATGCTGTTGGGTTCTTTAGAAACAAAAATAAATTATGCTCTTTTAAGACATCACTGGAAATCCAGTGGTTCCTCCTACACACTTGTGCTCTCTTTTAAGCTTTATCTTTTGATTTGGTTAGAGAAATATTTAATTTTCTATTGTTAAAGCAGTATTGCAGTGTTGTCATATACACAATATGTATCTATTCTCCTTGTATAAAGTAATTTTCTTTTATTTACCTTGTATCTCTGTAATTGTATTCATCAGACACTTAATTGATGTCACTTCTTAGGGGAGCTTTGTCACTGATGATGACATACATTTTCTAGGTCAATAAAATTCCAAACCATATATATGACTTTTCTTTTCTGAAAAGAAAACACAAAATAAACAATCTGACTTTGATACTTCAGATTTCAAGAAGGTATTCAAGAAGGAAATGAGCTAAATATGAATACTGTAGATAATAAGAGTTTGATGGACTGATATAGAAATAAGTGGTCTGGGGGATTTTGGGGCACACAAGGTCTTTCCAGGTGGCATGCTTGTAATTTAGAAATGCAAATAAAGTTGTCAGCTCTATCCTTTCAGGATCACATGTTCTGCATGCCAAGGATGGAGAGCTCATAGGAATGATTTAACAGCTGAACTTTGATATGTGCACTATAAAAAACTGGTCTCTTAATGGACAAACAAAGGTGTCTTTTCTACCTTCTTCCTACTGTAATTTCAGGTTTTCCAAAGACTTTTATTTGTGCTGTCATTCTTGAAATACAGCCAATTTTATCTGTCAAATGTCATTTAACAAAAAAAGATGAGCAGTCCAGTTGAGTTTGTTGAACGCACAATTTTAAGACAACAGCAGTGAAACATTTCCTGTACTCTGGAACATCTCCTTGTAGTTACATACTGATGTTATTTTTTTAGCAGCTCAACCTTTCCACCAGAGGCATTTCTCAGATGAGTAAAATTTGTATGATAGATTAGTTGAAGGTTTATGACTAGGTTCCTATCTTTGGAAAAGGAGCCTAAATTTTGTCATCTTTTAAACACAAGATCCTTCTCTTAATTCAAGTCTGCCTTTAATATCAGAGCATGACCACAAGGCTTTTGTCAGAAAGACAAATGACCAAAGGAACTTGTGGATTTTAAAAATTAAAAGTATAATAAGGATGGAAATAGATTATCTTTCTTGACAGCAATTACACATTCTCATTTGGAAGAACTGTAAATCAGTAAATGAGCTAATGTAATTTTCTTACGGAGATAACCCTTACGCAGCAAAAATCTCATTCGCTACGAACCACTACACTGCACTACACAAAAGTGCACAGTTCCTGCATTTGACATTTCTATCAAGGCTTATCAAGAGGTCTTCAGTCTGCCTTTTTACATTTCCACCCATTCAAGTGCTCTTTTGAGCTCCTTTCTTGAAATTTAGGACACTCATTAGGAATGGACTGTTCACTGCAGAATAGGAGAAACATGACATTTGACATTTTTATCATAGGTCGCTAAAGGTCATTTCTCCAGTAATGTGTAACATCAAGCAGGAAGTAGTCATCAGTATGAAGTCCTCGGCCTGAAGTCATGAGCTCATTTATTATCGTCAAATAATTTTAGTGGACTTAGCGACTGTGTCACTGTTGATCATATTCTGTCTACCCAATATCAGAGACAGTTGCAAAATAATCTTCCAAACAATGTATGACAGGCATTTATTCATCACACAGATAAAATTTGCCACTGTGTTAACCAACGTAATCTAGATATGTTTAGATAGATGTGCTCCAGGTATATTGCAGAATCATGTTGGGGTGGATCAGAGTGAGTGCTGATCTGTATATTTTGCTGAAATGTATCCCTTATTCTTAACTAAGAGCATTCCCGTGGCTATATTCACAGTATGATTATAGCTTTCCTGTGACCTTGCCATTGATACAAAATTACTCTGATTTCGCTGGTTTCTTATGAGATGACAGAGAAGTAATTTAGTTATTACATAAGTGCAATATTATTACAAATGCAATGTATATGGTATTATTTAACAGTAAGACCTGAGAGGTTTTCAAAACCACCCTTTCAAAGAGCTCCATGGCTCTCCTGCTGTTATCTTGCCTTTCGTTTATTTTTATTTCAACATCCATTTCATCTAAACAGGTTGTCAGCCTGGTCCAAGATGCCTTGGGTGATTTACAATTTGGATAACTCTAAAAGAAAGCTTATTATTTTCTTTTTTTTAGTCAAAGTGTCACACCAACCAAGGTATGCTTCACTGCAATGCTGAGTATAGAGAATAACCCACAAGCCACCAACCAATTTTACCAGTGGCCTCATCTGTGAGGAGATGGGAGCACTTGTAGGGAAAACGAGTAGTGAGACTGGATGACAGAAGACTTCTCTCAGGTTGGGGAACAGGGAGTTCTTGGTTCCAGGAGGGAATAATGAACTAGCCACAGAATGTCTGTGAAAGAGAAATGCAAAAAAAAAGTGATATTCAATGAATCTTGAAATCAGGTATTATAAAGTGGTCTTAAAGTAGATAATTTTTACTTTCCATAATGAAAAGGCTTCAGTGAAATAGTTTTCCTTCTGTAAGTTCTATTTATACATTTTTGGATTTTATCTGATTAAGCAGCACATTTGTGCACACCATTTCTACTGTGTAAGGACCTGTAGCATTTTTTTTTTATGTTGTTTGATTACACATCTCCCAGATTTGTAGCTAGGTCAGCAGAAGATATTTTCACTCACAGCCTCAGAAATGTGATAATCTATATGTAAATTTTTATTTATACATTATTTATGATTAGTGGGAATCAGAAATTAAGAGGGCTAGATGAGTCTGAATTTTTGACTATCACCTTTGAAATAATAATAGATGCTGAGAAATTACTTCCTTGGTAGCTAAAGAGCAACTGGAGAGATGGAAGGTAGTTTTATTGTTATGCCTATGGTAACATTACTGTAACTGCCTATTTCTAAATGGAACAAATGTTCTATTACATTTGCTAGTGCCCAAGCCCCACAAAAGAAAGATGTAGTAACTGCAGCAGCAGATGGCTGAAGCTGTATGACTACCAGTGGGTTTGTGTTATTATTTCTATCAGTCAACGAACTTTTAAGTTTGTGTAGTGCTATTTTGGTCATGCTTCTTCTTATTGTGCTGCTGTATTAGAACTTCATATGAAAGTCTGTTCCATGATAAGTGGCAATTTAAATAGTAGAAGGTGAGGTGTTTGTTGCCTGTGATATTACTGAAAATCAGGATTCTTCTGTTATTATGACTACAACACATACACAGTTACATTTTTATTTAATTTCATTAGTAGAAATGACATTGGGATTGTGGGGAGCGCAGGCAGATGTTCTTCCTCTCCTGCTCAATAAACAGTTTATTGCAATCTATTTACTGTACTACCTACCTGAAAGGAGGCTGCAACAAGCTGAAGGTTGGCATCTTCTCCCAGGCAGCTAGTGACAGGACAAGAAATGACATTAAGGTGCACCAGGGGAGGTGTTCAGGTTGGGCATCAGGAAGAATTTCCTTTACAGGAAGGGCTGTCAAGCACTGGAATTGACTTCCTAGGAGAGTGGTGAGGCCACCAGCCCTGGAAGTGTTCAAGAAATGACTGGACATGGCATGTAGAGCTCTGGTTTAATTGATAAGGTGGTGTCTGATGAAAGGCTGGGTTCAATGATCTTGGAGGGCTTTTCCAGCCTTAATGATTCTATGATTCTATGAAGTTTTTGCCTGATCCATAGACAAGAAAACCTCTTCACACCTACTTTCTCTCTTTCCTTATCTCTTACTTCTCCTCATTTCCTGCCCACCTCTTCATTCAGTAACCTGATCAACCTCTACCCCACCAAAAAAAAAAAAAAAAAAAAAAAAAGGGCTCATATTGAGCTCTGCAGAAGCCTTGTCCTACTTGCCAGTCTGGCATCTGTGTGATATTTTCAGCAATTTGATGTTTGAACTTTAGTGGGTTTCAATAGATCTATTGTTCCTCTGACACTAATGATCAGCCCCTCACATCAATTCCTCGTTAGCTGATGAATAAAACAACAGTTTACACCCCTCCTGGATCATGTAAATTTAGTACTGTGAATGTTAACTTGCAACACAATAGCATAATCATTAAGAAACTGGTGCTCCTAGCATGAATTGCACTCAGATCCTCTTCTACTTTTTAACATTTCAGTGATGAAAAGTTGGTTCTGAACAAATACTATTATTGGAGCATACTATTTGAGTTTTCCTTACAATGTGCTTTTTAAGACCTTTTCCTAAACTGCAAATTTTTCAAAAATTAAAATGCCCAACTGTTTCATGAACAATGAGATTGAGTTTAAATAAAACCACTCTTTGTCCACATCACTGTGCTTTGTAGTCTGTTCAGAATTATTCCAATTGAATTAGAATTAATTAGAGGTCGATTTTGCTCACACCAGCAGTTTGGTTTTTCATTTGTTGCCTAAAAAAACCAGAACCAAGGCAGAGTCTATAGGTTTGACAGTGTCTGTCACTGACTGTTGAGGTGTGTGAAAGTGATCTCTTTCTCTATTGAAGGAGATACATTTCCTTCCCTACAAATCTTTTCTGTTGTTTTCACGAGGGAAAAAAAAAAGCTTTTTTCCCCCTATATTTATGTAACTGTTTTTTACAGGACATAGAGCTTCTTGGTACTTGATAGCAGGTCACAGATGCAAGTGAGGTAGCCTGTGCAGGGCCTTCTTTATAGATACCCTACTCAGGACAATATGTTGGTTCTCTCAAAATAAGAGCGAGCTCCATTAGTGCTTNACCATTAGAAAAAGGCGGGAAGGATACACGCGGGGGGAGAGGGAACAAAGGGATACAGTTAGGTAGGGGGCGGGGTCCATAGAACTGAACGTAATACAAAGGAATTAACTTTACATTTAACAGAACTTATTATGGAGCAACATATTCAAAAAACATGCAATGCCACAAGTGCTCATTTTTATACCAATAATACCTATTTATACCTATTTTGAGGTCTAGAACCAGTTTTAAAACATTAAAAACAAAGATTTGAATAGTAACATTCCTCTTATAATCCTGGAGACAAAGGGTAAAAATCTGAAAAGAGATCTTTTGGAAAAATTACACTGACTAATGAAAATGTAACTTTTTTCCTGAACATCCAAGAGTTCTTGACTTATTAAAATATGCAAATGACTGTAGCACTTTGTTTAATTGCTGTTTCCTTAAACCCATCAAATCTTCTTAATTCTTCTTTTTTTTGTCCTTAATTAACACCCATTCCCTATTGGCTAAAGTGTAACCCAGAAGACCTAAGCTTGTGAAATTCTCGACTTATTAAACCTAATTGCTATAATAATTAGCAACCATTGGCAAAATATTCATCACACAAAAAGCAGGAAGGCATCTAATTAACAATCTCAAAATGCTAAGCATTAACTACCTGATATTTTATCTACCATTTCAAGGCTTTTTTTCTGGAGATATGTGACATAACACATTGTTCTAAGGAGAAACAGGATAGGAACTTTTCTTAAAAATATGAATTTCCTAAAACTGAAACTTTTTACTCCAACAACCAGTTGTTATTTTAAAAACTTCATTTAAATTTCATTTTTCAGGTCCCAGATAGAATTTGCTGACAAAGGAGAAATAAAAAAGGGAGATCAGCTCAGGTAGCTCATATATCCTGCAGGAAAAGGGTGA
The DNA here is from genome assembly GCA_013400215.1 of Cisticola juncidis. Lineage (NCBI taxonomy): Eukaryota > Metazoa > Chordata > Aves > Passeriformes > Cisticolidae > Cisticola > Cisticola juncidis. Next base: position 401,972 of record VXBR01009092.1, on the reverse strand, counting down.
TGGACAGAGTAGGACTGAATGCAGGAGCATCCCTTAACCAACGTGAGAACTATCTTCACAAAGTTAGTGGTTAGTCTGAAGTTTTTTCTCTTAGAATTTTTTTGATTTACTCTGTTGTGAAATATATTATCAGGAACAATCACATTTTAATACTTGTAGGAAAGCAGTGAGCTTATCTGATGTGGAATTGAAATATTCTGAAATTCTCTGAGGTGTTTGTATTCTAGGAGAAAATGGGTTGATCTATGCTTTGATACAATTGGCATCTGATACAATTTCTGCAATTAGTTGCATACTTAGGTCAAATGGAATTCCATAATATAATGACTTACATAAGGTATTGAGGAGACCTAATACAGAAAAAAGATTTTATAGTTTTCTAGGACAGAAGGAATTCTTTCCTGACTAGAAATATTCAGAAATTTAAAACAATTTCAACCATAGATAGTTTTGTATTTGCATTTTTTTTAATGTAAGTAAACATAGTTTTGGAACAAAGCAAACCATTTCCATAGTCTATTCCCATCTGAAATTCCCCTGTCTTTTGGAATTTGTATACATGGGCAAAGTAGAACCAGATATTTTATTTCCAATGTAAATGCCAAACTCCTAAAATAGAATTACAATTCTAAGGAAATTTTATTTTCCAGACTTTTGCCCTCTGAGACTGATAGCCCCTCATGCAAAGTCTCATGTCTGTCACAGTGAGGATCAATTTCTTCTCATCACTGTGTCCTGACACTTGTGGTTTACCACTCTCATGTGGCTTCTGTGCTTAGTGTAACACCACAGTTAATAAGATGGGAGATAGAAAGATGAGTCAGTGCAAATGTAGCCTGATCAGCAAGCTTGATATGCAATTGAGGATGAAAACAAAAGAAGTGACACTGTACTCTGTGGGCTGCTATCATAAAGTAGACTGACTTCATCTACAGAAAAACTGTTTTAAAATAAATATTTTAATGGTGTTCATAAATAAGGTATTTTAGGTGGCATTGACATGTATCAGAATATTAGACTTCACCTTCCCCAGAGGAAATTAGACTTTTTCTTGACGGAAGATTCTTAGTTTTTAGAATCTCATAAAAGTTTTAGTCCTTTCTCACTGTCTTTCCATTTGTATATTGGTTTTACCAAATACAAATGTACTCAGACACATAGGCAGTTTTAGTATATTCCAGTGGCCTCTTTGTCTGAGACAGAAACTGACTCTGGACACAACTGAAAAAAAAAAAAAATCAGTTACTGAGTGAGACCAAACCAAACAGAAAATTAAACTGGACCATCCTCTGACTAAATCCTTATTTTTAAGACATGCTGGAGAACAAAACCTTGTTTTCTTCTTATAGACAGAGAGTCAGAATATTTAGTAGGTAGAACTTATGTTTCAGTTTACTTCACTATTTTCTTGAATGTTCCCTTATTCTGGGCTATTCAATTGGTGATTTCAATTCTAGTTTCAAATCAGATAATATTTGTAAGAGCTGGAAAATATACAAATATGTTTAAAATTTCTGCATACACACTGATAAAAATAAACAACCAAACGCAAGGATCACCATAAAGGAAAACAGTTGAGTGGTGACTGGATATGAGTTCATGAAACTTAGATTCCAGCAGAGCTGCCTACAGCTGAAATAAATACAATTTGTGTTGTTCAAACTCAATTTCAGCAAGGGATGGAACTAATCCAGCCATCACTAGACTTTTGATAATATTGTGTAGATAGGGTGGTTCTTATTTTCTTAAAAACCATGATCTAGAAAGGTAAGACTTTTTTTTTTCCTGTTTTTACACCTGAAGTGTTAACTTCAGAAGTTTAAATTTGAATTTATTATTATTTTAAATTTTGAAGTTTAATATTAATAACAAAATCGGGTTTTAGAAAAGACAAATCATGGCCTTCTGACAGCTATCGCAGTTATTATATAAGAAGTAAATTGTATGGTGTAATGTAATAGACAATTTATAATGCCTGTATAGTTTGCCCTGGGGTGCATCTAATACTATTTCTTTCTTTTCAAACCAGCCAAACACATCTATATGATTCCCACTTGTGTACATACAGACATGTACACAAAACCTGATCTTCAAAATGTATGTGCTAAATTCTTAGAGACTACAAATATCTCAAATACATTATAATAGGTTTTAACATAGGAGCATTTGTAAAAGATAGTCACCCTTAAACTCAGTTTCGTATCCTCAATTTCCCTGCAATGGGATGTTCAAGAAATATTTCTGTGGATAATTTAAAAGTTAACTGTTGTGGGAACTGAACTAGCTGAAATGAATGGTGGCTTGGCCCAGGCAGTTTATGCAGGATACTTTGACCTGAGACCATGGGAAGCAGCGTACTGGAAAGGAGGCACCTGTTTAGGTTGTGGTGAGAAGATTGTAACCATGGGAGTTGGTATGCTAATAGAATCATTCCATCACAGGCCATGTTTCCAGTTCTAGTTCTCAGCTGGTTTGGGACCTGTACATATAAGGTCATGTTCCTGTTCCCTGCTCAGGATTGGACCCCTGCCCCATATACCCCTATATATTGTTATGTTTGCCACGGTCATTTGTCTTTGGATGTTGCCCCTCAGATGGTGCGGCTTCTGTGGTTTGTTATTTTCTCTATTAAAGTTCTTTATTTTTCAGGCGACTCCATCGTACCCAACCCTCTATTTTTGCCATCCTCCCCTGGCTAGAGAAGATCCAGAGTCAGAGAGAACTCTACTGCAACAAACTCTTATACTACAGTCACAAAAAAAAANAAACAGAAAAAAAAAAAAAAAAAAAAAAAAGAAAAAAGAAAAAAAAGAAAAAAAAAGAAATGCTATTATATAGCATGAAGCTTTCCAGATTCCAGTCTCTCTTAACACCAGACAACAGATCTCTTTCTAATATAAAAAGATGTTCTCATTATACAGGAGGATGTACATTTACTGTGTTACTCTTAGCTTAAATTCTATACTATTATAGAATTATTATTCTATCATTTAAGTCAAGTTATGATGTCATATTATTACTTTAGGTTTACTTATTTTAATTTTCCACGCAATTGTTCAAAAGCTCTTCCAGTCTTACAGAGCTCACAAGAACTTATCAGAATGTTTTATTGCATAATATTAGACTTACATTCAGCATTTTTAATACATAGCATTCTCTCTCTCAAGAGTTTAAATCCCAGTAAGTTGTTATGCATCACTCATATCATACCATTCCCTCACCCCTCCATCTTTTTGAATTTACACAGACATCCTCAAGACTTTAATTTTTCATCACCTGCTCTCATAGATTTGTCTTTACATCTGACTTCCTGTGCAGACATGTCAGATTGGTAGTTGCACATGCTACACTCTGTATCATATCAATGATTTATTATCATTCCTGTATCCTCATAATATTACATCCTTTTTATGTATCTTATTTCAATACATCTGTACTTATGTGACAGAAATTCATTGGGCACTGTGAGATCAACCAGACATTTGCAATTAGATGTTCTTTGATCATCAGGCTAGGATGACTTTAGCAGGCTAATGCTCTGCTGGACTCTGAATCTTCAAGACCAAATGCTTCTTTGTATCATAACTGCTCCAGCAATATTCTTACTTTTCAACACTCATTCACTGTCAGTTCTTCAAAAGAATTATGGCTCTTATACAGCTTGTGAGAGTAACTGGAGAGGTTAAACTTGGTAAACTGCTTTTATAGTTATAACCTTAGAATAACTAACAAATCCCTTTCAAATCTATTTTAAAGAGTATGATTTACATTGTAAAATTAACTACATAAGTTGTGTTTGAAAAGATTCAGTTTAAGAGTCCAATGGCTTGTCATAATACAATTCCTGCACAACAAATGCTGAGCTCCCTTTCTTACATCTTTTTATCTCTAGAGAGTCTGGAGACTCTCTGTACTAGCAAGTTTTTAAACTGCTGTCAAGAAGAAAACTGCTGAATCATTCTTGTAGAAAAAAAAAATAGTGTTCTATAACAAAAGCATGTGCTGTAAAATGGAACTGGGAAAAATGTTTGTGTAGATTGTAACAAAGGAATCTTTAGTGGAAAGTACTGAAAAGAGAATATTTTGTGTGTATCTAATAAACGGCATCTTGCTATACACAGAAGAATAATGAGACTCTCAGCCAAGCTGAAGAAAAAATTAAAATATCTTTTCATTATTAATGCATTTACAGCTATATTTTTAGACTTAGCCCAGCAGCAGTGGCTAAAATAAATGCTCATAATAGCTTTACTTTAAAAGGGACAACAGTACCTGAATTTGTCAAGGCATTATCTCTAACTGCTTTACTATACATTTGGTTAAGTCTTGAATTTACGAAAATGTATGTCCAATCAAATTCAGTCACTAGTAAGTATTAAAAAAAATTAGGTAACTGGATATTTATGTTGAGTATTTTAATATAGATCAGATTTTAATATAAAGCTTTAATATAAAGATTTTAATATAAATGTTCAAGATCACAAGTTAAAGTTTCAGAAATAGATTAAATTGGCTTGTGACAGAGTTAAAATGCATTAAATTGTAGAAAGATTATTTTTCTTTTGTGTCTGTTATTATAATACATGCCTCATGGAAACGTTGCTGCACCAAGAAAAGGAATTAATGCAACAAATCCTAAACACACTCCACAGAGTAATTTGGCACAATATTTCTTCACTGAAGGGTAAAATAATGCAAGTGTTCACAAGTGTACTATTTAATGAGGAAATAATGTTTCATAGATTTCAAGGCTATTGGTAGTTACAATTTCTTTTCAAATATTGAGTACTCTGCTTTCAAGGTAGCAACATTAACTTTCTTCTTTACTCTTGTTTAAGTTAATTGCATTTAAAGTTCTTCCATAAGTAAGGATTAATAAAAGCCAAAATAAATGTTCAATGTCTATTTATTCTGGGCTACTTACAGAAACATATCCATTTAGCAGTACAAGCCCCAAAAATATAGGACAATCTCTCTTCCTAATTTTCAGGTTAGCTATAAATATCCCTTACCCCATCTTCAGAAAAAATGTTTCTATCCATCTATTTGAAAGTAAACTTTTGAAGATACACAGCTTCTGAACAGAACAGCTGATTCTCTTTAGGCTCTGTTGCCAGCATTTAGTCAGTTTTTTTCACAGAATCTGGCTTTGCTGAACTCTAGAAGCTCTTTTGGGAAACGATTATTTTTCTTTTGTCTTTCAATTGTTCAAAGATATTTTACTTAAGAAATTGATCAGTAGGCTGGTTGGGGAAAGTAGATTTGCATTTCATTTAACAGGTATTACAACTACAGATTTGGTTACAAGTAGTGTGAGAGAGAATGGTGAATAAGTAGCAGTTTTTAGCTGAGTGACTTGGATGATGACAGTTAAATGTCTGCTCTGATTTGGAACAGATCAGCATTTGAATCACTGTTACCAGCCAATGTTCTGATTTTTGGATGTGGCTATTCATTGTAAGGGATTAACTTCTTACGGGAAATTATATCCCAAGCATTAAGAGGCCTGCCCAGAGCGTGGTCTGGCAGAAGAAATGCTTTAGTCAGATGCTACTTTTGTATTGTGGTCCATTACTGGAATTTTATTTTTTCTTTGGTTGTTTTGATTTTCATTTTCAGTTGCTTGTGCATTGAATGTAGGTCTGTTAGATATCCCATACCTCTTTATGGTGTTCAGCTCATGAAAGCTAGGGCTTGATTATGGTGCTTAATCACAAGTGCAATGTCTGTTGAGACTGGGTACCATGTTATGGCTTCCAAATGCCTATCCAGACACAGGTCTTCCATGTATTCTATATTAACTTTAAGATGAGTCCCATCTCTTAGATATTTTACACACAGAGATGTCCTTGTGTAGGTAAAAAAACCAAGTCCCCAGAGTGTTTAGATGTCAGGGTTTAGCTTGAGGTGCCTATTAATGAACTTTAGGTTCATTAATTTGGGGATTTGGTTAGTGGAATTTAAACAGTCATTCAGACAACCAGAAAAAGACATCTCCTGGTTGATCACATAAACTCTGTTCTAGACACTTTTGACTATATTAACTGTATCTTCAGAATAGGGCCCACACTAAACAACTTATAGGCAACTGAAGTCAATTATTTTAAGCCAAGATGTATATGACTCCATCAGACACTTCATCAACCCATATACACCATGAACTAGATGAACCTCATATCAGAGTTTTTCTTTTTAACATGTTGTATCAACATTCATGTAGAAATCAACGCTTCTTGCTTTGGAAAGCAATATCTGACACACAGCAAGTTTGAGAACAATTTATTATCTCAATCATTAGTACCTAGAGCATTATGACAATTATGCTGTTTCATTTTTTCTCTTTTGGCCATTTCATCTGCAAAGCTGAAGTATAGTCAGACTGTGCTATGTGGTGAAACCAAGATGGATGATTAACTAAGGAACTGCTTTACAAACACCTTTTTGTAGTGTGGGTTTGATGTTTGTGTCTTCAAAAATTACCTCCTTTTCTCTATGTCTGGATGACATTGTACATTGCCCTGATCTCCCACGCATTTCACATCTGCTGTGAGAAACAGGGGAAAATTGTTCCATAATAATTGTGCTGAATGTGACTGGACATACAAGGCTCCATTTTCCAGCTTATGCCACTGCAATCAGTGATCCTGTTTCTCAATCAGAAGGTATAGCAGCAAGGCCTAATTAGCACAGCTGTCAGCATAAACCTGTGAACTCTACGAGCTTTTCCCGTAGTTCAGTAGATGAAATATGGTGAATCATATCTCTCAAAAAGAATAGTTTTGATATGCTCAAGCACGTAGGCAGCCAAACTCTGCAAGCAAACCTGTTTGATCATAAAAAAATATGACAGTCTGGGAGTACCCAGAAACCCAAATCGTAAGCACCAACAAGGATAATGGAAAATCAGAAAGCTGCTCTGTGGTTTGAAATTACTAGCCACTAGAAAAGTATAGCTACTTACTGTTTATAATTAAGGAAAAAATTAAGTCTGCCGAGGACAGACTCTCAGGAGGGTAGACCCATGACCTAAAACTCTCCGATCTCCAGGAAGGTCAGGGAGTGGAAAGAAACCCAGAGAAACTTAATGATCCAGTATTTTCATAAGGCACATCTTGGCAGAAACAACCTCACTGATGTGTCCAGTCTCTGTCTGGGACTGCACTATCTCTGTGAAGGGACAGGGTCGTCATATAAAAAAACTATCACACTAAGACACCTGGTTTCTCTATCTCACTGCACTATCTCCTGCACAGAACATATTTTGTAATTATTAAAACTGGATATTTCTTTGATCAAAGTGCTTTCATGTCCAAATCTCCTCATTTTCCTCCTCACTGCCTTATGGACTTACATCACAACAGGAGGACAAGCACGAAGTCTGTATAAACCTACAACACAAAAGCAAGATGTTATCAGTCTTCATATTGCCAGATATTAGTTAAAATCATTCAAACATCACTCACTTTCCCAGTATGGTCCCCTCACATACATCTATGAAATGGGTATGCAATATACTGCCAAAGCTGGTTTTCTTCAGTTTTAGCAGCAACAATCTAGACACAGCTTCTATACCCTGAAATTTCATTTGATCAGAAGTCTAGTAAAATGATTTGCATGTGAGCTGAGCTAGCCATGGCCAGCACAGTCCTTTTGACCTTCAATCTCCTCAAAGATAGACAAAAGTTCATCAGGACTGAGATAATAAAAAAATTGAACTCAAACTGTTTTCTATTTCGTAACTGAATTTATTTACAGGTAGTTCAAAAGTATTGAAGAAACCCACTGAAATCTGCCTATAATTTAAACTAATCTGTAAGCCAGCATGTTGGCAGTCTTGTTTAAGTGGGACTTTGAGGAACAATAGATACACAGCTACGATGTCCTAATGTGATAAGAAGATAATGTATCAGATTACAAGGCCCTGTGGCAAAGACTATTTTTTTTTCAATATTATGCTGAGCATGTACTGTTTATCACTTTATTATAGTAAATTTCAATTCTTTTATAGTTAGATTTTTCATAAAACCTAAGCCAGTCTCAAAAAACTTTATGCTGTAAATGTACCACTGATTTTCAAAATTAATTATTATTGTTCTTTACAATTCCTTTCTCTCTCTTTCTCTGGAGATGTATGTGTGTGTCTGTGTCTGTGTTTATGTGATGACAAAAAATGGACTGTATTCTAAAAGTGATATAGACATTAGACCCTGTCAAGAAGACCAATAACTGCCTTGGACATAGAAGCTACATTTCTGGTCAGTTCATGCTGATTCAGTCTTTCAGTGGAAGGACCAAAATACTATTTCTCATAAGGAAAATAGCAGATATTAGCAACTATTTGGTCATACATTTTCAAATCCATTAATGTAATAAATGTGACTGTTTTCCATTTTAAAAATATAAGTGTTTGTGGTGGTGTGTTTAAGTTGTTATAATGATTAAATGTCATAAGTTCTGTACTCCCCTGTTCCTTTAAATGAGTGATTTGTCCCTACAGTGGTACCCTTCCCTGAGTTGTCCATCTGCCCTAACCCTGCCTATTTTCCCAGACTGTTCCCTGTCAGTCTTCCCCATGGTCCAACCCCTACTAAACCCCTCCTACAATTCTCCTAAAACACCACATCCCTTTGGGCCGTGTGACGCCCTCTCCTCCCACTGTCTTCCCCATTGGCTCCTGGATTGTGTCACCCATGGTGAGATCCTCCCACTCTCTGTCCTGGTTGGTTGCATCAAGTTCCCAGCCCTTGGACCTCCCTGGTTTATAAGTCATTGTACCTCAGGTTCTGGGTTCTTTCTGTCTTGTCCGTTCAGGGGTTATTCCTCCAATAAACCTGTTGGATTAAACAAGCAGAAGGACCTCCTCCTCATTCTTGTCTCCAGCCTGTGCTTGCTAACAACCCTGTGCCATAGAGTGACAGCTCAAAGCCACTGCTCCCGTGGCCTTGCTTGACAGTAGTGTCCCCCTGGCGCCAGTGATGGGGTGGAGGAGCCTGGCACAGCATCAAGTGTTATTTTGTGTTGTGTTACAGCTGTTTGTGTTGAAAAAGTGAAAAGGTATATGGATAATAAAATCTATTAAAAATAACTACTCAGATAATTTATCTGTATTTTGAAAAGGGAACAATGATTCTAAGTATTTTTCCTGAGGCTTCAATGGAAGCCTCACACATAGGGTTGAAAATAGGAGCAAATCTTGCAAGAGAAACCTGATTATAGTGAATTGTCATTTGGAAGCATGATGGAAACACAGTTTTAAGACTCATCTTTGTTGTGATGGATGAAAGCAGCTACAAATTATGTATATAAGTCATCAAAACCTTTCTGTCTCCTAATGCATAAATAGGATAAAACGGAAGCTTGAAAATATCAAAATTTGGACTTGTAAAAGTTAATACTGTAAGGAAGTGCCCTTAGAAGTGGACAGGGAACTGATTTCATACCAAAGAGCTGGAGAAAATGGCTCTCTTCTTCATTGTTCTGTTACCTCCTGGTTATGACCTTAAGCAAATAATTTCAGCTTTCAAGTTCCCTGGCCTCTCCCTTATGGGAAGGAAGTATTCAGATGATTTAGCTTGACATACCTTTTCAAAGTGAATGAATAATTTCATTTTTTTTTCATTCAGAAAGATTAAATTCAAAACATAGTTATTTGGTTTTTTAAAAAGTAAATATTATGAATGCCCTAAACATGATCATTTAAAATAAACACTAGAATATTGGAACACATTGCCTGGTGAGGCCGTGAATGCCCAAACCCTTGGAAAATTTTAGGATAGGTTAGACAGAGCTCTAAGCAACTTTAGCTGAAGATGTTCCTGCTTATTATGAGGGGGTTGGATTAGAACACCTTTAAATATCTCTTCCAACCAAACTTATTCTATGATTCTAAATTTTCCATGAGCATAGTCTAAAGAACTTCTCCAGTCTGTCATTGCTGCATTCACTTGTCCTTCAGCTGGGTTACCCTATCCCTCACTTATGACAGCACTTGCAAGAGATAGCTTGATGTTCATCCAGCTTTGCAAAGAAATTGTTGAGGAAGCAGAACTGAATGATGACTCTCTGGGGACTGCATATAGGACAGAGTCTCAGGAGAACTGAATTAGATTGATTTGAACTGCCATGGTTAAATTTAGTCTGCTCTTTCATTATCTGTAGAAAGTTACCATGATCTACGTGTCCAAGGAAGACTAAGATTACATGCACATCTTCACGATTGTCATTTGTAAGCAGCAAATTCACAAGTTTGTTCTGTGATCCTCTGACAAGTGCCAGCTGGAGGGAGATTCTTGTCTTGAACAGACTGGAAAAGATCTGCCACAAACAGCCATATCATACATAACACCAACTCAAAACATTTTTAACAACTTATTCTCTCTGTTGCTTTGCCATAACTTACACCTTTATTTTCAACTGGGGATTCTGAACACTACAAAACAAAGGTAAATGGAGCAGATAAAAGTTTATGAAGTTCACGTGTCCATGTGTCCATATAAACAAGTGCATCTCCATGTCCTGCTAAAAAAAAAAAAACTGTTCAGAAAAATGGTTTTCATTTAATCATAAAATAATGTATTTCTAGCTTTCAGTTTGATTATATTTTAAAATACTTTTTCTTCCTTTCAATATCAGAATACCCTTAAAATGTTGATCTTTTTAATAATTAATTCTTTCCATTCCATTCCTAATGATTCTCTCTTTTTTCTAAATTTAGGTACTTTCACATCTTTATTTGGAAAATGTTTAAACAAAATTCAAAAAGCAAACACATTGCTCAAGTTACCATTATGCTTTTGGTAAAATTTTTTTCAGATGTTTTGAAACAAGAAGCCCAGTTTACACTATTAAGCATATCAGTTCTTAGAACACTGTAATATCTAATATTTAGGGCACAAAGTTGCAAATCTCTATCCTCATTACTTATTTATACTTATTGCTTCACTCCAACTGTAGCTATTACTACTTGTATTTTCCTTAAAATAGAATTTTACACAAAAAAAATTGATTTTAGAGATGTTTCTCCCTACAACTTCTTCAGTAGTGATTAATATACGCTTGAGTATTGCAAGGTAGATTTTGATTTGGATTGAAATGAAGCAGATTTTTTTCAAGTTTGTTTCTATTTTATGCACACCACATTCACTGTTCCTACTTATGGACAAAATTTGAACTAAAGTTTTGCTCGTTGCACAAAACCCTTCAATTTGGTTAATCTAATCAAATCAATCCATTAGTAAAAATAATATAATACAATTTTTACATGACTAAAAATTTCAAGGCATTCAGAAATTGAATCTGAACTCCTAATTTGGACGTGAAACCCAACCAATTCTTTCTTCATGACTTATTTTATGCTTGGTTAACTGAATCACATTAACAATGCTAAGCCAAGAACAGGTCTATTTTCCAGAGTGCTGTAGAATATCCTGAATCATACAGTGTCAATGATATTTCTTACATTAGAAAGAGAAAATGCCATATTACACATCTCTGAAGGAGAATTCAAACCTACCATAACTTTAAGATGGAAGACTTATGCCAAATGTAGCATAAAGTATTTTGTATAAATTGTTTTACTTAGTAGGCCTGTGTGTCATAGTAATAAGTTATGAATAATTCCATTATTCATAAACTAGATGCCACATATTACGTGTATGAAATCACATACAAACCCCCAACCACATTACAGAGATGAAATAGTTTGAATTGTACAGTATAAAAGACAAAAGACAAAAGATGTTTGAAAGGTTTCAAATCAATATCATAATTAATGCCAAGATGCACAAGTAGAGATTCTGGAGTACGTGTCTTATACCATGGGGACATTTTCTAGGTAGGCCAAACTGATGTCCATCCTGCTCCTTGGCAGTCAGTATATCCATATTCATCCCTGGCTGCAATTGCATCTGACAAAAGTGACAGTTTTCAAATGTTAAGATCAGTGTATCCAACTCTTGTGACAAGTACAATAGGTGGAGATCTTTCAGATGTTCACACCCAAACTACCAGCTAAGTTTTGTTCTCTTTATTCGCCTGTCTGGTTCTAATCTTTTTTATCCTTCCCTGTCCAATGCACAGGTTCCAATAAAACCTTATGTTAAAGGACTTTTAAACCTTATGTTAAAGCAAATGGACTTTTTTTTTTGATCAGTAGGCTTTGATGAATGGAAATAAATTACTTTGATGAACATCATGGTCTATCTCATACAATGGCAGAAACTCTGGGTTAGGTATTCATTTGATTGTTATATTTATGCAAAGAAATATTATTTTAATGGTATTTTATTTGTTAAGATCTCCATGAGATCAATTACTCTAATTTGTTCATCACACATTATGCTCTTTTTCCTAGGAGCAAAGCAAAATACATATTTAGACATGGAGCTAGAATCCCCTCCCACACAATCTACTCCCCAAAGCTCAAGTGAATCACTGTTCTTTCAAGAGTGAAATAATTGAACAGCCCAAATTGCATATTCATTTTTTCCTCAAGGCACAACTTGCTAACAGCAAGCTCCTGGGTTTAAATCTCAGTCCTCTTGGAATATTAACAGCTACTTCAAGTTTTTCTTAAAAATGGAAAAGATAAATCTCTAAGTGTCAAGAGCATGGTGATACACGTACAAAATCAAGTCACTAAAATAATGAATGTTGAATGCACTGTTTGGAATCAATGCAGAAGTTGAAAGTAGTTTCTAAATCCTATGGGGTCCAAGTACTGTGAGAGATTAAAATATATGATTTATTATCTTCTTTGTTGACTCAGCAAAAATGAAAACAATTTGAACTGTGGCCTGTAGTTGAACACTGGTGACCAAATTGATGCAAAAGTAGTCAATCTACTGCAAGTATCTCTGAACATTATCAGAAATGAAGCATGAACTTTATTTGCAGTTGTACAGTTTGGGCACTGACATTTGTTACAGAAAAGTGATTGGGATTTCCATGCCATTTGGTAAGAATGTCTAAAGCAATCCAAAAGGTTTCTTTACACAGTGTATTAACTTCTTTCACCCCAAAATAATATTTGGGAGTAATATTGAAAGTGATAACTCTGCACTGTAATGAATGTCCTTTTTTAAGTTTTGGGTGAAATAATTAATGATAGCATTTTCTTCTTGAAATATTTATCCCAATTATATGGACCGACATTTTACAGATGTTTAAATAGGTCACTTTTCATACTTCTAAGAAGTTGTTCTTACACACCTTGAAAAAATTCAAATAAAGATACTGATTCATTTATGAGCTTTTTTTTATAACACCTCAAGTAATGCTACTGAAAAGTGCATCAAAGCCTATTCATGATGCTTTTAGTCTTAAAGAATATTTCACAAGTATTTAAATTTATGGTCTTGTAAATATTTTCTTGCCGATATATGTCTCTCTCTCTGTCTATCTTTGTATATATCTCCTTACTTGTTCTTCCGAGAGTGATGTTCACCTCCTTTTTTAGCCACACACCAAGGTAATTTATTTTAATAATGAAAAGAATTTAAGTCTAAATAGAAATAAATTCAACACTTCATTCTGCTGTCTTCCCTCTCCCTGACAGGTTGAGGAAACTGGTTGAGGCAGTCTTTGTTTCTCTTGCTTACAATATTACTTGTACACGATGTATATTCTTGTCCTTCTCTTTTTCTACTAACAAATAAGTACATTCTATGAAAACAGTAGTTAATACGCCAAGGTGTGTATGTTTTGTTGAGAGTAGCCCTGAGGGTAATGACTTGGGAGTGTTGGTGGGTGAGGACCTTGACCTTACCCATGGGCAACCTCAAAAGAAATGTGACCAGAAGGTCAGGGAAGGTGACTGTCCTGTGTTCTTCTCTTGTGGAGCAGAACTCTTCCCACCTGGAGTACTGTGTTCAGTTCTGGAGCCCCCAAGACAAGAAGGATATGGACCTGTAGGAAAGGGTCAGGAGAAGGACCTCTAAGTGGATCAGAGGTCTGGAGCACCTCTCCCATGAGAAGAGGCTGAGAAAGATGGGTTGTTAAGCTTGGAGAACAGAGGGCCATGGGAAGACCTTATAACAAGGTACCTAAAGGGGGCTTAAGAAAGCTGGAGAGGGACTTTTACAAAGATATGTAGAGATAGGACAAGGAGGAATGTTTTAAACTGTAAAAGGATGCTGTCATATTAGATAGTAGGAAGAATGTGACTTGACTGTGATGGCAGTGTTGAGACAAACTCTGGATGCCCCATCCCTGGAAGAGTTCAATATCACGTTGGATGTGGCTTTGAGCAACCTCATCCAATGGAAATTGTCCCTGAACATGGTTGGGAGGTTAGAATGAGATAATCTTTTAGATCTCTGCCAGTGCAAACCATCTTATGTTTCTATGGCATTCTTTCTGTATGAGAACAGGAGTGAAGACACAATGAGGAGAATCCAAATAATTTTAAGTCAAATTATTTTAACCCAGAATCATTTGTTACCCATCTCAAAGACGCAGTTTCAGAAAAAAAATTAGGAAAATGGACAACTGCACTCTCCAAAATCCTGTTTCCAAACCAAAAATCACTTGGAGTTGGCTATAAAGAGAAAACAAGCAGCTGGAAGCTGCCTAAATCCAGAATCCTCTAAAACAAACATTGACATTTACAGCACTTTGACCCACTGAATCTTCTGTACTGCTCCACTTTATGAATTCTTGTCCTGAAGGACAGCTGAGTGGTCAGCTACAGACATGGGTTCAGAAATAGTGCTTGCTTTCTGTGAAGATGAAAATGCAAGTTGAGGTATTGAGAAAGCAAGCAAAAAGGTTCTGAATCTGGATGTGGGCAAAACAAGCAATTATGTGCAGCAGAATTAAAGGTTCCATTTAAATTAATGTATTTTTTGTGGTCATATTTTTTTCATTCACTGATTATCCAACATAGTCACATATTTCCCACTGCATGATGTGGAAAGTTGTTTTCCTCCCAGAATCCATTTTATAATTATTCTTCTGTCTTCTTTGGTCTTAGATTTATTACTAAAGTATCTTCTTTCAAATGAAGTTGATATTATTGTGGATACTAAAACTACTACGTTTAGAATTATTTCTGTGCATTCAGACTGTGAATAATTATCTTAACATCTCAAAATACTGGAAAAGAAGGAAGTTTTCTCTTGTCGTGTTGCTGACCATTAGGTCAGCACTGCAGAAATGTCTGTGTAAAAACTGAAACCTAAAAGAACAAGTTTGTCTGCGGAATGTTTTCTTAGGGATTTATGTTTTCTTCAAAGATATTTGAAGAGGTTACTTCTTTACTGATAGTTCGGTGAATTGACTCTGAAAAATTTATGCTGGTTTACTCAGCTTATTCCTTTAATGTATTCTGCACAACCTCTGTTGCTACTAGAAACACATTTTCTTTCTTTGTGTAACATGGGAGTCTTCTAATTAAAAAGCTGCCTACCCAAGATATTTAAAACATTGTTTTCTGAAAAAAAAAAAAAAGGAAAAAAGAGAAAAAATAAAAGTAGTATTCTCTTGCAAACAAAACAGCATAATCATGATGGCACTGCATATTAACAGGCCATGTGCTAACTGATGTGGGTTATTTTATTCACTAGATGAGAAATCTGCACAGGTGAAAGAATGTGAGAACTACTAAACACTGGATTTTTGTCAGCATACGAAGCCACCTGCATTTTTGCAGTTTAATCTAATCAACTGTAAAACATTCACAGTGTTCAACAGACCTGAAATACTCTAATTTCTCACCCATGATATAATGGTCCAAATGCCTGTGTGTTGGGCTGCGGTAAGAGGCGTCATTGGGAAAAGATCCCAGACTGTTTAATGCAGATTTCTCCTCCCATTTTTTGCACCATGTGCAAAAAAATACCAAATAGTTATTATGAATAAACATTTTTCTTATTCTAGATTTATATTTATCAGAGGTAAGCAGCCCTCAAAACTATGCAGAAAAAAAATCATAAGAAAAAAACCCAGAAAACTCAAACCAGAAGGTTCACAGTAAAATACACATTTCGACATTCAATTTTCTTACTTTAGAACAAGGAGCATTTATTTAGAACAAAGACTATTTTCAGAGCGATTACTACAGAACTTAATAATTGTGAAAATATGTGACATACTGTCAGCTCACCTATAATGCAGTCATCAAGGTGATGAGAATCTGTTATTAATTCAGGGGTCAGCTATGCTCTGTCAGAGCACTCAGTAATGAGAACAACGCATACTTTTATTAGACCAACATCAATGTAATTATGTATGCTGGCCACTGACATTAGGGAAAGAATTTCTATACATCATTTTGGAAAACTCTGTGCAAAACTTCCCGATCTTTCTGCTCCCATGTTTTTCCTCTCAGCAAAATTGCCTGTTTTAAATTTAGGAATAAAAATCGGCATTTTCCTCAAAAAGCAGCAAGAATCTCCATTGATTCTTACCAATCTGCCTTCAAAGAAGCCAATATTATTAAGACTAGGAGGTTCTGGTTGGCATTGTTCAAGTCTGTATAGTAGAAGTAGACATCGCTCCTGTTAGCAGTGAGGAACAGGGATGGATGTAGGAATGATTAAGGGAATAATACAGAGGAAATAAGCTATAATTGAGTCCTCATTTTTTGTATTAAATTATTATGATAAATCAAGATTTACTGTAAGACACATAAAGGAGTAGATATGTTAAAAGAATAGTTATACAGCTTGAAACATTAAGGGTTTTAAATTACAATCCAAGGATATAACTGATAGGAGGAAAAGAAAATGTATTACAAAATACCTTTCTCTTCAGCTAAAATTAGTTTTTATTTGAAACTAGGTAAGAACTAGGTAATCACTATAATTAATGTACTTTAGCTGTTGAATGGTAACTTGTTAGA
Source organism: Cisticola juncidis (assembly GCA_013400215.1). Classification (NCBI taxonomy): domain Eukaryota; kingdom Metazoa; phylum Chordata; class Aves; order Passeriformes; family Cisticolidae; genus Cisticola; species Cisticola juncidis. Next base: position 385,132 of record VXBR01009092.1, on the reverse strand, counting down.
TCACACCGGTTTGAGCATGTATATAAACTCACAGCAACTTCAAAGCTGGTATGAAGACACAAACGTTTCCCCAAAGGTAAACAGATGAAGAATATTAGGATTTCTAATGTTTATTTTTATCTGTCTTCAAGAAGCTGGGGTTCAAATATGAAACTTGAAAAGAATCTCTGTCCGTCTATGTCAAAATTGTATCAGGCCCAGAACCACAGAAGAACATAAAGGTCATTTAAGGTCACTCATGCATTTCCAGTTCAACAGGAAAATAAAAAAGCTGCTGAAATGGAGCAACCACTATATAACTTTCTGCATATTTTATTTGGTTGACATGAGACATCAAAGAGATTTTTCACATATGACGCTTTTATTTCTGGAAAAAAGCTTCAAAATGCTGATGTTCCAATATGTTAACTTTTTTCTTTCTTAGCTGCTTATTTGACATTTTTATTTGTTACTCAAACACATCTTTATCATTTTTAGTGGGACAGCTTTAAAACTTTCTGCTTTTTGCTTTTTTTTTTTTGTTTTTTTTTTTTGTTTGTTTGTTTTTGTTTTTGTTTTTGTTTTAGTGTTTTGTTTTGTTTTGTTTTTTGTTTTTTCCAACTCTATTTATTTCCTTTTAAATATCTGGCAGGGTTCAACAGCATTACTACAGCAGAGCCAAAGTCAAACCCCTCACAATTATTTTAAGCTGCAGAAGGACTTTGAAATTCTGAAAACGGCAAATTGCAGCTTATGTGGGGTTAGAAGACGGGACAAGACAAAAGCAAAGTAGAAGAATGCAGAGCGCTAGTCAGCAGAAGATATAAAAAGAAAAATTAAACCATTTGACAAGTAAAAAACTCCCGAGAGTAATAGAGTGAGAATAAGCAAGAAATTTTTCTTTTATTTCCTTTTCAGCACTGCCCAGGGGAAGTGCTTTGATGCAGAAAAAATGTGTAGATATCTAAGGCTGTGCTGTCCTTAAAGGCACTGTAAACAGGGTGAATGAGCACCTGTGTAACCCAGAATATTAAACTGAATCCTGTAATTTCCTTTTCTTAGGTCTAGTTCTGACTAACTTCTACAGTTACTTGTTATGTTTGCTAAATTATTTGAGGGCTGATTTCCCATTTATACATTTGACAAGTGTTTCCATTTTCTTGTCTCTACATTCTGAGACCAGGGTCTTTTGGGACCACGAATGATGTCAGACCACTGTGTATCCTGTTCTGGGATGTTCTGTCCTGTCCTTTGTGCACTGAGGTGATGGGAGCAGGAGAGAACAGAAAATCAAACTGAAGAAGTAAGAAGTAAGATGGAATTGGGCTGCTGGGCAGAGTGTGTGGCACTTGTGCAGGGTTCAGGACTTGGTGGATGCTGCCATACCACAGGGGTCAGGGCCAGACTGGGTTTGTGCTGAGCAGGTTTACATCTGAGAAACTGTAACCAAATGAACACTTGACCTGTGGAATCCTTTCATAATAGCACATGGTGTTTCCATGATGAAATTTTCAGAATTTCCAGAAGTACAAGTACATATGGTGTTGATTGTATCAGCTACAGTAAATTCCAGATAAAGGCCTTTAACCATGTTACAAAGCTGCTTCCACATTTTTTCCCCAAAGGCTCTATACCTGTATCTAATATTTAACTTCAGGATCAGCTACTAAATCAAGAAGAAGGATGACATAATGATGTTCAGGGAATCAGAATCCTGCTCAAATTGTCTAAAGAATAAAAATTTGCTGCATGTCTTTGAAAGTCCATTTAATCTCTTAGGATATTGATATTCCAAGCAAATATGCTACTTTCAGGTTTTTTGGTCTTACTGCTCAGTCAGTTACTTTGATGTTCTGATAGTTAGGAGCATAAAAAATTTTAGGAAAATCTGTACCATTGCTATGTATGCAAGCACCTCCACGATCAAGAATATAAAAACCTCCTTTTCAAGGTAAGATTGATAGGTAAATACCATATACTCTGAATGGCATTCCAAGGAATGAGATTCTCATAGGAAGCGTAACAAGGAAAACATACCCTTAGCAATCTATTACTAGTTGTTTTGCAAGTCATGACTAGTCAGTTCAGTTACATTTATGTATTTCAATATATAGTAGAGATAATAATATTAGACACATCACACTTGGCAGTTTCTTGGTCTGAATAATAGAATTGAAAATGAGGTTTAGATTTTCTGGTTATCTTCAGAACATAAATAGTTTTTTAATCAGATTTGACTGTAGTTGTACTGAAAACCCATGATGTTGAAGACCAAACTACCCGGCTCCATATTATTTTAGTTGCACTGCTTTTATATCCTTAATAAGATGGCTTTGTGGCCCTCCTTCATATTTATGTGGAAACCAATGGAACCTTTCCTTCAAGTTGGGGTGCTTGTTGAACAACTTTTCTGTCATATTCTGTTAATCTATATATGTTTATATATATTGATTTGCATTGATTAGATGTTATTTTATTTTGCTATGTGTCTGTTCATTAATTGGATACAGTTCAGAAAACAATTCTTGAAATCAGACTTTTTCAAATTGATATTTATATCAGTATATGTAATCATTATATTTTCAGCAGAAAAAATGGGTCATCATTTGGTACAGTTCAGGTTTAGAGTCACATTTGAAGTGGATTCTACATTCCTACATGTAAAAAGTATGAACCCTATCTTGCAAATAAACATTTGGATTTTGGTTTTACTGCTAAAATTATGTTATATTTTTAAAGAAGTAGTAACTATTTATGTTGTGTTTAAAGCTATAAACATTATGAGGAAGTGCTTTTTCTACTAAAGAAAGTGATCCAAATTACTGTCTGATCTTGTAAATAGGGTGAAATGAATTTAAATAATTTTCATGAATATTGAAGGACTATTTCTTGAAAAAGTTTTGCAAATTTTCAGCATCCTAGTTACAGTCTAACATGCTTCTATAGCAATTACTCATTTGAAGATTATTTCTGCATACTTTTATAGCTTTGAAAACATAATTTTTTCAACTGAAATTCTTGTAATGAGCTCAGTAGTATTATGTAGAAAATTGTGGATTTCTTTCAGATTGAGACATATCTTATGCTTTGGTTGATTACATATTCCCCATGCTGAACAAAATATTATGGAGGAAAAATTACTAGAAGGCTATGAAGCATCACAAATATACAGCTGACTTGTGGTTGAAACTAAAAACTGATCACAGTCTTCCTTAATGGAAACTCTTAAGATCTTCTATTTATAAACAAGACAAATGAACAGGTTACTGAGATTTGCAAGACTCTCCACTTCTTTGGAGGCTCAGTTAAGACTCAGTTTTACACTCTTCAGGTCTAATGTTGATATTCACCTTATGTAACATTTTTCATCACTAAATGAATGCTGCCTTCAAAGCAAATAACACTATGTTGATTCCTACTTAGAAAAGTCTTTCATTGTCTTATTCTTCTACTTTGTTCTCCTTATGACTTTCAATCTCTGTTTATTCATTGACAGTTTGTTTTCACCTACTCTTGTGCTTCTAGTCTCCTTAGTTTAGCTAGTTTTTCTCACTGCCTGATGTTTGTCTGCTTGATTTGCTAACAAGCCTTTCTTGGCAATTCCTGAAGAAGCCGAGTGCTTTCAGTTGCATTTTGCATTACACATTGTAAAAGCTGTCCTTCTTTTGCATCTCCTTTCACATTTCTTTACTTTAAAACATATTTACAACTAGTGGGAAGAACTGAAACGTAAATCCTTGTTATACTCTTATGATCATTACTGTGTTTTGAAGTCTTTGCAATGTACAAGGATAGTTACAGAGATCTGCAAGATGATGATGAGTCTGCCATGCACAATGTAGGTTAGATGTTCTACCTCTTCAAGCCAAACAGGAGATGCACTTTTCAAATGATATTCATGTGATTTGAGTCCATTTGCAAGAGGAAAAAGTGCACATGAAATGTAGTTACTCTGATGCAGAGTAAGAGGCCTCCCACAGAGGAAAGACAGATTGTGATCTACCTCATGTCAATTTCTGTATTTTTAATTTGGAAATATGCAGAACATGGAAGCTATATGGCATGCAAGAATATATGTGCTTGAGTAGTACATGTAAATATTTCTTAAAAAACTTTGCATAAAACAGAAGCTTATGATTAGATAAACCAAGGTTTTGACTACTAGCCAGTAACAGTAATTTTAAAGCTGTCAGACATCATCTTGCACTTCCTAAAGATGATTCACTTTGGTTCTGTTCAAAAGTTTCCATACAGAATGTAAAGAAAACAGACAGATTTAATTGGAATCCACATCATATGCAAAAGGGAGTCACATACACATATTTATCTGTAATTTTTAAAATCATGCCGCTTAAATCTGCCAATTAGGATTTGAAAAACTTGAATACTGAATTTTAAATTTATATAACTGTAAAAATATAACCTTTTTTTAAATGATTATTTTATGAAGCTTCCTGAACTTAACAGCTGTTTAGAGTGGCTTTCATGAGTGTTTCTACACACTTTAGTCAAGCAAAGTCTGTCAGATCCTCACAGGTCTTCACAGCAGCTGCACTGTGAGAGTGCTCGATGAATTGTTTAGCATATCACTTTTGGAGAGGCATACATGGCCAAGCTGACAGTTTAGTTAGACCAAGCATTTTAACTCCCTGCTTTCCCCACATGACACATTTTCCAGATCAGTCTTCCCAATTTTATTTGTACATACATGCAAATATTGCCTCTGAAACTTTCCGTATTCAAACACAAATTGATTACTAAACATAAATCAAAGCTGTGTCTGGAATATTTTTCTCCCATGGAGGTCAAGAGATACTGTTATACTTGCATTCTAGTGGAGGTGGTGCCTGGTTGAGAGACTGGCTTCTCTGATGGACAGAATCCTGTTATTGCACTGGAGGTGTAGAAATAGAAGCTGATGAGAAACTAAGTGACAAACAGTGGCAAACACATAGATCCAGTTTTATGTCCATCCTTAAAATCATATCTCTCAGTAGCAAATGCGCAAAACAACAACTCAAATACCATATGTCCAAAAAGACCTTAGTCATTACTCCCTCACTAATTTTTTCTAAAGGAATGTGTTTCCTGAACTATTTGTCCACAGACTGTAACTCCATTTTCTAGCCCAAAAATATGGTTGCACAGTATGGAAAACATGTAGACCTGTGTGTCATACCTCCTTCCCTACATGCTCCCTTAAATCTGTTTATAACTGTGTTTTGTTTTGCATATGTACTGTAAATGTCTGTGGTTTAAATGTAAGATCTGACTCTGTGCTGGCATGGGAACATGACATACATGGGGCATTTGCCAATTTCCCCTCTAACAGCAGAAAGATCATTTTTTAAAATTGTACAGTATGTTCAGATACAGCAGGGAATTATTAAAACATTATTATTAATATGTAGATTATTAAAACTTTCTCTTTTTTTTCTAACATCTTTTTAGCACCCATACTAGCTTCTTCTCTGATAAAAAGAATATAAACCAAGAATAACCTAGCTGTAGACCACACCATTTTTAAGTATTATGTAAATGATCCAGGCCTCAGAGATGCCCCAAGGTATCTGTTCTCTAAAAGGCACAACCAAGACCATGCATGTTTGGCAGCTGTCAGGTTTTTGGGGTGTTTTATGAAGTGAATTACACTGCTAAGGACCTGGTCTCCAAATATGAATTATCCATACTGCATGCTTGAATCAAACAACATGAATTGTTCTGATAAATGTTTAACTTGCATGTATGTCTTTTTTTATCAGATTCATTACAACTGACAAGCTTTGAAAGCCAAACTTGTAAAAATATCCTCTTCAAGATGTGTATGTCTACATAACAGAGGGATGCAGCTCTTTCCTTTGTGAAAAAAATATAACAGTCAAAATTAAAATATGTACTTGTCTGCAAGACTAATAAGAAAGTGAACTGCATCATTAGTCACGCACACACAATATGAGAATAAATTCCACCATGCCAAACATTCGAGGGAAGTAATAATAAACTAAAATCTTTGTTCTGCAGAGAATCTTGAATACTTATGGTATATAAAAATGAACCTGTGTTTATTAATGCACACATACACACACTGAACATACATTGAATGCATATATGTATGTGGATATATATACGTCTGTGTACATATATATGGGATGTGTGCACCATAATGTAAGAAAATATTACAGTTACCACTCAATTTGTAAAAAACTCTCCTTGTCTTATATAAATAAAAGTTAACCAACTGTAGTTTGGAAAGGATAACAAGTAGCAGACATGGTCAGCTGTAGCTGAAGCATGTACTTCAAACTCTGTGTGAATTAATGTAGCTAACAAACGTCTTTGCTATTTGGAGCCTAGAACTTTTGATACTTTAGCCATGAGGCCACAAATATTGTTATTGTTCTGACAATTTAATGATAGCTTTTTATTGTATTCTTTGTGTTATGAGCTACAGTAACTCAATGGGGTATTTTAACACCATTTTATGATGTTTATAAATCTGTAGATCCAGAATTGCAAATTTACACAAGTTACTTTTCTTTGTATGTTTGACCTACCAGATTTAACAAATTGTTCATGGGCATTCTGTGCAGCACACAGATACCTCATTTAGCAGCCTCTTGCTGTACCAATAATCACTCTCTAAATCCTAACTACAGCTGTTAACTGTTTATCAGTCAGAGGAACTCTCTGAAAATACATGCAAGTTTATATCTGTAAAAGGACAGAAGATCAAATTTTATGTGACACTGTTGAATCCAAGCATTGGTCTCAGGAGCTTAAATGAGCAGTGGCTCACATGCTGCAAACCTTAAAATCTATGGAGGCATTACATAAAATGTCAACACATGACTGCCCATTTAAGGGAGTCAAGAATTTGAAAGAAATTTCCTTTTGGGGAATTATGGGTGTTTGTCTTTACTATGATTGTGTCTGCAAAACAGCACAGGTAAATGAGATGGTGCCACAAGTGAACTGCCTAGAGGCAGATACTGAGAATTATGAGAAAACATCAAAAGTCATTGATTGTTTGCATTTCACTATAATCACTTAGTTTATTAAAAAAAAAAATCTATGTGAATATTCTCATGAAGAGAGACATTGTTTATAACTAATAAATTCTATAGTAATATAATATCATATATGAATTTTTGTTCCTTCAAAGACATTTTTTGGTTTATTTCTGTATATTATGGCTGTCTAAATTGTTATTTGGGTAGAACTTTTCAAAGTTCATACTGTCCATGTAGGAATTAAGTTCACAGGCCTAGGCCAAAAAAAATATCTTACAGCAGACAAAGAAGGCTGTTGGGATGTTCATAGCCAGGATGGTGAGTGAGTGAAATGCATGCAGAGTCTGGGAGATTTTTCTAGTAGTAGACTCAGTACAAAATACTGTAAAAATTTAACTATTTTTTTAAGAAGTTACAAACGTTGCCTCCAAAGGATTCTTTTTTTAAGAAGACAATAGACTTCAGATTTTCAATTCACTACTTCTAGAAAAAGTTCTACATCTTCATATGCTAAAATGCATGTTTTTCAGTGACTGGGTGATTTTTTCATTTTTCAAAACCACAAAATTTTTACAGGTGTTGTAGTTTCAGCTAATTTTAACAATTTTTTCTTTGATCCTTTCAGAACCACACACTCTTACTTTTTGCACTGTGAATTACATGGCATAAACCATTCATGTGAGAAATTTGAAAACATTAAAATCATCACTTTATGTAGCACTGTTTAAATTCTATATGTACTGGGTGTGCATATTCTACATGGATGATACACAGGTACTTGCACAATACAGAGTACAAACTAATGAAGTTTTTTAGAAAGCATAGAATTGATTTGCTGGTTTATCTCTGTCTAATGTAAGTGAAAGATCAGATCTATAATAGGAATTACTGAAATCTGTCAGATTCACAAAGAGAAAGACAGATGCTTGTTGCTATCAATAATTCTGCTTAATGGTTTTCTTTGACTGGATTCTGTATGAGTTAATCAGTTAACCCTTAATTTAAATCCACTGAATTACTGTAATCTTGTGATAAATTAATCTATGTACATGATGTTTTCTTCTCTAAAGGAAGTTTTCTAGTGAGTGTCCTGTGTAAAAGACTTATTCTGTTAAAACGATAAGTGACTCAATGAAGAAAATGAAAGGTTTGTGATTAATTTTGCAATTGTTCTGTTTTGAAAATGATGCCATTTTTTCTTTAGATGTATATAACATCCAAAGGAGAGCACAGAGAATTACACCTTTCCCAGCAATCCATCTTCATCCTCAGTGAATCCTTTTTGTTAATTTCTGATTCAGTGATTGCTGTTTTGGCACATTTGTACATCATATGTATTCTGTTGAATTTGTGTTACCCAATATTCACATGATCAATATGGAACATTAGCAAATACATACAGGATGCATCTATGGTGTGGCCCTATGGAACTTTTTAATTACCAAGATTCCTATAACTGTCCTTTAATCCACTCCAGATTTTCAGATAAATAAGAAATTGTTGCCTACAAGCAAAAACAATGATATTCTGAGGAGACCAAGATAAAGGACTTGTAAGTCAAATAAAGCATTTATTCTTTAACACTTGAATGACCCTCTTACACACTTGTTTAAGATACTGGTAGTGTAGTCAAGGGCTGCAGATAGTTATTTAAACAGGGAAAGATTTTTTAAGTATGCAGTTTTTGGATAAATACTTACTCTCCTGCCAAGGAAAGAATGTGCTAATCTGTTATATCAGAGAGTTTCTTACTCACAGGTGTTTTTTTGCCCACAAGGGTCTTGAACTTGCTCCTCTGAAGTCAGCTGGAGTTTATCTTCTGAATGAAAATAGTGTTTCTGGTAGCTAAACTAATCTGAAATTTCTGTCCCTGCTTTGACATTGATGTGAAGAACTGGTAGACCTCATGGCAAAAAACTACAGCAAAAATCTCTTTAGGACTCCTGATGTATATTAATTGTGGACTACTCTGAACTCCTCTTAGAGTTGAGAAACTCATTTGAACATTGTTTAAAAAGCAATCTTGAAAATATTACTGGAATCCTTTTTAAAATAATGCTTTTTGTAACAACCAAGACAAGGAAAATGTCTGTTAAATTACATGGCATTCAAATTACTGAGACCCATCACAACTACAGGGATATCTGCTGAATACATTGCTTGTATTATTAGAATTGATTCATAATGAATAATTAAGGCTTAAAATTAAAAATGTAGTATTTCTCACTATTTTAAATGTTCAGTCATTATTAATTCATTCAGGACTATTGCAAGAGTTACATGGTTCATGACAAAAAATTAGGCAAAGCTTTGAAGAATACATTTGATTTGTTATGCTGTAAAATATTATGGTAGACTAATAAACCTCCTAATAGTCTTAATATACTACACATCACAGTTTAAAGAAAAAAAGAGATCTTTTTTCTAAATGAAAACCTAATGCCTATATGACCTTAAAGCCTGGTAGGTGTGTGGTTGAAGCTTTCAGAGGAAATATGCACAGGAAGAAGAATGAGAAAAATTACCTCTTTCACACAGTTACTGTGTGGTGATAAGGAGGCAGACTCAAACATTCATAGGGACATATTAGCATTTTAATACACAATATGCATGTATTTTTATATTCAGAAAAAAATCTTATTTTTAGGTCACTCCTTTTATAATGAAGGTTTTAAAATATTGTATACATTAAATACACAAAATGATATTAAGATGTCAGATATAATGTTGACTATCAATATCTAAATTAGTTTAGTAACAGTATCCAGAATATCTACTAAGAATGAGCTGATTATTACTTATGACTGAGCTGTTATTATTCACAAAAACTTGATAATTTTCTCTGAAGCTCAGAGATTAGCATTAGTGTTAATCATAATACATTAGATATGAAGTAATAAGCACAATAAAAAGCAAGTTTCGATGGAATCTATAAAATTATATAGGCAAAGATGTTAACCAGACCAGCTGCCTCATATTATTAAGAATTAAATGTGATTTTGATTTTTAAGCAGTCACTAGAGCAATCAGCTGTCATTCTATTAATGTCAAAATATATTAATTTCTTAACAGTCTAATAATGATAAAAATGAAGATAATTAAGTATATAGAGTGCTAAATCTTTAACAACATCCTGTTTTCCCTTTCTTTGCTATTCAGCAGTAAGTATTAAAAGAAAAGAAAAACTTAGTTAGTGTTTAAGGATTATAAAAAATAGAATTTAACGTGATAGTTAATGGAAGTTGGTAAAAAAGCCAGTTAAGAGAAATGGAAGTTGGGGCTTTGGATGTTGGTATGGATGTTACTGTGGATGCTGTGGTCACAGAAATATTTCAGTTGCACTTCCTTGAAGAAATACTGTTTACAAATTAAAGAAAAATAGAAACATAGAAAAAGGTTCTGGACTGAAAAAAAATGAAGCAGCAGAAAGCTCACATTTATCATGTTATATATTTTACTTGGGAAGTAAATGGTAAAAATACCTATCAGTCCCTCTGATCACCATGACTGAGGGTTTATTTGACTCTGAGTCCTTTAAATTTATATTTATACTTGTCTGTTAGGCATCTCCAGCTTCATCAGTATTAGGAGAGATCAAATCCACATGGTCAGTATATTCTAGGGAGATGTTCACCGATCACCTACGAGGTATCAATAGCAGGGAGAGTGTCTTCCTGAAAGAGGAAGTTGCCTACCTTATTCTCATTTTTTTAATCACTTTTTGCTACATTTTCTTCATGACAATTTGATCTATTTCGCATTTCAGACTCATTTATCAGATTCCCTGGACAGTAATTGACATTTTCCATGTAGTAGTTCTGTCTTTCTATCTTAAAATTTACTGAGTTTAAGAACTCATTTATGAAACAAAGTGATTTGAATGTTTATTACCTTGAGCAACTCTGAGACTTGGCCTCAATGCAACATTAATGCTGAATTGCAATATTTATAATAATAGCCCTTGTTCTCTGTGCATCTTTCTTACCTAGCAATTAGACACCTTTTTTTTTCCCCTCATGAAAACACATATTTTTAATGTTTGTTATACACTTCTAAAAAAAAAAGGAGGTAAATAAATTATTTTTGACTCTGTCTTTTCAGTGTAACTTTTGTACTTTCATTAGTTTTTGGCTTGGTTGTTTCCTTTTGAATGCTATTATTATGAAAATTCATTAGAAATTACTTTTGAATTTGCAACTCCATAAATAATATTGCTGGATGTTGAGTACTGTTTTATCAGTCTTTAGAAGCCAATGACCTTCTCATTTTCTGTTGACAAATAATGCACAAAAATGGTTTTTAAAGTTTACCTAAGAAAGTCTATTTATGATAATTTATGTAGCTAAGATATGAAGTCAGCATCCTTGTTGTGCATGAATTGTTTTGTTCTGGCAGTATGAGTTGTACATGTAAGTAAGGGACAAAAGGCTATTTGCTAAACATAACTTCAACTATGACCACTGTTTATATCTCTGGAAAAGACCAGGATATTTATCAGGATTATAGTTTTAAACATGTACATTTTCAATGGGATAATTCCTGAGGAGTGTTAAGGGCAGAGGACTGCCAGGAGAAGGCGATTCTGAGGTAGCCATTAGTGCTGATACCTTCTTCCTGACCCTAGAATTATGAGCCAGACACAGTTAAGGGATAAAAGGGTTTTTACTTTGGTATTTATTATTTGGGATCCTTATGTGTAACAATTCATTAAGGTGGAACACGCCAAAATGCACCCACCCAGTGTATAGCAAATACAATTTTATAGACCTTGCAAATTAGCAAAGATTCTCAATAAGAGGCTTAAATGAATGGCATGACATCCTCCTATTCTGAAGTGTTATCCCCAGATGGGGCTTAATTCTAGTTTACAAAATAAGTCCAGAGAGACCCTTGGCTTTTCAAGATAATGCAAGGCTTTCCAGCCTCCAACTGTGAGGCCTTTAGGATGCTAGATCTTCTTGCCCAACAGAATATCAGGACTATGCTAAGATATCAGGCTTAAAGAATTACATATATGCTAAGAATACTGAGAATACATAAAAGGTATATTAAAAAAGCATGCAAAAAATCATCATGGCATTGCTCCTAGCCTTGGCAACATGGATGAAGATGGAGGCAGCTGTAAGTCTGGATAGGACTAACTAAGCTAGATAATGGATGGATGGGTGGGCTTAAGAGAGATGACAGTGTAGTTAAATGAGAAAATAAAAGAAGTTTTGGACTGAATATAGACATTTGACCAAAAATCTTTTCTTCATTTAAGGACTGTTTCCATTGAAAGTTGTCCCGGTTGCTCTGTAATCAGTATCTGAACTCCTGATGGCCAAAGCACAGTTTTAAAATTGAAAATTTTATTTTCTTCCCTGTCTTTCAATGGTCGTTACTGCTTGTCCAAGGAAATATCTAGACACAAAAGGTTGCTGCACCATGCTGTCTGTTCTTAAGTTGGTATACAAGTGGCATTCAGGTATCCTGGAGGGAAGGCACGGATTATCCCCTGAGGGCAAAGAGTAGCAGAAATGATTTAGCCCTCTAAAATAGACATGATTGCAAAGAAATGTTGCACAGAAGATTCAAACTGATTCATTCTGCTCTTGTCTTGGGAGCATAATGGAAAACTCCTTATCTCCTACTGTGCTGTAATGGAAGGAAGGAAGGAAGAAAGGAAAAGGAAGGGAGGAAGGAAGGAAGGAGGGAAGGAAGGAAGACGGAAGGAAGGAAGGAAGGAAGGAAGGATATACGTAGTCATATGAAGACCCATTCTCAGTAAAAGCTGTGTAGGTATTCACCAGGTCTGCATGCTTGGATTACTTAGCTGGGTTGCCTGAAATCTGTGTCCACATGGCAGCAAGGCCTCTGTAGCATGTGGGCCACATGAGAGAACGGCAGCACAGTGCAATATTTTGCGTGGAAATGGATAGGTGAATCCATCAGAGAGCTCAGCCATTTCATTGTATACAGAATTTGGTCTGTAGTGCTTGTGAATTAAGTAAAACAGCAACAGGGACAGGGTGAGCTTAGAAAGATCAGTAAAAGTATAGGTGATGATCAATTATAATGTTTAATCACAGATCAATAGTCCATGCCTTTCTTGTGCTTGGGAACACACTAATCCTATCTTATCCATAAGAATAATTAAATTTTATACCATAGGCTAGAGATCCTGCTTTAGACCCATGTAGAGAGGGTGATTTAATGATTTAATTTTTGCTTACAAAAAAGGACACATCCTTCTCAGTCAACAGTAGTACTTCCAGCAGAGGTCCTTTGCATCACAGGATTACCCTGTGATACAGCTTAATTTATTTTGCGTAATGGAAGGTGATCACAGAACAAGGTGTTATGTCTTCAGGCAGCTGCTCTGTAGCCTGACAGGGCTAATCTTCCATATTTATTTGGCTGCTCACCTGCTGAACTTGCCTCCTGCCACTTATTATGTTCAGGACGAAGTCAATTTTCAGAAAGCTGATGTGCCCTTCATTTATCTGTTGCTAAAATTATGACAACCTTTAACTACTTTGTAAGTCAAATCTCACCTCTTCACACCTACTGAATCTTTCGGTTGAAAGACATTCTTTTCAACTACTTACATCAAGAATAAAAAATTATGAATATATTTTGTTTTTTACCCTTTACCTCTCTGGTGTTTGTCCTCTCTGTATTTTCACAGCTTATGTGCTTGTGGCAGAAATACATTCAGAGAGAAAAAAAATAATTTGATAAGCTCAATAAATATGATTGTTTCAGATTTCTACTACTGTCCCTTTGATTTGCTTACCCAGAATCATATAATTTATATAAAGATAAATGATTTTCTAGCTGCCTTATATAACTTTTTTCTAGTCAAGTCAGCATTATTTCAAGAACTTGGAATAAAATATAAACCTTCATAGACTCCAGATTTTATTTCAACTTTAGCAGTAGAGTATTTAGTATATAGCAAGATGTCCAGTAATCCTGATTCTCAGTAGATATACAGGACACTAAACAAAGTTGCTGGGAGAAAGGATTATGTTGGGCTACTTGTGTTACCCAATAAATAAATGTTAGAATAACATACATGCACTTTATTTTTATGCCTTGCTTTCCCATTATATATTACTCCAAGATAGTGCATTCACTGACATTCTCAAAATATAAATATAGTTCAGTATTACATTATTACTGGTTTTAACTGTAAAAAACAGTGCTAGTCTACAACAGCCTATTAAAACAACTTTTCTGGTTCATAAAATTTGAGCTTCCACAAGGTCGGTAGGTGTTTCTAATAGAGTCTAGCTAGATGGATAGAATCACCAGGACAAATAACAAAATCAGCACAGAAATTAGATTTCCATATGTTTCAGAATTTTAAGACATCAGTTAGATTACATTTCTTAAGCTTTTCTTTATCTAGTCATGGGATTAATGCATACATACTTTCCCTTTATTTATCAGTTCAGTTGTGCTCAGGAGAATGCTAATATGGATCTGTCTCTCAAAAACTATTAAGGAATATTTATGCTGTAACATATAAAAATGCATGCTTAAAGTGAGATAATTTTTTCCATCATCATTACTGAAACACTTTCACATTTTCTTTTAAAAATACTGAGGCAACTACAAAGCAAAAAACTGAAAACAGCTTCTAAAGAGATGGACGACACCTAAAGGAAATGCTTCCACTATGTAATTAAAAGCCATACAGGTAAGTAATATCAAATATTTAAGCAGTAATCAATTCTATATTTGCAGCTGTTGAAACTATAATTGTATGTTAATAACTCCAAGTGTCTTTACAGCTGATGAAAGAAATAAGTCCAGTGATAAAAGGAGCTTCTTTCTAGAACCTTTTTTTTTCCTTGTTTGCTTGGGAGTCCAGTTTAACAATTGTTATTGTTAAATAATTAAATAAATAATAAACTACTTTTTTTAGAGTTTGGCCATCAGTTTACAAGTCCTGAAATTGGTGAGGGTTTTTTGTTTTTTTTTTTAATATTCTGTTTATTCTGTTTGGTTTTTTGTTTTTAAATGAATTTATTTTCAGCAGCAAAAAAAATGCTTGGTGAAAGCTTTGAAATACCAAGTAAATGCCTGTATATGAAATGAAACTACATTTCTTGTTTCAATTCAATTATTTTCTACAAGTGAAACTGGAGTGAGTAGTGAGTGAGTGAGTGAGTGAGTGAGTGAATGAGTGAGTACGCTGGTTGGTTGGATGTTGCTTTTAAATAAAGTTCACTTTGTAATGGATTAATTTATTTACTGAATTTTAAAAACATACTTAAAACTACAGTTTATTCTTGTTGATAGCAAAAAAGCTTGGACTAATGAGTATTATTGCTTGCTTAGAAGGAAATCTGAGCTTCCCTTTGTAAAAGAGCTTCACCATTTTGCCAAATTTTCACTAATTTAGTCTAGTAATTTGTTCCTCCACTGAATTTAATAAATAAAGAACCTGGAAAAAGTGATTTTTTTTTTCTGTTCCTATTGTTGCTAGAAGAGTCTTGATAATTGCTTATTTACATTAAAAATGTCTTCAAAGCATCTGACTTTGCAAAGTGAGAAAATAAATCAAAAGTCTTAGACTTTAGGTCAGATCCTCCAAACTGCCCATATTAGGACTATTTTATGACACACACAGGTAGTGCAGTGTTTATATACTCCCACATTGAAAGTTATGCAAAATGGGGCATTTTTTATGATCATGCAAGTCTTAAATTTTTTAGTGTCATTGGGGCCAGTAAAGCAAAGCAGTTTTTGTTGGAGACCCAGAATCTGTTCTTGAATTTTGGCAAGTCTAGCCTGGGCTTGTCCTAGTGTCCTTGAGCTGATCTCCCAGTTTGCTCTGATCAAAACTAATCTTATTTGCCTGCTTCTGAGTACCGAGGAAATTGTGACATTTGAAAGATCAAATCTGAAAGTGTAATTCATGGTCTCAGATTTTAGAGCCACAATAGATGTGTCTTGTGGCAAAACATACTTTGCAGTCATGTTCGTCTATCATTGTAAGTTGTTACTCTGGCATCTGGAAAGCTTCCAAATAAATAGTGGATTTTTTGAAAAGAATCTGAATAGAATGAGAAACAATAGAAAAATAATTTAGGAGAAAATCCAAGAAATATACAAAGCGTTATGCAAATTAGAGCCTCATTTGAATTCAGTGGTCCAACTAGTCCTCTCTGACAAATGCCAGAACTTGGAAAAGACAACTGAAGGAGTAAGGAGTGCAATGACAGAGCTCTTTTCTCACCTTCTCACTGAAGAAAAGACTCTCTCTTTTTTTGCCTATATGACTGTTTCTGCTTTGAATATTTATTCAAAGTGGTTTTTCTTTCTAAAATGCGATATCTCAGTTTTCATGTTAACTCGTGGCTGTAAAAGCCTTATGTGTTTTTCTTAAAGGCACTCTATTACTGATAAAAAGAAAATAATTTAAATTTGGGCTTGATTTTTTTAAAAATATGTCTCATCCTGGTATAGGAGACTGGCAAATATGGATGTAATTCTTTGGTTCCTTTGCCTTCTCTTTTATAGTTGAACTATTTTCCCATTTTTCTCTTTTATCAGCAAAATTTGGATTTCATGGACTTATGCAAACAAGATTATATGCTATTTGTTCAGCTGTAACCTCTGACAAGAAGCATTTCAGTAAAATGCAAAGCTTAAGTAAAGTGCTGCATTCCTGCTATCAGAAAGAATTGTAAGAAACAGTTAATGGTAGATTTTCCAAAGTGGAACTTTAGAATGGGAAATTTACTTTAAACTAAAGGATTATTTAATGGAACCAGAGTAACTCAGATCAAAAGGAACACAATTTAGGACTAAAATAAATAGTTCTATATTTAAAAAAAAATTGCATGATACTCTTTTTTTTTTAATAGTATCTTGACAAAAATGTAGGAGTCCTGGATTTAAGACTGAAAATGTTAAGCAGCTTTCCTATTAAATATTTTCAGGTGTGAAAATATTTTTAAATTCAAATGAGGGATATATTTGAAAATTTAAAAAGATATAACCCTATTAATAATTTCCTTTTAATGCTAAAGTAGATTTACATGCACAAATAAATGAATGAATGGTAAAACAAGGAAATTTGTAGTTCCATTGTGTTAGTGATTCACAGTGATAATAAGAAGTAATATCACAACTAATTTAATTAGGCTAAATGTTGTTATCTTAATTTATCTAGCTATTTCAATTCAATCACTGTTAAATGGGAATCATAACTTAATTAAAAATGAGACTAATTAATAATTTCAGTTGTTGTTTCAATGAAAGATGTTTTCATGGGAAAAACACAAAATCTTTTATGAGTGAAAGAAACCATTCATAATATTGCCTTATGAACATTTCCTTCCAATTGAAGCATTCACAATACTATGAAAATATATTATTATGTTATCATACATGCAGAGGCAGAAAGAGAGAAACAGAAATGGCACTGAATTTAGTCTCAGGGAATCTTCCCAATGCACTGTATTTCACATTTCTTGGTGCCACCAGGTTATACTGTGCAAGTACTGGGGAAAGGATTTGGCCACTGCAGACTTTTTCTCAAGACTATGAGAGAGAGAGAGAGAGAGAGAGAGAGAGAGAGAGAGGGAGGGAGAGAGAGAGATGTCTCTGCAGATATGTAAAATTTTAGACAGTTTTGAAAAATTACTATGAGGGGAAATAAAAAAATTCTGTGTGTCTGAAGAGCACATTTTAAAAAAACTGTACTTTAAAATCCCAAATGCTCCTCTGGTAACTTTTTTGTAAAGTAACATTAAAATGGATTAAAAACCATAAAATTAAAATTAAATTAAAACTAAAATTAATTTTAAAAAAAAGAGTAAAAATTAATTCCATGTAAAAAAAGAGTACTGTCAGAAATGAAAGAACAAACAATTGAATATAAGGAGCTATTTAGAACTAGTCTCTCAACATTTCCTAAGCATCTGTGAAGTCTGTGTCTGAGAAGAGCTAAAAAATTTTAATGGGAACTGAGTAATTGCCAGTCTGTTCCTTGATGTTTCCTTGATTCAGAGGGAAAAATATGAGAAAATGGGTCTTTCATCCTTCACTAATGAAATTCATACTTACCTGTTGAAAATTCCAGTAGCTTGTAAAATATATTTCTGCCTTTTCCAGTCTAATCTTGTGTTTTGTGGGGGATTTTGCTTTATTGTTCAGTTATTTTCAAGTTTTATTACAGTGATAAAAAGTGGAAATTATATGCATTCTGGAGATAAAATGAAAGGTCCTACTTGCTCTTTTGCAGATGAATTTGTAACTTTGGGAGCTATCTGCATTTCCTCACCTTGTGGAACCAGGAACTGCAATATACCAGCAAAGCTAGAATCTCAGACAAATATTTATAAACTGTCCTATCAAACACTTGGCCAAACTAAATGTTGTAATCAGAAATATGTGAACCACTCCCCAACATCAACATTTTCCATGGATTTTATAAACTCTTGGAGCCCTGTCCTGCTTGCTATGAGGCATGAAGAGGATGTCTTCCATCATTTTCAATAGGATTGTATTCCTAACTGTAAAGGTTTTGCAACGCCTATTTCTATGGAAGAAATTAAGATACAGTTTCACTACCTGAGGAAGTTACTCATAGCATTACAGACACTTCTGACTTATTAAAAAAATGCCTTTTTTCTTTATTGTAGCTATTTTTTGTACTTAATACACATATAACCATAAGCAGAGAGTATCAGAGGATATAATGACAGACTTTCCCCTTCAATATTATTTGATTTTTAAAAACCATAACTTTGCATTACTTAGGATATCAGGATCATTTTCTGCCTTTTTAGAATTAGTTGATAAAGGGATTATGATTTTCTTGCTCAAGTTTTCCCTTGAACTGAAAATAAATTATTAAAGGGCTTTCTTCTTCTTAAAACCAGAAAAGAAGATAAATTGGTGTATCAACAGAAAGTTATTTCAGTCATGATGAAATAACAAAAACGTAATTTCAAAACAAACTGTTTCTTTTCAGAAAGTGTCAAAACACTTCACAGACAATTTTTAAAATTCACTCACTCCTTCTGCAGCAGCTATTTTGCTATTGAAACATAAATTGCAAGTAATTTTGGATCTCCTACAGCTGCTTTTACAAGTTTATTATCTATCTGCTTAAAAAAATATCAAAACGCAGTCTTCATGTGTCTGGTAAAGGTTTTTATTTATCTAAACTAAATTGGATTTTTAGCACTTCTACCTAAGCCAAATTTCTTGAATCTGTGGGTGGTCCCCCTCAAAAAAAAAACACCCCAAAAACCCCTCCCAAAAACTAAAAAGAAAGTAATCATACAAATACTCTTTTAGCTCTTTCCTTGCAATGTAGGAGTACTCCAAGTCTTCTCAAGTATGAGGAGGATGTGATACAATATGGTTTACTGAGAATAACATGCCTTAATAGACTGGTGGTCTTTTAAATGCGGATTACTTTACCAAAGACTTTTACAGCAGAGGAACACTGAATTTGGACAATATAAGACATAGATCCATATATAATTTGCAGTCCATGTAAAGCACACATCTCAATAAATTAAGGAAAGCCTAACTGAACTTCCAAAGCACATAGTGCACTTCCACCATTCAAAATTATCTGAGGACTCTTCTACTCTAGCACTTTAATAGTTCAACACTGGAGGGTCTGTTATTGCAGTGATAAAATTACAACAAAATTAAGCAGTTTCAGTGTCTAATAGTATCTGTGATTTATAATAATGGAACATGAAAGCCTTTAATAGGCTAAAGTTAACCTGCAAAATCTCCTATTTGCTTAAAGAGGAGAGAAAACATTGGGGGTTTAAAATAAAATAAAATTAAATTGATAATATAGCCAGTGGGAAATAAAAAATAGCAAGGCCAGGGAATATAGCAAAATAGATTGACAAGTACCTGTAAAACTGCTGCCTACACAGTACTTTGCAAATTAAAAGTCATGGTCTATAGACAAAACATTTGCAAGAGCTGAGTTATCAAAAAGACTTAGTCCAAGGTTTTAAAGGGCCATTCTGTCACTTTGTGGAACAAAAGAAAATGTAAAGAAAAAATGACTGAGGATACATGATTTTGGTTTTAAGAAGGTGTGGATTTTGGTGAGTTGATCTTGGCTGGACAATAGGTGCCCACTAAACTTGTTTTGCACTCCACTCCTCAGCAGAATGGGAAGGGAAGAAAATAAGACAGAAAAACCTCATGGTTTTTCAAGAGAAAGGCAGTTTGGAAAAGAAAATGCTTCATGCAGAAGCAAATGAAAACAAAATATTAATTCTTTTTTTCCTACCAGCAGGCCAGGTCTAGCCACATCTCCAGAAAAAACACGTAATGATTGCCTGGATGACAAACAGCACAATAACAAATGTCCCCCACTTCCTTCTCTTAGCTTTTATTGCTGAGCAAATATTGTATATCGTATCCTTTGGTTAGTTTGGGCCAGCTGTCCTGGCGATGTCCCCTCCTGAGACCTTGCCCACCACCTGCATGCTGGTGGTGGTGGAGAGTATTGGAAGACATCACTGTCCAGCCAAAGCACTAGTTACAATCTTTCTAGCTCCCAAAACAAAGCACAGCACTGTGAGAGCTGCTATGGGGAAAATTAACTCCATCTCGGTCAGAGACTTTACAGAGTTCGTAAGTGTACCAGTAAAATTGATCATGCCTGGAATGAATCTCAGTGTCTGAGGTCAGGTTGCACAGAATGGCTCATGTCCCCAGTGTTAAACTATTTTATTACCCAAAGCACAGTAACTGGATGCAAATCCCTATTGTACATTACTCCCAAGCTATGTTTAGGAGCTGTTTGGAGGGATATTTGTTAGTCTGACACAAAATTATCTCATAGACTATTTTTACGTTTCACAAATATGGGAGATCACAGCACAGTGTAAAGCTATGAGGCTTAATTGTATTAATTTAAACACATTCATACATTTCCAGAAAGTGCAGAGCACACTAGTCCAAGAACCAGTTTTACATTTGCTTTCTACATCACATCTTTTTCTATATTTGTCAGAAAATGACTTCTCTGCAGTGTAGTAGAAAACAGCTATTTATTTTACTTTTTTAGACAGCCATACAACGCCTTTCCAGAGTCTCAAGAGTTTTCTGAGACACTGCTGAAGAACTCCTCACAGTGACTCTCAAGATCTTGAGCAGGCACCTCTTTCACCTTTGGCTTCTTCAACTATTGCTGGACAGTCAGCCCCAGCTGATTTGTTTTTAATCCCTCATTTGGTAGATGGATTATGGAAAATGTGCAGTAGGATTTTAAATTACATTCTTTCAAAATATTTCAGATGGCATAAAACAGACAAAACCAGACTCAAAAAGAAAACTACTTTTTCTATGACTGTAAGTGTTTGGAAAGGGGAGGTGTTTATCTCTTAGCTCTTTATCTCTTCTATGGGTCCTTCGAGAATTCAGCGATTACAACGTTAGTTACAAACAAAGATTATCTCTTACTGTCCATTACCTCTCAGCCCATCCTGAAATTCTCCCACAACTCCTACTGCATGATGCACCAAAATTCCTTTCACATTTTTCAGTTTCAATCATCTGTTTTCTTTTCTTTATCCTTGTCTGGTCAATGTTCTTTAGATTGAATTTTCTTTAGATTGAATTTCCAAACCTCTGCAGAGTCATCAGTTCTTTATTATCCTCCTTTGCAGTACTATTGAACATAAGCCTTGAATCCATGTCTTATTAGGAACTATAAAGATTCAAAAAATCACCCAACAGTGTAGCTATACTGTTATGCCAGAGGGTGTATAGCTCTCAGAAAGCTTGTTGTTGATAGCTGAGCAATCATAAACCTTATTTATGTTGTCTTTCCCCTCATGCTCAGTAAGGGTGGAGTCAGATTCTAATGATAACTCAAAGAACAGTTACCATGACCAGAGGCTGTTCTTATTGCAAAGGCAGAAGGATGAGAACTGATTGTTGTTTCTATTTATCAGCATTTGTGCAAGGGGAAAAAAAGGATTGAAACAGGAAACTATAAAAGCAACAGAGAGATGTCAAACACTCACAATGACGTAAGTCAAGAGAAATAAAAACTTTCTCTGAAGGGTGTGGCAGTCTTGGATTTCAAGAGCACCTCTTTCATGGAATTTGGTGGTTCTCTGAGAAAGAGAGACATAAGAAGCAGACTAGGTTTTATTAGAAAATTATCCCTGCCTGTTCAATTTTTCCACTGCAGAAAAAAAAAGCCAGCTTGCAAAGCTCTGAACATTACTTGCCTGCTTTGTCAAAAGAAGCAGCATTGCTACATAGAAGAAACTCACTCAGCACATTTAAACAGTATCTTATTCAAGTAATGTAAGTGCCTACTCTACCTTAAAATATTACATCGTGTTTTAGTTGAGCCATTATCAATGATAAGCAGATTTTTAATCAAGGAAATAAGGCATAGTTAATTATGTGCATGGGTTGTGCTTTAAATTAAATTTTATTAGCAGTGCTCTTCACCTTCCAGCCCACAAACCAGGTGAGGCATCGCAGCTCTTTCTTTAACTACTGCTTGCAGAGATTACAGCCAGAACCAGACTTAATCCAATTAGCAAACAGTGTCCTCATGTGAAAAGTGAGAAACTGCTGACAGTTGCAGTGACTGCCATTAGTGCTCTTCAGTTAAGTGAATCTCTAATTACAGAGCTTGACATCCTCAGAGGTACAATGATAGCCTGAAGATACACTGCAAAAAAAAAAGCAAAAACATACATTATAGGTGTAAACAAGGTCTGCTAAAAAAATAACCACTAGTCTCTATGACAGAAAAGAAAATGTTGCAAAGTTTGAAACTGTAATTGCCAATGTGGAATAATAAAATATCTGATTTAAAGGAGTAAAAATTAATAGAATTATTTGATAAATTTCTATGAAATGTCTTTCTTGTAACAAATCAATTTTTTTTACTGAAAGCGCAATTTATTTTACTACCAGTGCATTTCTTTGCTGGCCAGAAGTATTTGTTCTCAGCATGGCACATCTGTGAAACAAAATTTACAAGGACTTTTTTGTTTTGTTTTGTTTTTTAGGCCTCACAGCTTTTTTAAGCTTATGAAATTCTGAGAAATAATATTGACTACTTTGATCTTTGTGAGAAATCCTCAATGCTTAAGCTGCATCTGCTTGTAGCCTTTACAGACGTTCATCCATACTGGTCGTCTGCCCCAGCTTACCATCTGTATTTCATTCTCAGTTAGCATTGTTTGTAACTTAAGGTTTGTCCAAGATATATAATTTCTACCAGATTGATTACATCTCTCGCGTGATCTTTAGCTGTGACATTTTCTACGATGAAGAAATCCAAATTTAAGAAGTATTTCACTGTTTTCATTTATTTTACTCTTTCTTCAAAGGAAACTTTACAAGAGTCCGTCTGTAAACTGTTTGTCCAAAAAAGAAAATTTTGGGTAATACATAGGACAACCTGAAGAGCAGGAAAAGTTCCAAGAAGAACATATTTTTCAGGAAATACAATGGCCTGGTACTGGGGAAAAAAAGAAGAATAGCCCCTCAGCTAATAACAAAGTAAAATAAGAACTGCTGAAGTTTGTTGACTGTATTTTTTTCCAAAATAAAATAAAATAAAATAAAACCCTGGACACAAGAGCTCAATGTCTCCATATCCCCTTACAAAATTTTCTCTGATACAGATGTACTAGGATCACTATTGAAATGAGAGAGATGGAATAGTATTTCAGATGTATAAAACATACTGCTGAGCATGAAGAGCAACAACACAGATGCTTATATTATCATAAAATGAAATACAAATACTTCCGGCTAGGTAGGAAACAAATGTAAATAAGTCTAAAGCATATATATATATGCCCTTCTTGGAACTCATTAGCATGGTTTAGATCTTTCATGGGCGTATTCTCAAGTGATCCAGAGAATCACATAGAATTATTGCCTAATCAAAATTCAAGATTCATTGATGTGTGATGTAATTAAGGAATGATGTTTGAATGTGTTCATTACAATGGAATCGAAAACAGATGAGACCCAGGGTCAAGGTCCTTCGACAGCTAACTTTATGCTAAAGTCCAATATGATACAGATGCAGTTATTAGTTTAGCAATTTAATGAAAACTCATGGAGTCTGAAAAGGTTAATCAGTTCTTCTTATTGAACTAAATTTGCATGAAAAGAATGTCAGTTTTAAACAGTGCTGTGAGATACAAGCAGCACCCTGGACAGGGTGTCTTCCAAAACCCCATGAAAATATTGACACAGCACAGTTCAGTTAGGATATCAGATTGGAAAAAACAGCAAAAATCATCTCATGGAGACAATACAGTTTCCTTCCTAAGGGAGTTGCAGTCATCAGTAGAAAGATTTCATGTTTTCTGTCATAATTTACACAGGTTTGCTGGAATCAGGTTTGCTTGAAGTTACCTAATAGTAGTGAAATTTCAGGCTTCACCTTTCTGAGTAATTTTCTTATGTGTTTATACTGTTGCTGATAATTGCTGGTAATTAGCTACTATAATATAAATCCTCAGTGGGAAAGGATTTTCCACCTTGGGAAAATCATAATTTTTGTGGAGATATGGTATAACAATTTATTCCTTATGTTTAGCTACCTTCTATTTAAAAAAAATCAAACTTTGTGTAATGAAATGTCACCCCTGCAAGCCATCATGGAGATCACTGTCTTTGTCAGTGTTAAGAGCAATTGCCATTGCATTAATTGCCATTGGAAGTATAAAATTGCAAGCTGATCTATTTGGATTGCATTACTTCTAATGCTGAAATAAGTTTCCACAAAAATAACCTAGTATACTGCTGTATAGATGGATGAAGACAGAGAATTCTGCATTTCTCTGTTCGATATGAATCAGAGGCTATGAACATGCAAAGACTATGAAAATTGGAAGAATAATTAACTCATTTGATCAAACATGCGGATTGGTAAAGTAGTAGTTACAAATCTATGAGAAAAATGGTAATATGAGATCTGGTGAATGTTCATCTTCTCTATACAGACATGTTTGATTCCACATAACCCTAGATGATAAATACTGGAGTATGTTATCTCAAAATCAGAGTCATCCTATACAGATTTCAGCCTGAATATTAGATGCATTTAGTAGAAAAAAACAAGTATAAACAATTTGCACCACAAAGACCTACCACCGACTCTTCAAAATATTAGGAAAAAAACGTGCTGATGTTACTTTCACTTTATAAACTTAACACATTCTCCTAAACATGTACTGGCAGTGTCTGTCTGTGGGCAGTTGAGGTTTACTTGTAAACCAGGATGGTTGCTGAAGGTCATTTCCGAAGTGTTGAAGGGGCAGGCAATTTGAAAGATTACATTGTGCATAAATGTTGTATTGGGCTAAGCACAACTAAGTTGAGACTGCTGAGTTCAAACTGCGTAATCAATCTTTCAAGGCAAGCAACAGAACAGGGGAAGGAAGAGGAAGAGGAACTCCTTATAAGTAATGTTCTCTAGTTTGCTTCATTCCTAGCCTGTGGGCACCACAGGCCAAATTTGAGTACATTAGCATTTACATGGAAATGTCCTCTAGGAAAGCAATCCTTCAGAAGCCTACAGCAGAGGTTTAGAGATCCCCATTTCTTTTCTTAACTACCCTATGGCCTCTGCAAACAAGGTTTCGGGATTTTATGAATGCTGTTTTCAATATTGTTCTAAGCAAACTGCATTGAAATGAATAAGAAAGAGTTGCACCTCAGGGCTAAGTACAGCTGGTGACATTCACAACAGCTTGCAGGGAGCTTAAGGTTGTAGGAAGGACTGGGGTGGTACATAATCTCAGGATATGAAAGCTATGACACTATTTGTGCCATTTCAACTCTCTGTTCAGTAAATGAGGACCAATCTGCTGTCCCTTGTGTCACCCTTTAAGACTCCTTGGTCCAGGGTGAAGACTGAAAAGACAGTAAGTTGTATACTCTACACACTTCCTCTTTCATGTTTCCTCTTGCATGTGCCTACTTCAAATCACTATCCACGAGAGTAATGGGAACTGAGGTTTATATTCTCTTTTATAGCCACATAGACTCAGCATTTCTTGAGCATGCAGACATTTAAAACTTCGGAAGGGAAATTAATTAGAATTGATATCTACAATAATTCCAGTAAGTATATGTAGACCTCTTAGGTGGAAGTCCCCAAGTCCAAATTATAAAGCAGCATTTCTTTTTGCAAATACAGAATCATTGAATCATATAATAAAAATATGTCACATGTTTTTGGTGTTGCTGTGTGTTTATATTTAAATTTAATAAAAATGTTATATATTTCAAAAAGGGGGTGGTATCAAGTTCTTAGTTATCTTAACCATCAGGGCCAGGAGCTGGACTTGATGATCTTTGTGGATTCCCATCATTTCAGGACATTCTACGATTATCAGCTCTGTTCCTCTCCTTTTGGCTCTTAGTGCTGTTTCCCATCTTGCTCACCAACTAAATTATTTAGGATCTTTCTTGTTTTCCTAATATATATATTTATTAGAATTATGTTTTCCATTTTCAGTTGAGCCCAAAAAACTGCATTGCAGCACAGATATTTCACTGTAATCACAAGTAACAGCAAATTAATATCATTCTACATTCTAGGCACTTAGAAAAAAAAATTATCAAAATATGTGGAAAAATACAACTCTGTGAATGGAGTTATTTATTAAAACATTCCCCTTTTTACTGGAAAATATAAGTAATGCAAGTTGTTTTCAAAGGTAATCCATTTATTTGTGGTATACTATTTTATTGAGAAAAGCGATG
The DNA here is from genome assembly GCA_013400215.1 of Cisticola juncidis. Taxonomy (NCBI): domain Eukaryota; kingdom Metazoa; phylum Chordata; class Aves; order Passeriformes; family Cisticolidae; genus Cisticola; species Cisticola juncidis. The sequence continues at coordinate 358,394 of VXBR01009092.1, read as the reverse complement.
GTTATAGGGATAAACAGCAAGGCTAAGACTTCTGGGAATTATTATTTCTTATTGTGACTCTTCAGTGATTTCTCTTAGAGCAACTATATCATTATGTGTCTGAGTCTAGAGCATCCCTCTGGCCACCCTGGAGGGTTTGGAGACCGGACAGGGGGGTCTGGGAATCTGTCCAAAGGGGTCAACCAGCCTCACACAGAGCCCAGGAGGGCACTGCCTCTGATCCCTGTCCATGGGAGTGAATGCCCACATTGTGTGAAGAATCACAAGCTGAGAGAATTCAAAGTAAGTATTATTTAGTCTATCATAGAATGTAAATGTAGAATCTAGGATTTTTAGTATATGGGATTGAAGAGACAAGATGGAGGAATTGGGGAGTTTCCCCTGTGCTCCTTGTTCTTGCTCTCGTCCCCCATCTTTTGCTGAGTTGGATTTTACAGATTGGTTTAGAGTAGAAATGACATGTTAGCATAGGTAGTAGGCATAGGTAAATTTTTTAAAATAAAAAGTAGGTTTTGGACAGTGGTTGGGTCAGGGGTACTGTACATGAGGTGCGGGGCTCTCTGATCCGCCCAGTCCTGCCGTGTGCCCTGCTCTGCTGGGGACGCCTCGCAGAGCAGAGAAAGAACTAAGATAATGTACCCTGCCAGGGAGACCTGGCAGAGCAAAGAAAGAACTGAGAGATAATGAAGAATAAACAACCTTAGAAACACAGACTGGCGGACTCTGTTTGTCGTCTCTACCTTCGGTGTGGAACACTTAGGGCAAAGAGAAGATGAAAAACCTTATTACCTCAGGGAACAGCAACCCCGAGGAGAATCTCAGAGAAAAGTAACTCTGAGAATTATGCACAAAATGTTTTAACCTTGTGCAGAGCTAGGAGCAAATATTATTTCTATTTTAAATGGAAGGATTAGGGCTCTGAGTGAATGAACCCAGAGTTTTCAGGAGGTTTATCTGGTAAGTGTGGGTACTTGCCCAGAGCAATTAGTCTTTGAGAAACACTGTATGATCAGAAGAATACTCCCAACTCATTTCAATTTGAACTATGTGGGATTTTTAACCCTAGTATGAATCAGGCTCCTTCTCATATGACTCAATAATGAACATATAATAACTGCCTGATGGGTTTTAAATCTTACAGAACTCAGGGGCTGGGAAAGAAAGAACAATTCTATTACCTAAACCTTTGTTAATCCTATTTGACTGCAAACCTACAGCATCAAGTCACTGGGAAAACAAAAGCCAGAAGTTTTCTAAAGCCAGAGCCAGAGCCATTAAACTCTGGGTGGACCAGACCCTCAGTTTTTTTGACCTTCTGCATCGTTTTGTGCATTTTTTAAGTGTAGTCACTAAAAGAACAAGAGAAGCAGTTCTAAACTTTAAGAGATACTTTTTAGATGAGGAATCTTAATCACCTTGACCTACTTGTCATATTAGTACAGAAAATAAACCACAAATAAATGTAACTTCCTCTCAATCAGGGGATTCAGGATCCAAAAATCAGGGATATTTGTGGCTACTTTTCATTAAAAAAATCACCACCAAAACCACCCAAAAATAAACCCTCCCTCCCCCCCACCCCAACCTCTAGGCTATTTACAAAAAAGTTAAGTCCTCAGCAAAACTGAAAAGTGATGTGGGCTCAAATGTCACTTTTTTAGTAAAATGTTATGGTCTGTATTGTAGCAGACTGCATCATATGGGAGCTAGGATTCTGTTCTACAAAATTTCAGGAGAGGAAAAAAAGACTTAGACTTTTGAGCATTTTTGTGGAAAATTTTATGCATTTGGCATCAATAGTATTTAGCAGACATTTGAGATTTAAAGTCCACTTAGAACCATTTTACAGAACTGCAGCACTAATACTGTAAAGTTGCTCATCAGATTAAGTTTCAGTTAGATGAGGTTTGATACATTAATTTTTCTGAGGTTGACTTTTACCTGTCACACCAGGGCTCTTAAGGAATGGAGTCATGGAGTTAACTTTTTTTTTTATTTTAAGTGAAAGAGTTATGAAGCAAAAGAAGTTTCTGTTGTTTTCATTACCCTTATCTGGAAAAATGATGTAATCAAAGCATGTAGAAAGTACACATAATAACAGAATCACACATCTTTGTTATTGAAAGCCACATTTTGTGACCTGTATGTTCACTTGGAAGGACCTTGCAGTACAAATATGGCAGTTTATTCATGGATGTAAAATCAGTGCAATTTATTTTTATCCCTTACCATTTTGCAAGTTCATCAGAAGTCACACAGAGCTTGTAGTTGCAAAGACCACACAATCAGAACAGATAAACCCTTCAAATATTTTTATGCAGTTAACTGAAGAGAAATATTTTCTTCTATGTCAAAGGCAATCACCTGTTACTCTTTTACCTAACAAATTTTCAGTGTGCTAAACTTCTCATATTGAGTGTTACTAGCTCCCTCACATTTGGTGAAAACTTTCATGGAGTTGGTATATTCAGAACTAAAGATTAAAAGATTAGGATAAGCTCTCCACAACAAAAGGCTGGGCTATAGAGTTGAGTTATAGAGGATGGTGACTGCCTCTTCTCTCACCATGTCTCCTTCCTGCTTTTAGGCAGGTGTTGCAAGCTGAATTTTTTTGCCTCTCTTGTGAGGTATTTTTTTGACATTATTACTTCAGTTTTATCTGTGTTATCTTTTAAGTATTTGCATAGCTTTTATATACCAACACACATTAGCCAGCAAAAAGATGTACTTTTTGCCAAAATAATTTTTAAAAACCTCATTCAAATGAGTAAAAAAGGATTTAATAATTGTGATGGCAAAAGCACTTTGGTTGATTCCACTTATTATTTTAACAATTAAAATACTTGTGTGTATGTTCTTTCAACCTTTTTTAGATACCTTCAAAAAGACATTTAGTTACAAATAAACCATCAAGTCAATGACATTCAGCAATAATAATTTTCCTGCTAACAAGTTTCAAGTCAATAGTAAAGATTAGTTACACCTAGATCTCATTGACATTTTTCAGTATTACTTTGGAGGTGGAAGTGGAGGTCATTCTTAAAGAAAGCTCAGTGCTACTACTGGAAAAAAAGAAACTTCTTGAAGAACTACTTAATGGCAACTGAAATCAGTTTGGTTTCAGATGTTTAGTGGAAATGAAATAATCTCCAAAACCTACAATTCATTTCCAGTCCCACACTGTCCTCCAATAATATAGTAATAATTACCTAAGTGCTTCATCCACCAAAGTTTTTTCCCCTGTCTTTACACAAATTTGCAGCCTTGTTTTTCACCCAAAGATTCAGAACTGCTGTGAATCTGGTATAAAGCAGCAGAATCAAGAAAAAAACCCTGTTGCCACAATGCCTTTCCTACTTAGTAATAACTAATATTCCTTATCACCTTTCCCCTCACCTTAATTCCATTTATTTTCTTTTTTGTTTAAGATAGCTCTTCAACAAATCATCTTTCCCAACATAAAAGAAAAGGAATTTCAAACCCTATTGCAATTTTTAGTGACTTTTTTATCCTAGTCCTATCCTAGTCTTTTAAAAGTTTGCAGTGTTTAACATATTTTTTATATTTTCCCAAGGACATACAGTCTATCTCACAAAAAAACCATAATGGAGTAGCAAATCCCTGAAACTTAATGACTGCTTAATTTTTAAGGAATGTGACCAACTTCCATTAAGTTCCTTCAGCTTTCAGTTTCAAGTCAAAAGCATCCAAATCAATATTGCAAAAAACTTCCATTTAAGCCTATAATCAATGCTTGCCAATGCTGAATGAACATCAATTATTAATAATGATGTGGTTTGGGTTGTACTTATGTTTGTGCTTTTAGAGTATTATAAAGGGTTGTTTTTGTCAAGTGCATCCATCACACAGGCATCACAGCTCTGAACATAAGAAAAAGGAAGAGTAAAAATTACTGGTCTGGCTGGGATCTAATTTTTTACCTTTTGTTAAATCTGAACATTATGGTCATTGAACACATATAACAAGTGGGAGAGGGAGTAAGACTTGCTTCAACATGTGAAGAAATAACAGAAAACAATACCAGCATCCTGAAAAAAGGTGTAAAGCAGCATGGCTTCATTTGCCTCAGTGACTACAGCTACCCAGAAGAGGAGTACCTGCTCCTTGATTTTGAGGCTGCATGTTGCTTTGTAGTGCCATGATGTCAGGGACTTGAGGTCTGATCACTTAATGGAGCAGCATGGAAAACTTGTGAGCCAGGTCAGCCAGGAAGGGAGGGAGGTTACCATGCAATATACCAAAAGGAAGCTTTGGCATCAGTTTGCCTTCAGTGGACCGGCTCTCACTACACCTACAAAACTTAGCTGATCTGCACAGTGAAATTCCATCCCCCATAGGGATGGAATTAACCTCATTTAGCCATCAATGTGTTAAGAATGTGATCTCAGTATGTAATTTAAGCTCCTTTTGCAGAAAAAAGGAAGAGAAACACCTAAAGGTGACACAACCCCCTTTTGCTAGTCACCCACATTATCATGGTATAAATTATTCCCACAAAGTTTTACTTTGTACCTTAATTGAGAAAAGAAATCATAAATAAGGGACTGTAAGAGCAAGCAGACTTCAAGATAGCTAAATCTATTAGAATATGGTTTGATGTAAGAATTGAAATTTTGATACATAAAAGGAAACTAAGTAATTTACACTATTCATGTTGAAATTGCTTTCAGAATATTTTGAAGATTAAAATCAGCCTTGGAGTTTTAGTTCTAAAATGCAGACTGACCCAGACAAGTATTCAGTTTTTCCTCCCTGACAGTCTGCCCCAGCTTACTGCTCATAATCTCCCTTCTCCTTTTGCCTCCAACTTGGTCTTAAATTCTACTTTCCAACACTGTTGCAATGTGCTTATCCTCTGGCCTTTCTCTTGACTCTATTCAAATTGATCATCCCTTTATCTTACATTGGTTGTGCACTGACAAGTGAATCAATGCAGGGTAGAAAAATTACTTGCTTTCAGTTCAGTGACCTGGTTGTAGGCCCAAACCAAGTGAACTGTAGAAATGCAATTGCAGAAAAGTTACAGAAAGTTTATAGAATAGCTGGGCTTGGAAATCCCCTTTAAAGGTTCTCCCCAGCCTCTTTGTCCTTTGAAGCAGCATATTTTCAGAAATACAGTGTGTCAGAAAGATGGAAGATATATTTCTAATAAAGATATCCTGTTGCAAATATTTGAGAATTAATTTAAAAATTGAGTAAAGGTTTACAAAAAAAACTTAATTTAAGCAGAATAGTGTTTCAAAAACATTAAATTTTTTGAGCTATAATATTGAAAGGTCAGCCTAAGATAGACTTCACCAAATGTAAATAACACCAAAGCTAATTGAATAACTTATTTTGGTGGTCAGATATGGTCAGATCTCAAAGCTGGTTATTGAAAAGAGATGTTGCATATCTTCAATGAAACTTGACAAAATCTGTAATGAAAAATTAAGATGTTAAAGAATAAAATTCAACAAAAGTAATCTTGCTTCCTGTGAATGAAATAACTTTGGATATAATGCAAGATATCAGTCAGTCAAAGGCCATAGAATCTGAATAAATATCCTGGAATATCTCAACCTCCCAAGACAAATAAAGCTATTGCTACATGACATCAACAGTAGTGATAAGGTAAATTCTTGCTTCAGTGGTTTCAGACAGTTATGATTTCTTTCCATAGAGTATGGGTGTCTTCTAAGGAGAGCAGTGGGTTTTCATTCAGCCACACACTGCCCACAGAGGCCCGTAGGTGTCACAAAAGAGGGCAGTTGTATTATTTCTGTTTGAAAAGCCATGATTTACAAAAATGGTAATCATTATGCCAGGAAAGAGCTGACACAACTAATGAATAAATGTTAATAAATGCATCAGATGCATTCATTCAGTGGGGAAGGAGAAGACCCTCACCCAAACAATCTGGTGCCTTGGTCTCCACTCCTCTTCCAAGCCTACACTCTGCAAGCCTGGCAGCTGTGCAGAGCCCTGGCTGTTTCCCAGGGTCACCAAAGTCCAAACTCAGCTGTAGCCTTGCACAATGGAAGCATGTATACTCTTTGCTTAATGTGGAAATGCCAGAAAATTTTCCATTATCACATTATTCAAAGTAGCGGCTTAATTACATGGTATGAGCTTTTATATAGGCACTTTGATTATTTAATTATTGAAATAACAGCTGGAGAACAGAATATTACTTTCTGAATTAGCTCCTTCTGCTTGATTCAATGTATTAGTTTTTATTCTTGATGGGCTTCTATGAACTCTGTTTCAATATGTTCTTCTCAACAGGGGTACTGGTGCTGTTCTAACTTCAAATGTGATCTGGATGCTATTTTGCTTTTGTTATATGAAAAATGTACGTGGTTTTTTCACAGTAAACTTTTGATATGTAATATTTCACTTCATTCTTTTAATATCATTCTGTCTGGCGAGGCTTCTCATTTCTTCCCATTTCTTCCCATTTCATTAAGAATACCTGCAAGACATCTATGTTCAGACTGTTCATATCCTGATCATAAACCAAATAATTATTCATTTTTGTCTTAAGATTTTTACTAGAAATATCAGATTTTATTTCAACCTTTCAGACATTAGTAGATCAATGTAAAAGAATGATAACAAGTAGGTAGTAAAAAATTCTGTGTTCAGATTTACATGAGGAAGTTTTAATTAACATAATTCATTCAAGATTTGCTAGAAGACATCAGCACAAAAATTGCAAATTTGAGATTAAATTAGGTCACGTTGGAATAACAGCTCCTCTTTTAGAAGGTGTTCTGTTCATTCATGTCTAAATTAGTTCTTAACAGAAACAGCTTTAGTGCTTATGGAAAATAATAGCTTTTTATCTCTAGCTTCTGTGGTTATGAAAAGATTCTGAAAATATGAAATAATCACAAAGCACTGCTGAGGACAAAAATAAGAATACCAGCAACAAAACCAAGAGGGGAAAAAAGAATTCGAATAATTTCTTACTCTCTGAGCAAACATTTGAGTGTGTGTTCCTCGTCCTGCCCGGGTGACGATGACAGCATGGTGCAGAGAGCAGTGAGTGTCCCGTGGGGACGCGCGGTGCGGCCGAGCTGTGCTGGGGAGCCAGGGCTGCACTCCTGAAGCACGGCAGGTACGGGGCTCTGCTGTGAGCCTTGTGCACCTCCAGCACAGCCCCAGGGGCCCTGCAGCCCAACGAGGCTGGGTGCCTCTCCCTGTCTGCTCACTCAGGCTCCTGTCAAAGGGATTGCACTTTTTGTCTGGCCTGGCAGATGTTATGTCAATAGGAGGCTCTATCTCTCTCCCAAGCCGTGCATACAATTTGGTTCCTTGGGCCTTTTTCCCACATTTTAATAGAAGATGGTAAGTGCAAACTATCCTACAAGATTCACCATTAGATATTTCTTAAAGGAGAAAAAACCCTAAATCCAGCTATTATATACACAAGAAAAACACAGAAGGAATAAAAAATGAATAGTATTATTACCAGTCTTGTTGAAAAAATCCCAATAATTTGAAGGGCAGATTTTAAAGAAATTAAAATTAAAAAAAAAAAAAAAAGAAAAAAAAGTAATGAAGCTTTCAGTAGTAATAACCACAAGAAACAAAGGACAGGAAAACGAAGCAAGTGATCATGATGGTGTAATTTAATTGCCTGTCATGCTTAAACAAGATATAATTGCCTACCGATAGGAGAATTCTGTAAGAGACAAACCTGTATACATTGGAGTGGAACAAGAAAGAAAATATACCGATTTTTCTGGAAAACTTAATTTGTCGTACTTCATTATATATAACTTTAAAAGTAAAAATGTGTCTGGAAACCTTAATTATTTCATAATTTAACCCCTCATATTTGATAGCAGTTGAACATAATTTTTATAATATAAAATTGTCATTTTAATTTCCAATGCTCAGCTCAAGAAATAGCTTTCTTCTCTTGGAAAGACCATACATTTTGAGATATGAATCATATATTTTATGTACATTAGGTTTCTGATCAGAAATCTGTGAAAGATTTTCTGTTAGATATTTGACTTGAGGTATTATAACTGACAGTTTATTCCTTCTTTAATTGATATTGAGATGAAAATTCCTGCGTGAAGGTAGAAACTTATTCAGTCACTACAATGTAAGCTGGTCAAAAGTAGTCATATATTTTATTTCTGAATTAGAACAGTTTCTATCATACTTCAGATCAATGTAACAAACCAAAAGCAGCAGAGGAAAGAGAGGTCTTATGTAGAAGAATGGATTATGGGACACTGGGAATGTGGCCGAGCCTCATCCTAGTGGGGTGTAGCTGTGTAAGACAGGTGACCAGCATTGAAGGAAAAGATGCACAGAATGCTGAGGTGCATTGATCAATCACAAAAGAGTAAAAGGGTACACAGGAGTTATATGAGAAGCAGGGTATCAAGGGTTGTACTGGGGAATAATAAACTGCTAGTGCTTGAAACCATTCATGGTGTCAGTCACGAGGCCCCCATCAGTCCTAGAGAGCTTACATGATATACAATTATATTTTTTAACATACTGTAATTATCCTGAAAACATAGTTCTCTGCTTGCTGCTGAGAGCTCCATAGTCTGTCAAGTATCACAAGTCTCATCCAGTGACCCTGAGGTGACCTCAGTTGGTTGGAGCAGGGTACTAATAACACCAAGGTCATGAGTCAGATCCCTATGGGCAATTCCCTCAAGAGTTGGACTTGAAGATCCTTCTGGGTCCCATACAATTCGGATTATTCCATGAAGTATCAGACTAATCTAAAGGAAAAATTATTGAAACAGGATGTTAGATTCTTAGATAGTAAGGTCCTTTCTGATTGTCAGATTTGTATCTACACAAACAATATAGTCAGACCTTGTCACAATAACCTGTTGGAAATCCAGAAAAAAGCCAAAGAAATTAATTGTGCTCTGGTAAATATAATTATTCTGAGACTGTAGATGAATTTTAACTACTTTTGGCCAGATTTTTGCCAAATTTTTCCATAATCCTGAACACCCCCATGACTGCTTATGTCAAACATGTTGTATAGGATCTGGAAAATACTCTTCTTTATTCACTTTGAGCTTGATTCAGTGAAAGAACAAGGGTAAGCTCCAGACAAACAGCACAGGACTTTAGCTGAATTTAGATGTGTTCTTCGAAAACACTGCTGGGCTATTTAACTTATGACACTGAGTATCTTTCTTGCTGAATTTATTAAAAAAAAAATCTAACATTAAAGGCATCCATTTTTAGACATTTTTCATATGGAAACATGCATTGATATATGTACCTGCTTCAGGCCTACTGCAGTGTTTAAGTATGTACATGCCTGTTTCACAGACATACAACCTTAGAGTAACACAGTCTGATAGAACACTTGAGAGCATTTCTGGCATGCATTTCTTTCAAAAAGATCAATAGAAAAGAGGTTGGAGTTCACTTGCTATTATTGCTCTACAGGAAGAGACTTAAACCCAATAACATTTTCACCCTGATGGAAAATAAGTTTTATTTCTCTTGTTGAGGTACGGCATTAACGGACCGGTAGTTCTGAGGTCAAAAGAATAATAAACATTAGTGAGACTCAGCTAATCATTTCAGGTAATAGTGCTCTGTTCTCTAAAGTATTTAAAGAGGTTAAATTAGAATTTCAAAAAGACAAAGACACACAGAAGAACAAAACTGAATAAATCCAGTCAGAACTGACACCTAGATGAATACCAATTGATATGAGTATCTCACCCATTTGAGTTCCCTTAAATTGGGAAACACTAGGAAATATGATCAACCAATAGCTAGAAAACTGCTGATGACCTTACCTTTTTTTGTTATTTAACATTGCCTTATGATGTTTCTCTTGATAAGATCACATGTAGATGTTATAACTATCTTTAATACAAGATATATCCAGTCTTCAAGTTCTTTCAGAGTCTTCTTTCCCAACTTTTTCATGGAATAATTTTTAAAATTTTCTCTAATTCATGTAACATAATTAGTGTTTTATCATACTGTAATGAAAATTTCTCTAGAAAATCAAGGCTTCTGTGGCCTAAGGCAATTTTGAAGTTTTTACTAATCTTTCATCATACTGGGTTTTGTGTTTTAAATGTTTTTATTGGTCTTAAAGAGTTTTTGCTGTCTGTAGATTATTTTTTTACTTATTTTTTTCTACACTGTGGGAATGTATTATTCTTACATGGGTGTTTAGGTTTCTCAGCTTTAATTTATTTCTTGGATATTTTCATCTTGCTTTTATCATTCCCTTAACCTCTCCGTTTTCCAAGATGTAATCTCAGTGTTTTTGAAGAATTTTAACCCAGGCTTCCTGCTCCAGGGGCATAAACCAGTTTTTCCTGAGGACATACTAAGGCATCAATCTGTATTCATTACTGTGCCTCACTGATGTCATGGATTTGGAGTAGAACTGACTGATTTTTGTTATTGGATTTCTTAACATAGTTTTAAGTTTTAAATCCTACACTCTCAAATAAATCCTTTTTGATATATGCAATTTTCTTTGATCTTTTGAAATGCCCCTTGAAGTAGTAATAAACTTTTCTTTTTGAGGTTGTCAATGAAAAAAGTTGGTTTAGTGAGCTGCTTCACTGATCTCTGCTTTTTGCTATGAAACAACTTGAAACTAGGTTCTTTATTAATACAGCCATAATCCAAGATGGACTATTTTTTTTTCTCAAGTGCTTTTATATTAATGATCTCGATTACTTTATGAGTAAAAGCTAATAGACCTTCAATGGGAAGTGCATGGCTTGCTAACCTGGTTGAACCTATGTTTTATGAATTCATAAATTGAGCAAAAAAGGATCAGTATTGCTGTTCTACTCTTCTTTGACATTGTTCAGAGACACAGTAGCAGTAGCAGATAATAGTTTGTTTTCCTCTATATGTCCAAATTGGTTTTCATGGTGGTTTCTGTCCTGCTTCCTAGGAAGACATCCTATTTTCCTTTTGACCAGTGACATATACAGAACATTTCCAATAGTCACAATGACACGCTTAGAATTTGATTTTACAGTCACCCTGTGTTCAAGTGTGATTGCTTTTTTTTCCTTGTACCAGTATTCTGGAGAGGGCTACAGCTCTTTCTTTTTTCACCTTTCATCCTCAGCAATGACAGCAACAATATCTGCTAATAGTACACTGTGACCAGTCTGGGTGGTTAAAAATATCTTGTTCAAACTTGAATTTGATGAGTAAAATTCTACAGACTATAAATAAAAAATTAAACAGCAAACCAAACCAGCCAAACCTGAACAACAACAACAATTTAAAAAACCACCAAACCCCCACACGTTATTCTTCACAATACTACTCCATGCAAGAATTCATGTCCTGGCACGATTGTGCCAAAGGATTTGAACAAGAAAACGTAGTTAATTCATTTTAGACATGCATTCCCTCCTCTTTCTGGCTTTAGTTATATAGGATTTAGAGAGTATGATTCTATGCATACTTTATCTAAAGAAAAGAAAACAGACCCAACAAAACAAGAATGAGTCAATAATTTGTTTAAACTAAAAAGAGGAAAGTGCTCTAGGACTATGGGTTGTTTCACTGCATAAGTTGTCCAGTTTGATGAAGTACCAGACCTAGGCCCCATTTGTCTGCACTGTGAAGTGAAACATTTTTGTTGTGTTTAAGGAACAAGTCTACCATATATTTCGCTTGCGTAGAAGATCAGTTTTCAATGAAAGCTGAGTAATCTGTATTTATTGGATGTGGAATTCACCTACTTAAACTTCTTTGGAATATAGAATAAACCACAATCAAGATAAAGGATCAGTTAATTTATCCAGGAGATAGCCATCTCTAAAGCAGTTTCTTCACAATCTTTGCCTGCCACATCGACCTTTGTAGAGGATACAATTAATCCTCTAACATAAGGGAGAGTAACAGCTAATATCCTGACAACACAGTTTTGTGTTTAAAACAGTTTTCCCAGATGTATATAAACGTGCGTCTAAACTAACAGTGGCTTCATAAGATTTTAGTCACTTTGGGGAGAGGGAAGTCTTTCTATTTGCAAAGTAAATTGCAGAACATGTCAGCTTACAACGGGCAGGTTGAAATTTTCTCTCAGTTTTAAAGATAGCATCGGCTCAAAAATGTACTCTCTTTTATGTACAAAGAATCTCTTTGAATCTGTATTTCATTAATCAATGCTGTCAAAAACCATTTGGTGGCTGAATACTTGAGCTTCTGAGAGTTTAATTTAACTTGGCCTCATATCCAAAAGATGGAGGGTCCCTCTTTTCTAAAATGCAGTCTTTCCTTAGAGTCTCTGTTTGGGAATTGAAAGTATTAGGAGTGTGAAGTGTCTTCCAAGTTTAGCTGCTTAGAAGCTAAGTATCTAGTTCGAAGCAGTCATCCAGCTCCCTCTGTAGCTGGCAGGAAGAGATAAGTGTAAGCTAAAGCAGTGATATGAAAGCTGGAAAAATACAAAATCTAATTAATGGAGCTATGCAAGTGACATAACCAAGAAGCTGGGAGTGTGATTGACAATCTGACAGAAAATAGACTAAAAAGCAGGATGTCTTTAGCCCATCAGAAATCTGTAAAAGTGTTCTCAAACACTTCTACTCAAACACCACCTACTATTGCAAGTAGGAAGATGCATAGAACTAGTAATGTGTGCATATGATCTTTAAAGATACAGAGCATGAAACAAACTTTTTTTTTTTTTTGCTACTAATTGTGACTCTTACTAGTATTTGCATGGGTATGGATAAAACAATATTAAAAAAATAAAAGTGTGTCCAGATTGATAATCAGTTGTACAACATATGCTGCAATAGAGGTGGATCACTACAGTAAAATTATGGGAGATGGAGGACCTGGTGTGTCAAGAGAGACCATTTTCCCCAGGGAGCTGAGACTGATCCATGTGAGAAAACTACTGAGGGTCAGCAGCAGAGAGACAAAGAAGAGAGGGGCAAATTAAAACAACACAAAACAAAACAAAACACAAACCAAAACAAAACACAAAACAAAACAACATTTTAGAAAGCTGGTTCGTCCAAAATATCTGGGAAAATTACTCATTGCAAGTGATGATCTCTCACTGAGTACAGACTGAGACTAATTAACCAGTTTTGATTAGAATATTCACTTTCGGTAAGTCTGAGTGCAACCAATTCCAGATGTGCTGCGGTGAACCTTGGATGTCAGCAGAATTTGCATCAATGTCTGCAAAACTGTGACATCAACCATGCAGATGAAGAAACAGCTTTAACACTGAAATCAACATTTAAGTCTAGCACACACACCTCTAAGGATCATAATCAGTGCTGCAGGACAGACAGCTCGACCTTCAGTCACTAGCTGTCTACAGATGGTGGTACATAGGCAGGGACAAACTGTGCTATGAAGAAAATGGGACTTCTTTTGATATTTTGCTCTTTTACACTGTTATACATAGAACTTACACTGAAGGTGAATTCATTGTTCACATTTCAATGATTACTGCTCAAAATCAAAAAGGAGAGAAAAAGGCTATTATAACTTACCTTCTCTGAATATTAGGTATTTATTACATATATTTTTATCAGATAGAAAATAATTTGACTTTCACTTTATGATAGAATGTTTCCTGACTTGCACAGACTTCTTTAACCAGTGTATTTCCTTAATTACCTTTCAGTTCACTAACACCTCCATCATCCCAAAACTGGTCCATCTGCTCTTCCTGATGTTCTTGTGAGACGAAGTGGAATAATTTGTTTCAAATAGGACTGCAGGGTAAATCATTTATTTGGCTTCTATTGAAGGTGAAGGCCAAATCTTAAAATATCTGAATAAATTTAAATAAAATAAGCAAGTTCTTATCATTATTTGGATACTCAGGGCAATTTCAAGACTTGATTAAAAAAATCTCCCATCACTATCAGTATGTTTTATGCAATGTTTGCCTTTCACTTTTTTTTTATTGAACAAATACAGACTCCACAGGCTCTCAGATGTCAATGAAAAAAGAGCAATATTATTCAGTAACACACTCAAAACTGAATGTAGTTTCATATATAAAATAACAGGAAAACCAATGGTTATGTTTCCAGGAAAATATATTTTAAAAGACATAATATAAGCCATAAAAAATTGGTTTGTGTCCCATCTTTTGATATATCCCTTAATTTTAAACAAAAGGCAAAGAAAAAAGTTAACAGACTTTATTACTATCATATTTCCCATAAGTTGTTTTAAAACCCATCCATTCTTGAATAAATTCCCCACTGTGTTACTCCTGTTGTAGAATGGTGTATTCTTGTACAATAGGCAGAGTAATTCAATAGTGAAATACTGGTGAAAGAGGCACTTTCAATGGCATCTAATTTATATACCTGGAGAGTTCTCAAGTATAAGACTAGACATGTTCCAGTATATGCCAACAGTGTCATTCTTGACAGCTTTCTTTGTTGTGTGAATTTGACTACTCCTTTGAAGCCTCCTAGCAGGGGACAGAGAAATTGAGCAAAACAAACTAAAAAATATTCCCTTAAAAATAAATTGAAAAAAATTGTGTTTGTAAATGAACAAAATTATACTAATGTGGAGTAGTGATTGATTCATAGACTTGTCTTTAGAACAGAATTCTATTAAGTGACATAGAGATGGCCTCTTGTCTGTCTTGGCTGTGCAAGTGAGTTTGGTTCAGACAGAGCTCCTGTTCTTCCATAGTGCTCAGGCAGGAAGTCACTAATCTGAGTGACTAGATCAGATTTGGATGCATCCTTTATGTAAATGGCTAGATGGTATGCAGGCAGCCCCAAAACACTTACATAGCATTCATTTTAATAGTATCCATTTTAATCTCCATCTATAAAGAGGAAATAATGTGAAATGAAATAATGTTATGTTAGATGGTTACTCTTCTTCATAAACATGAAAGATCAGAGGTGTGATGGTGGGCAGCTAACCCTCAATACCTCAGTCAGGAGAAGGAGCCACTGCCCCAGCTCCAGGGCTGTGGTAGTGGGAAAGGTCTCTGTGTCACCCCATAGAAAAGGAGCATTGCCAAAGGCTACAGAGCTCGCTGAGAGATTTAGAGTGGAGTGTTTGAGGACCAAAGAGTACCTGTTATGGGATATTTATATATGGAAAGGGAAAGGTAAAGACTTTTGGGCAAGAAGAAGTGTATTTCTTGTGCTCACACCTGGCTCCCAAATTAATTGTCAAAACTTCTCTATTAATACGCACAGTTCTCAGGGGGATATGTCCAAATCTCCTTGACTGTTTCATTCTTTCATGAGGACAATTCCTCAGCTCTAAAAAAAAAAAAAGAAAAGAACATAAATAGAGTTGACCTAAGCTGTCTTCCACCTTTCCAAATGGGGAACAATGTCATGTCATCTTTCTGCCCTCTATTTCATAGAACTGGTAAAGTTGGAAGATAACTCAAAGACCATCAAATGCAACCTGGTCCCACTGTGTTCATCACTAAACTGTATCTACAAATGTCACATCTGCATGTTCTATAAATTCTTTCAGGTGGTTGGTCCATCACTTTCAGGGGCATATTGTTCCAGTGCTTGAAAATCTTTTTCATAGAGAAACTTTACATAATGTCCTATTTAAATCTCTCCTGGTCCAAACTGTTGTGATTTCCTCATTCTGTCAGTGCTTTCCTGGAAGAAGAAGCCAACCCACACCTCACCCCAACCATCTTTCAGGCAGTTGTAGAGAGCAATAAAGTCTTCCCTGAGCCTCCCTTTTCCAAGCTGTACAACCCCAGATCCCTCAGGTGCTCCTCACAGGACTCATGCTCCAGAAACTTCACAACCTGTGTTCGGCTTCTCTGGACTTGCTCCAGCACAAAAATGCCCTTGTGGTAAGAGACCCTAAACTGAACCCAGGATTCAAGGTGAGGCCTCACCAATGTGCAATAGAGGGGCACAATGACTACCCTGGACCTGCTGGCCTCAGTATTTCTGATTAAAGCCCAGATGCCATTGGCCTTTTTGACCACTTGGGCACATGCTGGCACATACTCAGCTGCCTGTTGACCTGCACCCCCGAGTACTTTTCTTCTGAGCTGCTTTCCAGCCACTCTGTCCCAGCCTGTAGTTCTGCTTGGGGTTACTGTGACCCAAGAGCAGGACCTGGCACTTGGCCTTGGCACACCTCACAAAATTGGCTTCAGCCC
This sequence comes from Cisticola juncidis, assembly GCA_013400215.1. Lineage (NCBI taxonomy): Eukaryota > Metazoa > Chordata > Aves > Passeriformes > Cisticolidae > Cisticola > Cisticola juncidis. The sequence goes on along the minus strand of VXBR01009092.1, from coordinate 342,250 downwards.
AACAATTCAGGGGCTTCCCACCTTCCAGCAAATCAACACTCCCACTGAACTTGATGTTGACTGCAAAATTACTGAGGGTGCACTTGATCCTCTCATCCAGCTCATTAATAAAAATATTAAGCAGAGCTGACCCTGACACAGAACTATAGGGAATCCCTTGAGAGAACAGCCCCCTGCTGAATTTAATTTTATTCACCAGCACAGTCTGGGCCAGGCCATCCAACCAGTTTTTAACCCAGTAAAGAGTGCACTTGTCCAGGCCATGAGCAGTCAGTTTCTCCATGAGAAACAGTGTCAAAGACTTAGCAAAACCTGGTTAGAGAACATCCACAGGCTTTCCCTCATCTACTAAGCATCACCATTTACTCATTTCAATTTATTATGCAGGACTCCATTGAGAGAAATGCTATAGAGACAGAACACATTATTGCATTAATCAGATCTTTATATTTTCCTGGAGTTTATTGGTCTCAGTCAGAATTTATAAGGTTACTTTCAGGTCAGGTGAAGCAAAGGAGAAAATATGTTCAGTATTACTCTGTGTCACCTAGACTTTGAAGAAGTTCACACAGTCTTAGAAAAAACACACTAGCAATATCTACTTCTTGACAGAATTCCTTTTGTGTTACTCTGCTGGACTTTTTTTTCAGTCATTTAACATACTGTGAATACCCTGACCATGAGCTGCAAGATTGCAACAGTTTTAAACATGCATTAAATGTTAAGCTCTGGACTACTGTGAAGTCTCCTTTTAAATGCTAACAGCGTGAAACACTGTGTAGGAAAGCAAAAGAGCTCAAGGTAAGGGTAGCTACCTTTCTAAAACTGAAAAATACAAGAATTCACAGAGCTGAACCTTGGCTTTAATTTCACCAGGGAGCAAGTTCACAGCTTTCCAACCTGACACTTCACACTGCCAAAACTACCACATGGGCTTCCTAAGAAGTATCAAAAAGAAAGAGAGGAAAAGAAAAAAAACGATAAAGTTTTTAGTTAGGAGGTAGATGTGCCCTTTGACCTGAGTGGTTAGCAAAGGAAACTGGAGGTTGCTGTGGTTACGAAAAACTGGTAATGGAGTTTTTGCTCCCTTATAAAGAATTCCTAAAGAGATATTCTCTGAGCACAGTAGGAAACACAAAGTAGAAGCACAGATTAAGAGTTATTAGCAAAGAGATGCTCAGAAAATATTTCCTTCATAAACCAGCTGTTATGAAGACTGACTGTTTCACATCTGAGAAAGAAAAGTTCAAATATGCTTCTAGTATGCATAACAATCTCAAAATTGCTTAATTATCCTAAAACCCACCAGAACATTTGAATCAGTTAAAAGGAAAAAAGAAAACTGACAAAATGGACAGAGCCACATTAATTTAAATGAAATTTTACATAGAAAAAGAACAGTGACCCAGTTCTTACAGTTTATATGCATAACTGCAGCCCTTGGTTCATTATTTCTGCCTTTAGTCTCTGCAGTCCTCATTGTGCTTCAGCAAACTTGCGTTGCATTCCCTCACCGTGACATTTCCTTGCCACATCCCATTAGACAGATTGTGATGCTTGGAGCTTGTGCTGAATGCAGAGCGGCTCCATATGATCCTTCTGCCATGCTGGAGTTTTGGGGAGCTGGAGCAGGTGACAGATTTGTATTGCTGGGTGAGGTGAGCACCAGACTGCTCATAGCTTTTCATCTTATTGAGACTTCCAGGTATTCCAAAGACATCCCAGGAACAACCCTGGGTGCACACAGTATGGGCAGTGACAAGAAGAGGCAACAAAATAAAATGTGACAACATAATATACCCCTGAATTCCTATGATTTGCAAGTCAGATTTTGCACTGAACACAAATGGCTGTGAAGCCATCTATCTATTAATAAAGTATGAAGGAAATACTTACATAACACTTATTGATGTTAGTACTTTAGCACTTCTGGGGAAACAATAGCTTTTCTCCAGAACAAAGAGTGATCCACAAACCATTAACATGACTGCTATGGTGGTATTGGGTTTAAAGTTGGACTTCACGACCTTGGAGGTCTTTTCATCTTTTCCAGTCATAATGATCCTGTGATTCTAAGACTGTATGAGTACACTAGACTTCATTGTGTATTTCTGTATCCTGATTCACATATAATTTCTGTGTATTTCAATTTAAATTAAAATATTTAACAATGTAACTTTACACTGTATGTTATATATATTATATACTTACACATCATATCTGGGGTGCTGGTTGACAGTGGCTGAACAGGAGCTGATGTGTGCCCAGGTGGCCAATAAGGCCAATGGCATCCTGCCCTGTATCAGGAATAGTGTGGCCAGCAGCACCAGGGCAGTGACTGTCCCCTGTACTCGGCACTGGTGAGGGCACACCCCAAGTGCTGTGTCCAGTTCTGGGCCCCTCAATTCAGGAAGGACACTGAGGAAGGAAGGAATCCAGAGGAGGGCAATGGAGCTGGTCTGGAGCACAAGTCCTGTGAGGGGTGGCTGAGGGAGCTGGGGTTGTTTAGCCTGGGCAAAAGGAGGCACATTACTTTCTACAATTACCTGAAAGGAAGTTGTACCCAGGTGGGAGTCAACCTCTTGTCCCAGGAAACCAGCTACATAGGATGAGAAGACATAGCTGCAACTAGGAGAGTTAGATTGGACATTAGGAAGAATTTCTTCAGAGAAGATGTGAGTAGATATTGGAATGGGTTGCCCAGGGAGGTGATGGAGGCACCATCCCAGGAGGTGTTTAAGGAAAGGCTGGACATGGCAGTTAGTGCCATGGTCTAGTTGACATGGGGGTGTTTGGACATAGATTGGACTGGAACTCAGAGGTTTTTTCCAACCTGACTGAATCTCTGATTCTGTGATTCCTTGAAGAGCATTTAATTCCACTGTGTGTAGAAGGAATCTGACATTCAAATATGAAGTCCTTGTGATCCAAAATAAATTTTGTATTAATCTTTCTACAGGGTGAAACATGTCAATGTTGTTTTTCACATGTATTGTATAGCACTTCTGGCTGTGGTATGATCTTCTGTGCAATGGCAGATGGCACTTCTAATCTTATTTTTTAGTCTGTTATCTTGGTTTCCACACCAGAAACCACAATCTGCTAAACTTACTGCCACATATTATAAATTTTAATGGAACAGAATTTCTCATTTAATTTTCTATAGGATGCATCATTCACTTAAAAAAACCAATAAAATTTGTCATCATTCTATGTGAGTCAAAAACTTAGTATAACACAACTGAACTTAAACTTTTTCTAATATTTTCAAAGTGGTAACATGATGGGTTTTTTTTCCTCCTTTTTTTTTTTCTTTTTTTTTTTTCTTCTGCAGAAATTAGCATGGATGCACAGTTTCTAAAAAGGTGGCTAAAAGCATAAACTGTTTAGATAATCCGACCAGAAATTTTGCAACTACTTCTACTTGATTTAGATCAAAAATAACTTTAGAAAGACAAATAAAGGGTTTATGGCTGGCTTTTTATTTTTCACTAGAAAATCAGCAAACCTTGCAATTACTTGTTGGAGTCCATGTTTCCATGGATCCTCCACAGAGAGTGAGAAGTACCGAGATGGAATTCGAGCCTTTAGAAAAATTAGAATATATAAAGCTTTAGATGCATAAAGTAGAAATCTAACCCTCAGCTTTAAGTTTTACATGCCCTAAGTCCTAGTTGTCAGTGTAGAAGGACACAGCTGCAAGCCTAGTGATAGAGTATAGACAAAACAAAAATAGGGTAAAGTGCTGCTTCTAACTTTGCATGAACCCTGTGTAGACAAGACAAGTTTTTCATATATGCTAGGATAGAAGTTTTCTACATAACAAGATACAACTTTATGCTAGTAAGACAGAGTTTTACGTTAATAGACATGTTATGCGTGTAGGTTTTGATGCTGTTTGTCGTAGTTTTACGAACTTTAGAACTGTACCTAGATTGGCTAGTTTGTAGATAAAATATATGAATATGCATTTTGCAATTTGGGATAAAAAGCCTCTGGGTTGGAAGTGAGGTCGGTCGATTGATTGATTAATTTGATCTATTGATCCAGCCTTCACCTTCTGCAGCCTGAGGAAGGAGCCTTGCTAGGGATGAATGAGATTTTAGAGGTACCATCTATCGCTGCTTGGGATCTGAGCCCCGGGGTCCCCTCCCCTTTCTCCTCCCTGGGGCGCCTGCTGCTGGTTCGCTGGTCGGGACTGCAGGGAACTCTGCCTGGGTTGAGACCCCAGGGCCCCCATTGCCCACGAGACCCCCTGGTTGGGAATTCTGTGCGGCTCAGGACCCCCTCCCTGTCCCTGCGATCCCGTCACTTCCCCCTGAGAGGGTTCGGGACCCCCGGGACCACTCCTTGCCCCTGCCATCCTGTCCTTTCCTTTTCCCTGCGGTGGTTGCCCCGGGACTCTGCTCGGGGCTGCTGGGGAGTCTGTGAGGGTCTGGGACCCCAGAACCTCCTTCCTGTCCATGCGATCCCTGTGACCGGGATCTGTGCGGTTTGGGATCCCTCACTGTCATCGTGACCCTGTGATCTGGGACTCTGTGTGGGTTTTGGACCTCGAGACCCTTCGCTGTTATTGTGATCCCCGTGGCTGGGACTCCTGTCTGGGATCTGTGATCTTGTGATCCCTTTCTGTTGTTGTGACCCCCCGGTTGGAAAAACCCTGCTTGGGGTCAGGAGAAAGGAGGCTGATTTACTGGGAGGCTGTAATGTCAGATTTATGCTTGTTTATAGTCTTACTAGAGTTTTGCCTGTTAGGTATTCTATGCTTTGCTTGCTGTTTCATTAGAACTTTGTGTGTTAAGATTTTTATGTTTTGGTTGTTGTTTTATTTAGAATTTGTTTGCTTGTGTTTATAATTAGTTGTATTGTAAGGCTGCTTTTAGAACTCTCACACCTTCAGATACATGCTTTTATACAATAAAATGCCTTGTTTAGATACTAAAATGTTGTAAGACTTTATAGAGGCTGTATACCCATAATAACGACTTCGGCAATTACTTTTAATGGAACAAATTTGTTCATAAAGAATTTCTACAGCCAAAATATATCAGCATTTCCAAGCAGAAAGTTTAATTTATAATTTTTTATTTATAAATTTTAAGGATTCTGAAAATGATAGATACCAGATACCTAAATTAATCTTGTCAGAATTCTTGAGGCTTATCTTTGGAAACAGAGAAGAAATAGATACCAAATCACACACAAAGACCTTGTGCTTTAAGATGACCTGACTAGTGTATTGCATTTTAGTTACATTAAACCTAAGTCTGATGAGGCAAAACCAGTTTCTTTCTACAGACCTCTAAAGAGAAACCAAATTGGGAAAGGCCAGAGAATTACACTGTCTTTTATCAGTCTCATTTGGTTTTTGTTCCTTATATTTAACTGCTATCTAATCCAATACTAAATGCTATACCTGCTTGCTAAAGCTAAAGTTCTAGGGGGTAGCAGGTTTAAAGCTAGCCCTATTTGTTCTTGCTTAATCCTTTATGCTGCACAGCAGTACCACAGTACAGGTAGGTGGGTGGGTGGGACATCTGCTCTGAGGAATACATCATAGCAGAAACCACCTCAGCGTATCTTTCAGTTCATGTTGTTTTCAGCTTCCTTTATTTTTCATTCACACAGTGTTGCAGATGCCAAACAAGCTTATTCTTATGAGACATAATGCGAAAAATGTAACAAACATTACTTCACTCCCAAACTGAAAGATTTATAAAACGTTTGATGGAGAGATGGTGGAACAAATGAATTTACATTGAGGGAGTTATCCCAACACAGGACTCTTGGCATGGAATTTAAAGATCTTATTAAGTGCTATAAAGGTCAAGTTATCAGTGGCTTCATGAACATTTGCAAAGACATGCCTGGGTAAGATATCTGTCTCAATCAGACAGAATTTTACACCCACTGTTGTCATCAAGCTTAATGTTAATCAAGTATGTTTTGGCAGATGGGGGCCAACAACATGATCTACTGTGTGGGGAGATGAAATTGGATATTCTTATACTGAAGAAACCTCTCATGTAACTTTTACTCACAGCTATATTGCTGAAATAAACTTATAACTGCCTATGGAGAATTCAGATAGTACAGTGTTGAAAACCCTGTGGCTACAAGAAAATTGATGTTGTTAGCTCATTGAATCAACTATAAGACCTTTAGGAAAAAAGCAACATTTTGTTTTCCAAGAAGGAATATGAGAATTAAAAACAATCTTAATCCTGTCAGCCTTAGTCCTGCATTTTCCAAGCTTCTTGAGTTGGATTTGAGAGCCTAATAATGTTCTCAAGCTTAATTTTATGTTGTATATAAAATGTAGGATGGGATTTGATGGCGTAATTTCCTAACAATCACTTTGCAGATTGCACGCAATAAGGAATTTCTAAATATATTATTATTTCTTAATAATCTAAGCACAGTATAATCTTGATTCTTATATTGATTTTTGGCAATTTAATATTTCAGTTAATAATGAATGTGAAGGGCTTAAAAAATTCATGCATTAATACAACGGGAAATATTAACACATTGACCTATCTGACCAATGCATTGAAACACTAAAGATAAAGTTGAAATTTAGTAATGGATACTTGCATACTTTATTCCATTGTATGAAGCATATAAGAAACAACAGAAAAATTCAGATCTTGCAGTATTAAACAAAATTTGGGCTTAAGTTAAATTATCAACTGAATTATTTTTGATATTTTCTATGTTAGTGATATAAAAATTTATTATGAACTTCAGTTCTGATGTCCTCTTTTCAGTTTAAAATTTGATTATTTATCTTTTAGTAAGATTAATCTGCCAATATATATGCAAAATGGAATTCCTTATCTGCATAACAAATATATGATGAAATTTCAAAACAATCCTACCATTATTAAAATATGTAGTTAGATTATTATGAAGTGCTATATTTAAAGATTAGTTGCCAAAATAAGTAAATACATAAACAAACAAATAAATATCATTCATTAACAGTATTCGATTTTGTCCAGAGTGTTGCTTTTTATGGGCATCTCTGCTGAGTTAAAATTTCTTTTTTGGAAAGTCACATCATATTAGTTGCTGGTAGCAATATTAAGCATGTCTTTAAATGCCTGCTTATTAGAAATGGTCTTCTGAATTGCACTTTGTCTTCATCAGGAATTGATAAATACAGAAACTTTTCAGGGTTGGCAATTTCTTTCTGAGGCCTGAATTATTTATTGAACTTTTTTCCCCCAAAGGAATAAAAGCATGCATGTTATTATTCTCTTTTGTGTTTTTCATTTCTTAAAGTAACCAAGTCAGGCACTTTTTTCAGTGACGTTAACATGTGATCTAAAAAGGCTTTTAGGTTAAGCAGATGAAAAAGTGTAAGCTAATCAATTTTAAATATTGAGAGTTCCTATTTTTATATTTTTTATTATTAATTCTTAGAATTCTTTAGGTAGAAAGTAATTTTTTTAAATTTTCATCACCTTATTTAACTCTTCACTTTTCTCTAAGTTTTGGAATAAAATATTTAATGAGTATAATAATCACAACTAATATTTCTGTAGTTATGTAGTGTTGCATTTCACTTGGTTTGGCATTCTTTTATTATGTGTCAAATACATAATATTCTGTTTTCTACTTATGGATCATCTTGAAAAGTAGAAACAAAATATATTCTTAAAACACTAACATCCTTGGAAAAATTCAAAAATTTATATACAAATCATATGCATATACATTTATGTATTTATTTCTAAAAACAATAAAGTAAGTATGTAGATATTATTACATATGTGTTCATGAAGAGGAAAGTATGCTTAACCGATGTGACTGCCTTCTAAAATGGGTAAAACTGGATGGATAGTTGAGAGAAGAGCAGTAATTTCACTGGTGACACAAACCAGGAAAGATTGATCAATACCCCAGAGGTCTGTGCAGCCCTGCAGAAGCCCCATCTGTTCAACAAGTTGGAGAGATGGACTGAGAGGAACTGCGTGAAATTCAGCAAAGGCAAACACAGGATCCTTCACCTGGGGAAGAATAATCCCTACATCAGCACACCTCAGGACTCGCCTGCTAGGAAGCAACTCTGTGGAGAAGGATCTGGGGATCCTGGTGGACAACAAGCTGTCCATGAGCCAGCAGTGCCCTTGTGGCCAGGAAGGCCGATGGAATCCTGGGCTGCATTAGGAAGAGCACTGCCAGCAGGGCAAGGGAGGTGATCCTGCCCCTCCACTCAGCCCTGGTGAAGCTCATCTGGAGTGCTGTGTCCAGTTCTGGGCTCCTCAGTGCAAGAGAGACGTGGAGCTCCTGGAGTGGGTCCCCCAGAGGGTGACAAAGATGATCAGGGCAATGGAGCATCTGTCTTGTGGGGAAAGGCTGAGGGAGCTGTGCCTGTTCAGCCTTGAGAGGAGATGACTGAGGGTTGACCTCACCAATGTCCATCAGTGTCTGAAGGGAAGGTGTCAAGAGGATGGAGCCAGGCTCTCCCTGCAATCCATTATGTTGCACAATGTGTTATTCATACATTTATTATGAATAAAACTACCGAATATACAACATGCGGTGTATTAATTTATTGCAGAAACCTGAATCAAACACTAATTAAATCTTTGGAGCTCAATATGTAAACTTCAATAAGAAGTTTGTAAGATCCTATAAATCTATAATTATTTCTGAAAAATTTGATTCCCATATGATAATATTAGCTTCTCATCAGTTTGTTTCTTTCCATTCTATCATCTCATGGTATAAGCCCTAAACAAAATCACAGATACCATGCAGCTCTCTATGAAACCTCCTGTATACTGAGCAGCTTAAAACTCTTTTGTGCTGATGAAGGTGTAAGAATGGTTCAATATCTAGGTTTATTGCTTCTTGAGGTCTTGGAAACAGAACCTATTGTATTTTGATTGTTATTTTGATTGCTCTTTTCACTGCAGCTGTATGTTAGCACAGAAAAAAATCCCAAAAACAAATAGACATCATATCTGCTTTATTTCATGAAGATTCTTTCCTATGTTAGCTAACAGCTATGAGGATGGACGTACAGTTTGATCCAAGATCTTCTTGTTAGATATTGTTATCATCAAAGGGGATTGTGGTCTGATGATGTGTGCAACCTTACGTTTGAAACTCTCCGTGAGATGTTTTTCATATTCAAACAGTTGTAGAGGAGTTTTCTATCCTCCAAAACCTGAACAGGAGATATGTATTAATTTTTTTAATATAGGTTTATTGACTGTTCAATAACTTTAAAAATGCTAGTAGCCTTTTTCTGGAACACATAAGAAGCTGTCAAACACTATGCAGGCACTTAACCCTAATGAATATTCAGTTTAGGAAGAAATATTTTCATTTCCTGGAGTAGGCAAGGTAAGTATCCTTTGAATCATATGAACATGTAAATTTATAACTTCATGTGCTATCAGTGAGATCAGTGAGAATAATGCATGGTTTTCATTGTTGTTGTGCTTTCCAGATGATAGGGACTCTCCACTCCTATTGCTTAACCCAGCACCGACTCCCAGCCCCAGAGTGCTCAGGAATACTGTGCTATTCATTATATGGAATAGTTTTAAAATGTTGACTTCCTAATTAAAATACAAAGCTTTCTAAATACCAAATCCTTGTATTCTCATTCCCAAAGGATATTGTGCCATTGATCACAGAATTTCTGACTGACACTTTCTGTGGTGGGATACTTTTTGCTGTACATCACCATTCACATTGTTCAGAAGAATTTAGCAGAGATTCCTATTACATTATATAGAAGACCCCAACATAGCTTCAAATGTGGTACACTTAGAGCATTTTCCAAATGTAACATTATATGAAGTACTTTGTAATTTTCCAGCCTTAGCTAGATGTGAATGACAATTATGCACAGGCAATAATGCCCTTCATAGAAAGGATTATATGTCTTCATAAATCTTTGTAAAACCCATTAGTGGTATTTTCAGGAATAATCTAAGTCGAAAAGCATCTAGACTAAGTGGAAGTATTATTCCAGTTATGTCTAAAAATTATTCTATTGATCATGAGCCAAAATTGAGCAATGCAATGATAATGCAGCATATTTGGATGAGAATTTTTTTTCTTGACAGGCTATCTAAGAATTTTTAGAAATAAGGTCATTAATCCCATTTAGTCTTGCTGATGTCATACACATGACATCAGCAAGACTACAGTTTTTTTTCCCACCTTATTTTTAATTAGAATAAGGAACTGGAACAGTGAGACACACAATTCTAGGACATGTAATAATCATTTTCTGGTACATTGTGATGTAGATCTTTATGCCAGACTTTCATACATAAAACTTATCCTGAAATAAAAAAAAAAAATTGAAAACCTCATTTCCACAGTTTGGCTGTTTTAACAGCAAAGAAGAAAGAGGGCTTCTTCTTCTTACTTAGAGGAACTATGTAATATGTGACATATCTTTAGAAATTTTCTCCATAAAATCATCAACACCAGAGGAATTTTTTCCACTTACCTGTGTCACCATCAAGAAGCAGTCTGCCAGAAGACCAAATAATTAAGTGGGCTGGATACTTCAAATAAGTCAGTGATAAATTGAAGACATCAAATAATGTAGTGACTACATGTACAGTGAATGAATGTTTTCTACAGTGGAATTTATTAGTCAGAACAAGGTCTCTTCCAGAGAATATTTCTTTGGGGACTCTTATTTGAAGGGGTTTTCTATGACTGTGGTAAAGGGATCCAAAATAATCAATGAGGCTGAATCAAACTAAGAGACTTCTGGAACACTTGAGGGTATTTCTGGCATAGCAAGACCACAGTCAGGCACTGGAGCTTACCCAGTCCACACTCTGTGCAGGACAGTCTCCAGTTCCAGATCAGTGAGTTATGGCTTTATCTAAATAAATGTTAAAAATTGAGATCCACAGCCTTTTTGAGAAATCTCAGTACACTGTGCACTAACTTACAAGTGAAGACTATTCTCTTAATGTCCAGTTGAAGCTTCCTGAGACGCTGTGTGGCTCTTATCCCTTATGGTATTTATTACCTATGACAACTGAGAAGAGTCTGTCTGCCCTGGAGCAGCCTTCAGGTAACCACAGGTTGCTATTGAACCATGAATTAGACACTGCACTGCTGAACTACTAAACCTCATGGTACATTAACCCCTTCCCATAGATTGCATGACCCACCCAGAATAGTAGCCTTGTCTCCACTTTCTCACAGATCTCTGGAGATTCAAAACTGGCCTCAACATTCAATGCCTTAGCAGCTCTGAGTAGAGAAAGATGATAACTTCACTGCACCTGTCAGTCATGCTGCTTCTGTTGTAGCTTAGCGTGAGGTTTTGCTTGTATGCCGTGGAAGTGCACTGTCGAATACAAATTCAGCCTGCATTCACTGTAATCCCCAGGTCCTTTCCAGCAAGACTGCTGCCCTGCCAATCACTTTCCTGTTTGTATTGATTCCATGAGTTGTTCTGCATTGTGTGTTTGAAGCGAGCATGAGGATATGAACAACAATAACTGTACCCATGTCTGCCACTTACAAGGGGGAGATGTTTTCAGTCCCTTTAGATGGTATGTGAACTATTTAATTCCATAGCTTCCTAAAAAACTTACAAATTAAATTTCTGTGACTAGGAAAGCCTAATTTATTCAGAGTCCAAGAATATAGTTTTGACTAAAGCAATATACAAAGATAAGTATCAAAGATTTTTCATTTCATTTCATTTATATCAGTGATGCATTTAGATCAAATTAAGATGGAGAACACTACAATAATCCAAAAGCAGACACAACCAGCAACAGAAGTTCATTTTGTAAAGGCAAAGAGTATTGTCATTTTTGGTACTAACCCTCTCTCCTGAGGACTTAACAATAACCAAATGAAAAGAAAAATATATCTGGTCACAGTCTGGACATTTCCTTATAGACAGATAAAGCACAGTTCTTTAAAAAGGAACCGCATGAAAACTTTTATTGAGAAATGTAGGATATTTTTTCAGATGTTTCAGCAGAAAAAAGCAAATTAAAAAAGTGATGTTAATTTAAAGTCTTTAAAATCATACCTGTCCAGCTCTCTAGAACCCTACTTTGTAAATCACACTTTGCAAACTCTACAGTAATTAAAAAAACCCACACCCATATAAATAATCAAGCAAGCAAAATTTTATAATTAAGATATTAGTATTTATGGTTATTTCAGTCAATATGATCAATATTTTCATAGACATAAATGAAATTATTTATCAAAAAATCTATTTTTCAAAACATCCAAATTATATGAATTTTTGTTTTCTTTACTTTAGAAGCAGTTGACTCACTTCTGACACATAATAATTCTTATTATGTCATATATATTTCCTTTTAAAAAAGATACATAGAGAAAAAATTATATTTACATTCTGATTTCTCAAAATATAGTACATTTCTTCTTCTTTAAATCAAGCGTGTTGTGTGCTACTACAATTATAATTAAAAAAATATAATTGGATTTTTTGTATGAGTGTCTCTATACAGTGCTGAAACACAGATTTTCCCAAAACAAGAAAATATGAAAAATTAGGTGTTATCTGAATTCCAAAGATTTATCTTTGTATTACAGAATTTCAAGCTGCAATCAAGAATTAAACAGGGAATGTATATATGTGATATCAGTAAAAAGGTAAATAAATAATGTGGAAAGCAACGCAACAGTAAATGTAGCAGAATGGAGTCTTTCCTCTCACTTGCCTTCACTTTTCAGAACTAAGCTCTCCAAACATCAAAGTTCAAGGGAATTGCTTCTTGAAGGTAATTCCAAGTCAGATTCATATGTTACAGCTGTATTACAGTATAGCACTGTGCTCTTATTTAGCTCTTATTACCCAGCTTTCCATCTGTTCCTTTTTTCCTGTGCTTTCTTGGATTCTCTGATGGGATTTCAAAGCAAGTAGATTCATTGCTCCTCAAGGACAGAATTTACATGTTACTTTATTGATGAACAATTTAAGAGTCTGGTTGGGTGCCACTGGGTATCAATTACAATTCTTGCAAGGACCTGGCATGAATTTACTCACGATTAATGAGATGTCAGCAAACTTGAAAGAAATGCATTGATGTCCAATAGCAAAGTAATCAGACCCTCACAAGGCCAGGTAATATGAACATCTTTCAGAGAGGTTTCATTTATCTTAAATGTCATGGATAGAATCAGTACGCCTCACAAAGGGAAAGGACTGTGCAAGATAGAAGTACAATATTGGAACCATCCAAATGCTAAATTAAATGATAGCACAGTGAATCTGTGAAAGCATAACTTTTGAGATATGTCTTTGTAGTTGTGTTTGTATAGGTATATATATTTGTGCATATAAATATACATATACACACATGGATATACACAATCTGTATAAACTTGAATCTAAAATTGTCACCTAATACTTTTTGCTAACTTTTTAAAAATACTTTTTTAAATACTTCCAAAACTTTTTGCTAACTTAAGTTTTAAATGTCCAGGTTTTGCATTTTTCACCCTGCTGTTTATGGCTTTTCCTCTCTCTGGCAGAAGCTAGTGCTGAGATTTAAGTGCCTGGGTTTCATAGGGTACTTCTGAGGAGGGAAAACAAAAATGAGACAAGAAACATGAAAATTTTGACAGCAATTATTACAAAATTTCAAATGCAAACCTGTTTTTGGGATGCTACTTTTCTCCAAACTGTAAACCTGTGACTCTGGGCTTTGGAAATGATATTGTTATGTGCAAGTGTCAGAACCCACATTCTGAAGCCATTCATAAATTATGTATTATCAGATTTTAAATAATGAAGCAGTGGTAATGATATGCAAGTTTGCATGCCACCTAGGACTAAAACTAGGCTTTTAAATTCTCTTCAGCCCAAGAAAATCTGGTCTAAGTAACCTTATCACAGACATCTGCACAGCATTCTCCTGCTTCATGACTCTGAGGGATCAGAAGATTCAAGTCGCCAGGTTTCTAACTTACTACAAAGTATAAGAATGGGGATTTAAGCATTGACATTCTTCCTATTGCAGCTGTCTGATCAAACTCGACTGAGAAAAATTGTGCAAATGTTAGGAGCCAGAGGACAGAAACACATGTACTGCTACAGCAGGTACTTTATCGGTTTGGAAGTGTTCCTACTCTCACATTTTTATAAACAGAGAAACTTGAACCAACTGCTACCTGCTGTGAGCAGATGAGGGAGATTCTACATAACTTAATGATTACAATTATTTTTTACTTAGTTATAATCACAATCATATTCATGTAATAGAAACTCATTTCTCAGATAGAGTTTTTAGTTGCACTTAAGCTGAAAAAGTGTTCTGTAGTTGAGAGAACTGCTTGGAAGGACTCATCAAAAAAAATCTTGCTGTGTCCTGAAAAACGTTCTAAACAAAGCTGATGGAACAAAAGTGCCCAAGTAATTAAGTCCATCCAGATACGTTCATAATATAAAGGGCCAAATATGTTTGATATAATTTCACTGATGGTAATAGGAATATTGAGAATGTTATTGAAATGTTTACAAAAATATAGGGCAGTTTAGAAACCAATGCAATATTTCTCCATTGCTACTGTTCAGATGCTGCAAAAGTACCCATACTAAAATGGGTACTTTTGTACCCATTTTTGTACCATGTCTAAAATTGAATATAAGTAATGGTGTGTGAAAATTTCCTTATGAACTACAGCTTTTAGTTTTCTCCAGTTAAGATGGAACTAAGGAAGAGATTCTTTGCCTTTGTTGGTGCATCAGCTTACAACGGGTTCTCCAAAATTCTTTGTTTGCTTGATACAATTTGTTTAAACATCAAATATGTAATTGGCTAGACTAGAGTATGTATCACATTGTGGAACATCATGTAAAAATTCTTTGATATACAGTATTCCTATAATGAAATTTTAACTAACTCTCACTGCCTCAGGATAATAACAAGAATACAATAGCAATTCAGATGAGATTTTCCTAGCAAACAATTTTGATGACATATTAAATTAAACATCCTAAATAAGGATTTGATTGCTCTTAAATTAACATTTCTTTTTAATTTATAATAATTTGATACCAATTAAGGTACATGCTTGACAATTTAGATACGTCCACTGTTGTATAGATGTAACTAAATAAATAGAAGTTTTTGTAACAAATTTGTAGTTAGTTATATTTGGATAATAAAACCAAAAAGGTATAACTTTTCAGATTAAGATGAACATGTGTTTGCTTTCAAAAATGTACACTTATGAAAATATTTCACGTAAGCACATCAAAAATTTGGAAGTTGGTGATTGTGATGGATACACTTGACACCTTCAACAAACTAACCATACCTTGGTGCAGCTTCCAAAGGGGGCAGAGGCCTGGGCTGTAGCTCCAGCGCTGTTTCTCCTCTGGGAAACCCCCAGAGGAAAAGAGTGACCCCCAGTTTTTCCAAGAGTCAGCTGTCAATGACTAAAGAAGGTTGTGGAAAGGAGTCTCATGCATACCTTTTCCACTGTATATATTTTGACCAGAAGCCAATCACATCTTTTCCAGAAATATAGCAGCCACACCAGGAGTTTAGAAAACAGGGCGGGGGGGGGTTCCTTTCTGGACCTCATGACTCAATGGGAGAGTCTCCCATACAGTTTTATGTCTCTATTCTCTGTGTAATTCATTCTACCTCAATTCTTAGTCAATTTTCCTTTGTGTGTTTTTTCATGCAGTAAGTGATGGAGTAAACCTTGCCACTTTGCTTGGTTAAATGGCACTTTAAAAAATTCAAATTAAAACCACTTTTGCTAATACCTTTGACAGTGATTCTTTGAATGCCTTAAATCTCTCTTTTACTATAGTCATGGTTCTAAACTGAAAAACTCTAGAGAAAAAAAATCAAATTATTTCTGCAGTCTTTGTTTCCCAGATATTACTGATAACAAAACTGATGGTACCTCAGTTGTGCTTTCTTTTCTGTTATGGTCAGCTAAAGTCTGGCAGACCAGTAAGGACTTTCTCTTCATGGTCATCCCACATTTCAGCTCAAAAGGGAACAAATCTTGACTCTACATAGACTCCTGCCGTTTGGGTGAACATTTACAAAATTCTCTTATCTTCAAATAATACCTCACCAAATTGTCTGATATGCCATCTATGACCATTAGGACAAGTTCAATACCATCCTAAATTGTGCCATTTAATCCCTAACTTAAAATCCTTCCTAGGAGTAGGAGACAACGAATTCCCTCTGAATCAAAACATGCTTGGCATTTCCTTAATTAAAATATCGATTTTTTTAAAAAATCTCCATTACTTATTGTCTCTATGGACATGTAAAAAGGTGATGAAATATAATGTGCTTGTACTTTTTTCAGAGAAGAAAAAACATCAGCAACACATTATAAAGGTATTATCAATGCAACTAAGATAGCCAGTAACTGTGGGGAAAAGGAGTAAGAGCACAAAGATATTTGAGCAATAATTACTTCTTCCTGTGGAGAGAATTATGGGGAAATAGCTGGGAAAACTATAAATGAAGAACAACAAAACCCCTGAAACCTTCTCTTGCCCACATGTTTCCAGGGATCACGTGCAGAATATATATGGTTATATCACAGGAATTAATTAGTCTAATGGACCCGATAGGAAGCAGTAAAAAACCCCATGATATCAGTGATACTGCTCTGGTTTATTTTATTGAATTTCACACTCTGAGCACAAAGCATAAAGATAGGAAATGTATCTCCTGAAATATACAGGGCTCAAGAAGAGCAGCAGTCATATGGATAATTGGTGCTGTTAATATGTATGCTACGGATCCTGCATTCTGTTCCTCTAGAAACATTGAAAAATAAAGCTAATTTTGGGCATTTGGGTGAATTGCTACCAGTGCATTCAGTTAAAAAAATAATCATTTCCTCTTCTGTTCTGCCTCACTGGATGCCTGATTAAAAACCATTAATGTTCCCCTCCCTCCTAGCAACTCTAGACCACTCATGCCTAAAGAGAGAGATAACCAGAGGAAGAGGACATTTCATAGTGGCACAGTAGAGAGAAGTTACTTGTAATAAATCACACATTTAAAACTTGTATTTGTAACTTTGCTAGTTATAATCAGTAACCAGTTCTACTAGCCTTGAATTTTGAAGTCCTTTATCTCACATACACACACACAAACACACACACACTTCCTGTAGATGCACATTTTCCCAGTCCTTTAG
Organism: Cisticola juncidis; assembly: GCA_013400215.1. NCBI lineage: Eukaryota > Metazoa > Chordata > Aves > Passeriformes > Cisticolidae > Cisticola > Cisticola juncidis. The sequence goes on along the minus strand of VXBR01009092.1, from coordinate 325,075 downwards.
GCTGCAGAGAACAATTTCACATCTGAAAACAGGAATGAGTGCTGCCAGTCATCTTTGACCTCAGGTTCTCTCTTTCTGATGTTAGTTTATGAACAGACCTCCTCCACGTGAAGATTTGTACTTATACATCTTTGAGGACTTATTGTCCCTCTGTTCTGTTTGTGTTGGCAATAACTGACATGTCATGGTATATCTTACATAAACAGGAAAGGTAGTGAGGCAGAAGTAACTTCACAAGGAAAAGGTAACTTAAAACAGTTAAAATCTATTCAGCATTCTCAGATAAAGATAGGAAGAAGAAAAAGCAGAAGAAAACAAAAATTTTGTGGTCCTGAAAAAAATGTTTACTTCTTATCAACATTTCCTGATTCAATAGAAATGAGCAGCATGTTTATTTATACAGTCTGACTAATACTCAAAAATCTCTTGTAAGAAATGCATATTTATTGATATTTCCCCAGATAATTAGGGAACAGTACAGATAATCCAGATTGTTTCCCAGGGCACATACACTAAGAAAAGGCATTTCTTACAAAGTAGGAGTCAGCATTTCTTATCAGCAAGACCTAAAAAGAACAGGAGAGCAGAGAGAGTCTAGTTCATCACTTTTGGTGGCAAATTTAAAAAATTGTCTCATGTTCCCTTCCTACGGAATTTCTTCTGTTGTGTCATTAACATACTTTTATCTCTGAGACTTGTTCAAACACAGAGAGAATAATAAATATAATTTTTAATCATCTGCTTTTTCACCTCATACTTGAAGAAAATATCTTTTTCTGTAATTTCAAATGCTTCTGTGCAACAACTTTGGCTGTATTAGACTTGCAGTTGGACTTGATGATCGTAAGGATCTTTTGTAACCTAAGTAATTCTATGATTCTGTGGACCTCCTAGTAGTCATGAATGTCTGGGCAGCATGTACGTAATATTAAAAAAATATCAAGGATGCAAGTGATGTAACACAGAATTTGTACTTTATTAGATGTTCCACAACTCTGAATTTGAAAGACTTGCCTTGATTTGAAATATCTCAGAGAACTACAGTAAACACCAGCAGCTGGTCTTACAGCAAATGTCTTTCTTGCAGTTAGTTAGTAAACCTTAACACCTATATTCTCTTTTTCTACTTCCTTATTGAGTTTTAAAGGAGATTAAGTGTGAACTGACATTAAGAAATTCTATCCTGCTTGTAACTAATACACCAATAACTTCTAGAGTATTGCTAAATAAACAGCTAAAATTATATTAGTTATTAACAATATCTTTTTGTTTATTTGTTTAAAAATATTTGCATGTTTAATCACAAAAATATCACTTTTCTTGGTTTAATTTGGGCAAATGAATTGAAAATAACTTGTGTAAGAAATTTTGCCTTTGATATTCCTTTATGGGTAAAAAAGTTTTCATCAACTTTCACATTGTGTCATCAACTTATATTTTCTTTCTACTGTGCTGGTGTGTTGATTGTTTTCTGTGTTTTGATTTGGGCTGCAGGTTTGACTTATCATTGAAAACATTTTTTTCAATCAATTTTATGTCTTGATAAGTGACTTATCAAAGGCAGAATTTCTTCATGAGTGCATGACTTTCCATGTAACATTTTATTTTCAGGACTACAGTTTTCATTTAAGTGTGACTGGTTCTTTCCTGGCTTTCATCCTTTGGGTGGGATTGGGGGAAGTTTTTCAGTTATTCACTTCAGTCTGTCCTGTTGCTTGGGCATCCTCTGCTGTCATTCTGCCAAAATTGAACATCAGCATCGCCTTTATGTATCCTATTCTCTTCCTGTGGTGTACTATTGCTACCTAGACACATATTAGTATTTTCTTAGGGAGCTTGGATTTACTAGGTTCTGAAGGATTTCTGATATGTAATTAAAATATTCTGTGACTTTTTCTGATACAAATTGTTGGCTGGAATTATAGAAGAAAGGATTTTGGTCAAGCTTTCTGCTCATGTAGTCCTATACCAAATCAAATTTGCCCAAATCAATGAGATTTTCTCTGAATATAAAGATTCAGAAACAAAAAAACAAACAAAAAACTTGCAGGTGAGGATTCAAAATCATAAATTGAATGCTGAGCAGATACTGTCTTAACAGCTGTGAGGAGAAAGGAGAGGGAAGCTCCAATAAACAGTGAATTAAGATATTTCAGGCAGGCTCACATAAAGGGTGTGAAAACATTTGAAACAGATGTAAATAGTGGAGGGGGGAAAGATTTTATTTATTTACTGTTATGATATTCAGAAGGAAAATTATATGCATTTCTCTGCAAAAATATCAGCCATCCCACTTCCCTAATGCATATTCATTATGTACCCTAAATAAACAACCATCTGATCCAACCATCTGAATGTGATTTAGCCCAAATAGACTTTCTAGGCACTCTGGCACATATTTTCTGCTATGTTTGATAGAATTTGAGATGACTGTTCTTTTGGCAGTGACTTTTAATTTGAATCTGTCTACCACAGCCATGCTGTACCAGAATCATTGTATCTTTACAAGCTTACTAGGTATTCTTATTTCCATCTTTGAATAAAATGAAGGAAAAACATAATCTCTGAAATATTAACGTCTCTTCATGGTTTTATCATCTAAAATATTACTGTATTTTAATTACCAGTCTGAGAGCAAAGGGAATTTTTCACATTAGGATAACAGAATCTACATATTAAGGATAGAAGATACAGAAAGAAATATAACTAAAAGTTTTCATAATACTCATTTTTTTTAACACTCCCCCTGATCAGGCTGAAACTTTCTTTCTAGGGAGAAAAGATTATCAAGAAAATGCATATTATTTGTTTCTTCTCTTCTTCTCTCATTTTTTTGTACCAGTAAAACAACTATTGCATTATTACTTTTTAGAATGTACATGTATAATACTTCTAAGACTCCGGAAATAACTTTTCCAATAACTCATTTACAGAAGTTGAATACCACTTCCAAGTCAAAGTAAATTGATAATCAAAAAAACCATATATGAAGGGTAACATTCTGGCCCTTGGAAAAGCTTTTATGGGGTTTGTTGAATCAATTTTCCACCATTTAAAAACTTAATTTCAGAGACGAGATGCTAACTTGTTTCTGTAAATGATCCTAAATTTCACTTTTGAAAAGCTTGTTCTTAACACTCAATATATTTTAGAAACAAAAGAAAAAATAGTTTTAAAAAAGTACTTCATACTTATTTAACACCTAGTAAATGCATACTTCCATTACCTTTGGAAAACTGTTACACTCTAAACTAATCCAGGCTAGGACATCTGATTTCTTGTTTCTGGGTCTGAATCTTTGCTGTGAAATATTTTGATTTTATGAGAATTGTTGACTCAGCAGTGAGATTTGCTGTAAGAAGGCTGATAGTGTGTATCTACCTGCCTTAGTGGCAAAAATCATTGCATTCACCATCCTGAATGGTAGAATTGATCCAGGAACCTCTGTATGGACCCTGTTCTGAAAAGTGCGAGGCAAGACTGGAAAACCTAGGACAGATATCATTGCATGCTGTTTTAAGGATCAGGAATTTTGATGATTGATCACATTCTGAAGAATATTGCTACAGTTTTCATGAATGCTACCACAGAGGAAGTATATTTGAATAATATTTCTATAGGAAGTGTTTTAGGAGGTGTTTATGAATCCTGAGAGAATAACCATATAGCACAGCTTATTGCAAAACTGATATTGATATTTCTATTCCCAAGTGCTGGTTTTGTTAGAGAAATAGACTGCTGTACTGTGGTTTAACTATTCAACTTGACACTACTTTAGAAAGAGTAAGTATACTTATTTAGGGCAGAAATAACTTCCAGAAAGACTTCAAGCTCAAGACAAACTTGGAAATAGTAATGTAAAATTTCCATATCTCAAACAGAATGCAATTAAGCAGAGAAAGAAAAGGCTGGTATGGGAATTATGACTAACATCACAGAGTCAGCCTGGTTTTTCATCACCTGATTCAGGTCATGATCTACAGTGTACTACTCTGTCTTGCTGACCATAAACAGCAGTTGAATGAACTATATTATCTAATGGCTTAATAGAATATAAACTTCCTAATACTATCTGAGAAACTGAATGTTGAATGCAATATGTATTTTGCAGAACTTTGCATGAAGAAAGGTTGAGCAACATTTTCTGTCTTCTCCATCATGATTGCTTATCATATGTTATCTTAAAGCAAATGGAAAAGCTTTGATTCTCTTGTTTACAATATTAAAAAATTTTCCTATGTCCTTGTCTCTTTCAGTAACACTTTCTTGCCTGCTTTTGGATGTCATAGGCAAGGACTTTGTTGATGGAGTGATTAAATGACATGCAGTTTGTCCTTAGCAGTGAAGGTGATAATTACACAGAGAACAGCTTCTAAGGAATAAGAATTTTCTCTTGGAAGAGGGTCTCAGAATAAAAACATCAGCTGTGTGTTCCTCTCAGTAACACTGGGCCTTTCTTCATTACTGCCCCATCACTCTTCTGAAATTGATCCCATTCCATCCACTTTAATGAAGTTTAACAAAAAATGTTGCTGAAGAATTTCAATGTCTCCTTCTCTTTCAGCAGCAGACTTTCTTCAGACCACTGAAAATAGCACTTTCTGTTCAATAAAGTAAGCAAAGTGAAACTGCTGGCAAAGGTTAAGTTCTAAAGTTTTCTTTTATTAACCAGAATGTTTACAAAGATTTTTTTAAAATCTAATTTTCCCTCACAATAAAAGATTTTTATTCTAGTTAGTAATTCTAGGAATGTATCTAATGCTGTATGATATAAAATTACATTTATGGCTCAGTCACATCATTCATTGAGCACATAATATTCTATCTTTTCCTGTGTTGATTATCTTTGCTGTAGGAGATGTGATGTTGTCTGTATGTCAAAAAGGAAAAGTACAAATGAGGTGAAATTTATGCTTTTTTTTTTTTTTAATTTAGATTGTATTTTTGAGCCCTCTATTTCAAAATTGAAGAAATAAAATGTAAGAAAACATCAAAATCTTGAGGTTAAAAGGCCAGAAGAGGGGAAAGGCCCCAAAGATTTACTTTTTCTCAAATATACATAAATATTTTCTCAAATATTTATGTATTCTTTAATGTCTCTACCAGACATCTGCCTCTCAACAAACTGTTATTGTGGACATTTCTTTCAGATAGAAACACAATATCCTTATGAACTGCAGCCCAGACTGCAGAATAACAAATTATTCAATGCAGTGTGAATGCAACAATGCACAGAACAAAATCCCTTTAGGAGTTCCCAGTATTATTCAGATTATCTGCTAGAGTACCATGTGCTGGACAAACAACAACATTCAACACATCTGTTAAATCATATGCCAACACCAACTATCTCAAGCAGAATTACTAATACACTACTCATATGACAATAGCCTTCTTATGTCCACATATTTTCATACCATAAATGAGAAAACTGAGAATTTGGAATAAATGTGCAATTTCTGAACGCATAAACAAGTGCTAATGAACTGAAGAACCCTATAAATTGTGTAAGCAATGTGCAATTTCTAATGCTATACTCTCTTCATTTAGGAATCCTTAATTTTCTTTAGCAAGAACTGAAATATTAATCTCTCTTTCTGTCCCCTTCAGGGGTGTAGACTAGTTCAGCTCGGGAGGAATATTCTCTGGGGTGGGAGAAACCATTTCCCCAGGGGAATGTAACAAAGAACAATACTGTTTTTTGCAGAGAAAATGAGGGACAAAATAATTTTTTGTCAGTTTCAAGTCATGCTTTTTTTGTTGTTGATTTTTTTTGTTTGTTTGTTTATTTTTGGGTTTTTTTTTTATTTTGTTTTTGTTTCCCCATATTGTTCTTAAACCCTAGTACTGGGCTTGGCTAATCCATAAAGATATACGATTTTGAAAAGTGTAAACAAGAAACTTTGGCAAAATGTTTAAATAGTTGAAAAGACACTGACATGCTTATCCTAGAAAATCTTGTTCTATATACAATCTGGCTGGTGAGAGAAATTTTCAAGCCCAAATGGTCTCATGCTAATTCTTCATTACCTATATTGAGCTGTAGAGGAAAAAGANGAAAGAGAAAGAGAAAGAGAAAGAGAAAGAGAAAGAGAAAGAGAAAGAGAAAGAGAAAGAGAAAGAGAAAGAGAAAGAGAAAGAGAAAGAGAAAGAGAAAGAGAAAGAGAAAGAGAAAGAGAAAGAGAAAGAGAAAGAGAAAGAGAAAGAGAAAGAGAAAGAGAAAGAGAAAGAGAAAGAGAAAGAGAAAGAGAAAGAGAAAGAGAAAGAGAAAGAGAAAGAGAAAGAGAAAGAGAAAGAGAAAGAGAAAGAGAAAGAGAAAGAGAAAGAGAAAGAGAAAGAGAAAGAGAAAGAGAAAGAGAAAGAGAAAGAGAAAGAGAAAGAGAAAGAGAAAGAGAAAGAGAAAGAGAAAGAGAAAGAGAAAGAGAAAGAGAAAGAGAAAGAGAAAGAGAAAGAGAAAGAGAAAGAGAAAGAGAAAGAGAAAGAGAAAGAGAAAGAGAAAGAGAAAGAGAAAGAGAAAGAGAAAGAGAAAGAGAAAGAGAAAGAAAGAGAAGCCTCTTTCTCACTGAAAATGTGATCTGCCCATTAGACATCTATCTTATAAAATATTTACAATCAGTTCTGTCTTGGGGTCTTGAGATTTGCTCTCTCACAGTAATATTGGATAAGAGGTATTGTATCATTTCTGTATTATCTCCAAGGATTAGATTGGCATAGCAGTATTTGCACAAATGCAGTTTAAGCATCTACAAATAATTTTACACCAGAAATCCACCACAGAATTGATATAGAACAGAACAAACGAGCCTGAGTAAACACAGAAATACACATAAAGCATGATCTTTCCTCCCTGGCCTTGCTGAATATTTCCTTTACTGTTTGGAATTATATGGAGTATATTTCTCCCCTCCTACTGCAAAAACTGGCTCATGAGATTTCACAGTAATGACAACTACCTTGGAAAGAAAACCTGTGGCAATATTTTATAAAACAAAAATCACTGTTTATGACAAAGAAATAGTGCATGTCTAGCAGTCCCAGCAACAACCACAATCAGCACTGTGCAGTTAGGTGCATTTGCCTCAGCAAATGAAAATTTTAATTCCACCAGAAGCTAGAAGACATGGTTTAGGCATGGTTAAACTGTGACAGAAGTTCTCTGTACATGCACTCATTCTGGGTAATGATTGTCTTAGCTTGACCCTCTTATGGTATTCTGGGTTTAAATTAAACCAGTTGAGAGGGTGATAATTGTAAAAGTTTCTGGGTTTGGTACTTCTATCTGTTATTTCAGAAAAAAAATCCCAACAACATCCACAAAAAAAACCCCAAACAAAACAAAACAAAACAACCCCCATACACAAAAACAACAACAACAAAAAACCAGAAAAAAATCCCCAAAACCCCACCAAAAACCCCCAAAATTCAAGGAATATACAGAAAAAAATAAATTTGTTTTAATTGTAAAATCCTGAAAATGTAAGATCTATTATTACGCAAATCCCTCAACACCGATTCTGGATTTCGGCTCAAAGTTTTTTAGATGGAACTCATGATCTTCATTGTATGTTTAAAATGAAAATTCTTGGTTTAGCTTTACAAATATACTGATTATAGTAAAAATGTAAATAAAAAATTATTTAATTAAAACTGTGTATGACCTGTGAGGAATCAATGCAATTTCATTTTTAGCAAAATTTTTAGTAAATTGTTTGATTTATCCATCTGCCTCACTACAAAGATTTTACCTTTAGCAAGAATTCTACCTTTAGTAGAAATCTAAAAAGTCTTAGCAATCAAATTTCGAGTTTTAATTGAATGATATCAAATTTTTTTAGAATCAAAGATCTTCTGTCCTGATAATTCTCTCATGTACTTTAAATTGTTCTGAGTAGTCTTTATTCGTCACTTTGGAATAATTTTTATCTGAAGACTTTAACCAGCCTACAAAGTATTAGACATTATCCTTAATCAAGGGAAATGGAAAAGTTTTAGAATGCCTCAGGCTTTGCAGGTCATGCCAGAGTTTTATTGCTCCTTCAGATGTATCATTTTCTAAATCCAAATGAGGACATATAGAGTCTATTTCCAATTCTGATTCTAATACAAAAACTTTAATAGTCTGAAGCAGTATTCCATAGAGCCACAACACAGGGAAAGAAATTCCTGGTCTGCGAAACCTTCTCTACCTCAGAGCACAACACATTTTCATGCAGTGTTATTCTCTTTTCCAATTTAAAGTGACATCCTTGGAGGGCTGTGTTAGAAAGCAGCAGTGGGAGGAAATGCCATTATGAGAGAAATCCTTCCCTGAATTGGGTTGACATTGTCTCAAACAGGCAGCAGGCCAGCAGTCCCACACCATTAGCTCAAGTTCACAGCTTTCTCTCATCCCTGAAGTATAGGCAGCAGGATAAATTGAAGCAGCCCAAAACATAAATATATACACTGAAAAGGAAACTTAGAAAATTAGGAAAAAGGAATCAATCTTTTTTAACACTATGCCTGGTTTTCTCATATGACTTATATTTCCCTTTTAAGTTTCAGGAAGCTCTTCTTAATGAAAAATGTTTGTCAGACATAGTGGTCCTAGGTAGACTCTAAATGATTTCTGTATTTTGTCTTTCGTGCTAGACTCTTCAGAGAGAGAGAGAGAGTCTTGGTTTCATCTCAGAATGGATTTAATTTGTCTTTGTGTCCAAGGATATTTTTTTACCCATAGCTGAAAATAAACAAAATACCTCTGGTTATTTCCTGAACTTTGCTAGATGCTGAGCTGCTGCTCAAAGAACTTGCAGTTGTTCATTCGCTAGAAATTTGCAGGCATCTTTTAAGAAAAAAAAGAGTAAATTCAGGAGGACAGGACTGAATTTCTAAAATTTATACCTGTGTTTAGAGGAAGGGAAATCCTTGTATTTCTTAGAGTTTTGTGCAAAAGAGGTTGCATTTTGAACTGTCTTTGATTGTAACACTTGTTACCAGAATAAGAAAATCTTATTGGCTCACCATTTACCATTGGCTCACCTATCAGAATTAATCTTTTGCTGAAAATCCATGCTACATAAATAACCTTAAAACTGGGCTGTTGGAACTAATATCTTCATAATTAAAGGATCTGTTTGGCCTCTTTCCTAATATAGATGAATAAATGTATATCTGTGAAAGATTTTTCACTGATCTACCTTAATAAAAAAAAGTCTAAGAAATAGAGCAGATTGCTAATTTAACAAGAAGACAGGCAATGGCAATGCAGTTTTTAAGTCTGCAATGCACATTTAAGTCTGTATTTTTGCATAGATAAAATCCTTCTGCCATTGATAATAGTATCAAGAAATAGTTTCAAATTATTTAGGATTTTTTTAAAATGGAGTTTAAATGTGGTTTTAAATTCAAACCACATTCCTTTAGTCCTCTGTTAAAATGCTGAGATCACTACAAACATTCCTTCTGTGGCATGTTCATTCCCCTTTGCATCTATATAAGAAACAAACAAGCAAGAATTTCAGTAGGAGGAAAGAGAACATAGTGTCAATGTGGCAAAGTAAAATAGCAAAGAGTCTGTGCAAACAATACATGAAAAATTACCCTTGAGGTCCCACAATGGTGTTCTGAAATTGCTCAGATCCAGCAATGTGCCAAGGGCTGCTTCAGTGACCTATTTTGGACTGTGGAAACAACCAATCCTGAGTTAAAAACAGGCCTGTGAGACACTGCAGTTCTTTCCTAAAAAATGCTTTTGTATCTGCATTTTTTTGTAAAGCTCATATATACTCCTCCTTGAGCCTTAAAGGTAGAAAATTATAAGTGTGCATTTTTCATATACAAATCCAATCTACCTTCCAACTTTTATTGCTGTAACATGTATACAAAGACCTCTATCTTTCTCACAGATGGTGTCCAAGCCAGTATTTCCATTTGCAGACCTTTTAATCTGTGACAAATTAAAGCAATGAAAAATTTTGTCTGTTAAGATTATTGTCCAGAATAGGAAGAATAATTTACTTTTTTTTTTTTCCTCTGATTTTTATCGTTGATTGGAATTGAAAAGAAGTATATAGAAATACACCCAAGGAGATTAACATAACAGTGGGAAATCTGTCAGTTTCATTTTACTGGTTGCACTACAGTAGTACTTAAATACTTTATTGGCAATGCCTGTACCAGTAAATTAGCATGCACAAGGGTATGGGAAGAGGCAATGCCACAGAGTCACTGCTGCTATTACCTTGGTAACAGATGTTTGCACACACCAGTGCTGGGCACAATTCAGGGGACAACACTGACCAAACCAATTCCAAAAGGCAGTCAGAAGGCACCACAGTTTCAGAGATTTCGCTATCTGGATATGAGCTCTGAAACGCTGCTTGTTCTCAGAGCTAGAGACTGCTCTTGGGTTTGCTTCCTTTAAAAACACAATTGTTACAGACTTGTGTGCTGGTGCAGCTAAACTAAATTGCACCTATCTTGGGAAGATAAAGGTCCTAGCATAAAAGGAGAGCACTAAAAAGGAATCTCATTAGAGATCCTTGAAATTTGTGCCAACACAGGGTTCTGCTGCCTCCTGTTGTCTGGATGTGGCAGTAGTATGTGTGCTAGTAGTAGCCTTTAGCCTAAAAGTTGTGCTGTGATTCTTTGGTTGCAGATGTCCATACCTGATCTAACTGGGAGTATTCTTACACACCATTTGTTCCTCTTTATCTTTTCATTTTTCTTCTTTTCACATTTGCTCTATGAGAGATAAGCATGGTGCAGACAACCAAACCAAACCAAAAATCCAAACAGTAACAAAACCCCCAAATAAAACCAAAAAACAACCCATGACAAAGATGTAGGAGTTGAAGGAAGAGAAGCTTGGTTTGGGGAAAGAAGAAGAAAATTGAAGCAGGACTGACAACACGAGACACCGGACTGAAGTCCAAATAATAAAGAACTGTATCTGAGGAAAGGAAAAAAATCTCTTAAAATACTGTTTTTCAAGGGTTTTATAATCTTTTGCTTTTCCAACTGGAGACTGTAGAGCAGTAAAGAATGTGTGAAAAGATCTCTGCTCCTAGGGAAGCCCTTCTGTCAAAAGATTCTTGTCGTGCTGAATGTTTCCTTTGTTGAAGAGGGAAATGTCATGGGGACTTATATGTTCTGAGGTGAGTGTATAACACTTCCAGAGAAAAGCACCCAGGACAGTTCATAAAAAGAGAAATTGAACATTTATAAAATATATACTTTGAGATTTGCCAAAAAATCTGCTTTAAAAGCACAAACACTGAGTTTCCTTGTTACTTTGGTTATTTAAGATAGCTAGCCTACCATTTTTCTACTATAGTTTATATTTATGTTTCACCTCTAAATCCCCTAAATAAATGGTATTGCATTATCCCCTTCCCTGTAGATTTGGTGTTTCTTGAGGGAAAAAAAGAGTCTCCAAAAAGAGAAACAAAAAAGGTCTTTTAAAAAAACCTTACTCCATTACTCTCCTCACTGTTCTGTTTCCTGTATTTCCTTTACCCATCTTCTTTATTTTCCATTTCTCTTCCCTCACTGTTTTGTGTATCCCCAATGACAACAAAATATTTCATTTTTTCAGTTTTATTTCTTTTTCTGGACTCCCATAATAACTAGTTTCCTATAGTTACTCTTCTCTCAGTATGATACTTCCTGTATTGTTCTGTATCCCCTCTGTCTTTACACTCTGTTAGATACTTCTCTCTATTCTGTCTAGCTGATATTTCTCTATTTTTTTAATCTTAGCTTTCTTGTTTCCTCTCTCAATGTGTAAAGCTTCTACTTCCATCTAAAGATCATATTGTTTTAGTAACAACAGATACTATTCATTTTTTAGGATATGTTGGCAGGGCTTCATCTCTGGGATTTTTTTGTGGTTTCGATTAACATAAGGGAAGTCTATTGTTTACTGTGAGTAAAATCACACAATTACAAATCCTACTTTTTTTTTTTGGTGTATTTTTTATACAAAGGAATCTAGTCTTTAATTTCTACACCATTTCAATAAAAAATTATTATCTATGAAAAGACCTTGTGCATTTATGAAGCTTGCTCATTTCTGCAGACTAGCATTGAGTGAGGTATGCAGAGCCTATCATCTGGTGCATCTACAGGTGGGACATGCCAACTGATAGACCGATTATAGGTATCTATAATCAACAAGTAAAGTAGTCTAAAGAATAGCTTGGTCTTACTTACTGAACTTTGGTGACAGATAAAAAATCTTTTTCTTATGTGATTGTCAAGGATTGAAATCTGTCTCCAAAATTTTTATTCTAAAACTTACTTTACCTGCATTCAGAAAGAGTTTAGTTGCTTGGTGTTTATACAGCATGAGCCATAGCAAAGACACGACAAAGGAGCCCCATCTGTAAATCAGTCTCCAGTGGCTGTACAGGCTATGTAGGCAGGCAGTTGCTGCAATTAGTATTTGGGAATAGACTCACTTGGTTAAGTTGTGCAGGTGTTCTGTAGAGATGAAGGCAAATCAGTCAAATTTCATTTGGGCATTTATAGCAAAGAATGAAAAGCTATAATCTGCATCAAAAGCAACGTGTCACACAGGTCAAGGGAGGTGATTGTCCCTGTCTATTCCACTCTCGTGAGACTCCACTTGGAGTGCTGCATCCAGCTCTGGGGTCCCCAGCATAAGAAGGACATGGACCTGTTGGAGCAGAGAAGGGCCACAAAGATGATCATAGGGCCTCTCTCCTCTGAGGACAGGCTGAGAGATGTGGGGTGATTCAGCCTGGAGAGGACAAGGCTCCAGGGACACCTTGGCTCCTTCCAATACCTAAAAGGAGCTACAAGACAGCTGGAGACAGACTGTTTGCAAAGGTCTGTAGTGACAGGAGAAGGGCGATGGCTTAAACTGAAGGACAGTTAATTTAGATTGGATATATGAGAGTGGTAAAACGCTGGCACAGGTTGTGTGAGAGACCACAACCACCAGAGAGGTGGTTGTTTCCCTCTAGAGAAACTTTGAAGGTCAGGTTGGACAGGGTCTCAGTGAGTATCTGTTTGAAGAATGTCCCGCTTATTGCAGGGAGGTTGGACTAGATTACCTTTAAAGAGTCCCTTCCATCTCAAAGCATTCTATGATTTTATGATCCTCAAGGACACTTTGGCTTTGTAAGTACAATCTAAATGCAATACTTTATTTACTTATCAACTTACATATTTCATTAGTAGTCTTAAAAGGCAAAGCATCATGATATTATATTATTTTAAGATTGCAGTAGGTTTATAAATGGCTGGTTTCCTTCTTCCTTCAGAGGAAACACACTATATTTATACTATATTTTTATNTACCTGCTGAGAATGCTTGTATTTTACATTCTCTCTCTTTTTTTTTTCTTTTTTTTTTTTTTTTTTTTTTTTGGTAACCTTTCTCTTACTCAATATCATATATGATTATTAAAGACAAAATGTCACTTTGAAGTCATCCAGAAATAGTGCATAAAGTAATCTTGTAAGACGTATGACAGACATATTTGGATTTTCTTTGTCAAAATCTTCCGTCAGTGTCAGATTGACTAGAAAGTATTAGTCCTAGACTTGCCTCCAAAATGATTAACATACAGTCTGCAAAAGCTTTCCATTCTGGAACTCAGTTATCAGATATCCTATTTATGGTGTTTGGGGTGAAGAACATGGTAAAAAGAATGTGTGGGAGCATAAGGTTACTGCTATGTGTCTTTATTGTCTCAAGCCCTTACATTTACTACCTGTTTGATATTCAAACATTAAGTAGATTTGCCTTTGCCAGACTTTGTGCTTGATAAGAATGTCAAGTCTTATGTTGAATTCTTCCAGAGCTGGAAAAAATGAAACTGAAGTAGTATTTGTGAAGGCAAGAGAGAAAGTTTCAAATTTTTACCCCTTTTACAATAAATTCTTTTTTAAAAATGAGAATAGGGTTTCCTTCTGTATCAGATGTGACACCAGAAATCTCATCAGTGCGGTTTTATGCTACATTAGCACATTGACCTCCTAATGGATAGGAATTCTGCCTTTGATGTTTAAAGGTCATTAGCTTCCTTCTAAGTTTCTATTTTTTCCCATGCTGCTCTTTTACATAAGTGTTTAACCTTGAATTCATAGGTTGCTTTTTCATCATGCATGAATATTTAACATTGAATTCACTGCCTGTCACTTTATAACTACAGGAAAGACTTTCAGCTATCAGCTTTACCCAACTGAAGGACAATTTTTGTCTTCTTTTTGCAAATCTCCATTTATCCCCCGTTCCTCCTGTTTTAATGGGGAAATGGTATTGTTAAACAAAAATGTAAGTATAACATATCCAAATAGCATGGGTTAATAAGAAATGGTAAAGTGGCTCCCCGTAGGGCAACTTGGCAAAGCCTTACAGCAATATACTTTTACTCAGATCTCAAATAAAACAACAGTAGTCAGCAGTTAATGAATTTATATCACATTATATGTCTTTCTACACATCACTTGATGTTTTGTTGTCTGCTGTTGCTTTTAGAGATTTCCCTTGTTGGTAGTGTTTTTGTGTTGCTACCAGGTCTAATTTGGCTTTCAGTTAAGCTTTTGAATTTTTTATAATAAAGTAATTTACAGATGCTAGAAGATAAATTAGCACTGCAAATGCAGTTAAATTGCATAATCACACAGATTGATTTTGTGTTAGCCTTTGAGATGTATAGATACCTTGTGGCATCTCTGTCAAGAAAAGGCAGTGAAAGCAAAAACCTTTCAATTACTCTGGAAAACAAGGAAAAACATGTCAAAGGACAAGAGAAATAGTACAGCTGTTTGACTGAAATGCCTGTGGTTTATAATGTTAAATATACAGGTAGCATTCAATATTGACATTAACTGTCTCCCTACGCAGAATACACCACATAATACTCTTTCACATAAAGCTCAATTTGTATGTACAGCAAAGGGTGGGATTTATTTGTTTGGTTGGTTGGTTTGTGTCGTCATTGTCAGTGATTTGGAAGGAAAATAATAATAATGAAGACTTCAGTGACTTTTGCCAACTTTCTGTGTTCAGAAGAGACTTCTAGAAACAATTAGGGCGTCCCAGGATTAATGTGATCAGGAGAATATGTCCAAGAACACGTGCAGAATACAAAATTATCCCCCTACTGAATAAAAACATTTCAGTTAATGCAAGGAACTTAGAAGTTAAGCAGGAGAATAAGTGCAATTTAGCTGCTAACACCTTATGAGCAGAACATTGTCACCTGTATGGACAGTGAGTGGTAACCACAGCTTTGTTTCAGTGTGTTCTGTGTTGTAGTCATGGGAATAGAAATGCCAAGAATTTCAATTCATGAGATGGGACTTTTACAGATTTTACAAACAAAATCTATGATTCAAACACATTGCCTTTAGCTGCTGCCTAAGGGAGTAAATATCCATGTATTTATCACTGGAAAGAATAAATTACTCCAATCTGCAAGTAAAACATTTAAAATAATTAATTTTACTACCTCCAGAAAAGCCAGACTTTTTGTTGGACATTCAAAGTCATAAAGCCACAAAGATAAATGCAGGACAAGTCCTGGTGATGTAAATAATTGAATAACATATAAGTGATCTGAAAGCAGCTTGCAATTAATAACTTACTCATGCTCACTGCAAGTCACCATCACTGATGACACTCAAATGCACTGATCTATCAGTCTTGGAGCTTATGCTTTGTTAATGTTGTCCTTTCAAAAGAAAATGTATGAGTTCATCATGGAAGGGAAGTAAATCACAACTTTGAATAGAGCCCATAACAGCAAAAAACACAAAAATAGGATAAGAAAAGTGTGAAAAAAGTTTTCAGGGCAAATATAAGACCTGGTCAAAAAACTTGTAAAAGAATAAATTCAAAAATAAATCGTATGGTAAATATATCTTCAAAAACAGGAAAGTGGAGGCAATCAAATGAGTAAGGCAATGCATGGGAGATGGAGAAATGTCTACATACTGTGACTTACAGAATTAGGTTTATTCAGCTTTTCCTGGAACTATAATAGAGTTCATACATAGAACTCACATTTTCAGGTGGAAATTTCATGGTTGGATGAGAATTAAATTTTGTTACACATTTGCACTCATTTATTTCTCTACTATTTTTTAAAAATATTATCTTTGATTCTTTGTCTCATATTTAATTCACTAACAGTTAGTTAATTCACTAACTGTAGAAATTCAGTTAATAGTATATAAACATTCAGTGCCAACATATGAATTTAATAATATGTTTATAGGTAATTGGCAGCAAATATATTTTGTGTAAGGTGTTGACAAGTTTCAAGAAAACTCTTCTCAATATAAAGAAAGAATTTGTTTCTTTTTTCTTCTTTTTTCTCTGTCAGTTTAGTGTTTTATTAAATAGAAGAAGGTAACAGTTTAACTTTTAAGTGAAAATTGGTAGGCATATTTTACCTTCTAAAGAAGTAATTTTATGCTAAATGGTAGTATAGCTGAGGTACCCTGACCTTCTCAAAATTACAGAGACTTGTATTTAATTTTGAATGCATGTGCATAAGTGACATTATTTATCATTAGCTTTTATTTCAGAAATGACAGACTTTCTTATAACTGGCCGTATGAATAAATAGCATTTCCTCATAGATTACAGTAAACATACTGTCAAAGAATACATTATGCACACTATTGTATGAGAAATATGGCATCTCACTGTAGCAGGCTACAAATTGCCTAAATATAAATCAAGCACTTTCTGAAAAGGAATAGAATAAAAAAGATTAATGTATGTAAATGAGAACTCTAAACATCATTTTGTTTCATCTCCTTTGTACAGAGCAAGTGACATCACAGATATATGCACTGGTTTATTACAGGGCAGTTTCTAAAGCCCATTTCATTAACAGATTTTGTGAACAGTATGACATTTGAGAAAAAAAAAAATTGCTTGGTTTTGTTTTATGAAAATCAACATGACCTGCCAGGAATAAATGCAGCTTTGATTATTTAATCCCCACCGGAAATATGCAGGTAGTTTTATGGAAAACTGATTGCTATGTAGGAGTGGGGAAACAAGGAAAGCATACAAGAAACCCTGAGCAGAAAGCTGGATATTAGGAAAGCTAAAATATGGAGAACATGAGTTGGTTCACCAAGAAGACAGAGGAGGGAAGAGGGCACTTTCATTTAGCAGCAGTTCATGGCATATAAAAGGAAAAAAAAAAAGAGATCAGGACAACTGACATTCTTCTGTGCTACAAGCTCTGCGTAACTCCTCTTTCAGCTTCTGGAAACAGATCACATATTTCCAGAAATAGCAGGTTTTGAGCAAGTCTAATGTTCTTATTTGTTACTCTATGCTATTAAAAAACTCTAATGTTTTTACTATGAGCAGTGGGATTGTGCCATCAGCGCTTTATGAGACAGAGGATCCTTTGGCAAGCTGCTTAGGACACCCCCAACTCATCACTGAAACCAGACTTTGATACAAAAAAACGCAGTTAAACGGACAGCAAGAGAACAGAAGGGAGCAGGAAAAGTGACACCCCACATCACTGGGATGCTCTGGGAGTATCCAAATACTACACAGGGAGAGATTCAACAAATTCAGAGTGAAATCTTGCGAGTCTGAAAGATAGCATCAGCTAGAATCTAACTGGAGACACAACTCCTACCTGTTGCATGACCAGCAGGTAAATGGGGGGACGAAGTAGAGAAAGGTAAGCAGGCTCATAAAATCCAGTGAGATGGATATAGCTGGAAAACTTAGAGGGTAGCAAAGGGAAAGTATTGCAAATATCTCTTCTACCTCTTTATAAGCCATCCACTTTTGGTCTTTTTTGGAAGTAAAATGCAAAACTTAATACCAAAATTTGAAAAAAATGCTGAATTAGCTGATTTAAAAAATCACTAAAAGTACTTTTACACATAACTAGCAATGATATCTTTATCTAACTTATAAACATCTAATAGTGTATAACTTGCAGAAAACCTGCAAGAATTGACAGTGATTTCTTTCATACAAGGTCAGAACTAAATCCCTGCAATGTTAAGCGGATTAATCAGTTAAGCATTTTAAAAGTGCTACAGATATCAGGAAAAGAAAACACATTGGAAGTGTCAAGAAATATTACACTTCCATGGAAAGATATTTGCATTCTAACAGAACTGTAAGTAAGTAAGATTTTTTTAATCTGTTTAACAAAACTCAGTATTCCAGTCTTTATTTCAGCAAAAAGCCCCCATCCTTTGCTTTACTTGCTGGATCTGAACAGCTATTTTAGAGTAACTTTTCATGTAACAAGTTACATTTTGTGTTCACCTATTACTTAGAAACCCTCTTGAGAAGACATTAGGTGAGTAGAGGAGATTATTGTTCAAAACACTTTTCTAGTCACATTGCTGAATATAAGAAGGAACATAAAAATGGTTAGAAAATTCTCACATTTCTGTCAGCAGATTGTCAGGGTCCAATACTATTTGACAAGGTTCACTTTTGATATTCCATGAAGACAGTTTAATGTTTAACACAAAGTTCACTTACATGTATATATTTGACATTACGCAGAATTTTGACTTATTCAAGAGATATATCAGTGTACTGAAATCACAATTATTGCCGCGAGCATAGCCAGAAGGACACTCAGAGACAGGGTTCTGTGTTCATCAAAGCAAGCAGGGCAGAAGACCCACTCTTTGTTTATGCTTCCTATTACATACTTCTAGCAAGATGACCATGGATTGGACTTTTAACAGACCCACCTCTTGACCCCATTGGTCAAGGGGACTGTCACACAGTCTTGTTTGTCCCAGCATGGAATGTGAAAACAAAGACTATGTTTATAGAACATAGCTGGTGTTTACATGAAAAGAGCGTGAGAAGGGACAAACTTCTACTTTATTTGAAACGCTCAGCTAGCTAGGAAAACTCATGACAACACACAATGACAATAGCAAATGCAATAGGCATGGTACAAATATGATTCCTGTTAATGGTCTCTTTACGTTCGCT
Source organism: Cisticola juncidis (assembly GCA_013400215.1). NCBI lineage: Eukaryota > Metazoa > Chordata > Aves > Passeriformes > Cisticolidae > Cisticola > Cisticola juncidis. The sequence continues at coordinate 306,108 of VXBR01009092.1, read as the reverse complement.
GTCATGACACTGGGTGTCCACAGACACCAAGAAGAAATACTTGGGTTGAAGCCAGCTCAAGCCCATTGCTCTCCTCAAAGTCTGTTCCATGGGTTGCTTGGTTTTTACGCTGGGTTGCACTTGGCCATACATGCTCCTCTCTTAGGGATGATGCTGTGTAGGGCTGGAAGCTGGACTCAGTGATCCTTGTGGGTCCCTTACAACTAATCTTATTCTGTGATTCTCTAATTGTCTCATGCTAATCCACAGACATTCACAGCCTCTTGGTTAACACTGGAAAAACCATTTACACAACACATACACCCACTCACCCAACTCAACATTTGTTAGCCAAATCAACTAATACAGCCATTTGTCTAAAACAAAGGTCACCCTGTGGTTTGTTTGCATTGAGCTAAGTCCAACTTTCCCTACAACACTTCTGATCTCTTCCTGTGTTTTTCTAGCTCAGAACTAAACTTTATGAATACATCTCCTATACCCATTTCCTCCAAGAATTCTTCCATTGTAGGCATTCAGGGCTCAGTCACAGAGACTTTTAACGCTCATCTTGTAGAAAAGGAAGAAGAATCTGTTTGAGTCGCCAACATACAATATTAATAGCAAGTGTGGCTGATGGAAACCTTTCTATAATATGCAGAGAGGTGTAGCCTTCATCCAAAAACGTAGAAATAAAACAATTACTGAAGAAATAGAACGTTAAAATCCCATACTTCTTGTGGACTCTGGATATGCTTTTTATTCTTGAATTCTTTACCTACTCAACTACTTTACTGTTGAGAGTGCTCTCTGAGATTGTCCTGTGTTTCAACAGAACATGGCTTTGTTTTAGTGAATGTAGCTATCAACAGAACTATGATCTACTAACATTAATTATGTTTATTAGAAGTTAGACTATACAATTACATCAGAAAAACACCTGCGTTATTATTTATGCACCATGCATAAGGTTTCTCCAGAGGTTTTTTTTTCTTAGCTAAATAAAGCCTTCCTATATGTCCTTACAAAGTCAAAGATTTGCTGAGAACATCAGAATTTGAGAAAAATTACATATCAGAATAAAATTTCTTGTTAGCCACAAAGCTGCAAGCTCAAACAACTTGGGAAGTAGAGGAGGATTATAAGACCAAATTTTTATGAATGTGACACCAAGTGACACCAATATAAATTAGAATAACTCCAAAGATCCCCTGTGGACTTGTGCCAGATGTTCACCAGAATATCTGTGATCTGAAACCACTCTTAATCCTTTAATAGAAACTTTAAGGGAATGTATCAGTTACCACCAAGTACATCACACAAAATGTGTAGCCTTATCTGTCTACAGAGCAAAAATCTGTTACTCTGCCATACTAACACAATTCTCAGAAGCATTTAGAGATACACTGCATAGAATGTTTTTTTTTCATGCTTATTTTTGGTATTGCACGGCAGTATTTCAAAGCTGCATTGATTTCTATTGTTTCCATTATTGGTTAATATTACATGAGGTCATCAAGAGTATTAGTAGACAACTGAAAAGAGATGTCAGCACTTTTCCACAGAAACAAACAAGCAAATCCTTTGTGATTTCATCTAAAAATATATGTAGGCTGGAAGTTTTACCATTGAAATATCATAGCCACATAGCCTGATAGAATCCTTCATATGTATTTCCACACCTGTTAAAGAACTTTCAAAAACTACTAATGCCAAATAAAACTGCAGCTTTAGTTAGGGAATTAATAGACCATTTGTTTCTTTTGTTGCTTTTTGTTTGGTTTTTTTTTCTCACAGGGGTTTCATCTCCAGATTTTTTTCCCATTATAAACTTATATTATGGAATTTATATTCCTTAGTAATTGGGTTGATAAGAATTCAGTGCTCATTATAAACTCGGAATATAAGTGTTAGTGAAGAGAAGATTCGCAAGGGACATATTTTTCCACTGACACTGTTCTAACACATAAAAATTTCTCAGGATGTTGAACTTGCACCTGGCACCTGTGGGTTTTTTTAGTTAGTAGCTCATTTTGTATCTTTTTGCTCATCATTGCCTCAGTCTCCACCAACCGTATCCGTTCTGTTCTTGCATCAATAGCAAGGCATGACAGACTACGCTGAAGCTACCAGCATACTCAGAATGTTAGTAACCAGAAAAATCATATCTAGTTAAGGTAAATGAAGCTCTCAGGCTCCAGCAGGAACACAAGGTGCTGTCTAAAAATAAGCAACCATTTTCTAACCCAATGCCTATATTTCTGCCTCAATGAGTTACATTTTATAAATAGCTGGTATTTGAGTGAGAAATAGGAATGTTTAAGTTATTTCTGTCTACTGGAATTTGTGAAATAAGGGCTTGTGTGATGGACAACAAGTCCTCTCATATCAAATGCATTTAATTTAATATTGAAGGATATTTTATTCCTCTGTGGAGTGACTGTTTTGATTAGCTGAATTTTCATGTCCTGCAGATTCCTGAAAAAAAAATCAAGACGTGACTATTTCTGGATCTTTATTATTAGCAGGAGGCATGGGAAAAACCCAGAAATTTACCCAAGAAAACTTTTCAGTTACATATTCAAATATTTTAAATAATGTGTTTTACTACAGTGGAGAGGACAAAAAGAATTACTGTAAAGGAGCCCTCTGATGTTGTGGTCAGGAATGGCAGGCTGCAAGGAATGTTTGCTTACTAACTATTCTGCAGAATAATAGAATCATTGAATAAGGGACCTCAAAGATCATCTGCTTCCAACCCCGCTGCCTTGGGCAAGGACCCCTTCCTCTAGACCAGGTTGTTCAGAGTCCCATCCAGCCTGGCCTTGTACACTCCCAGGAATGGGACATTCACAACTTCTCTGGGCAACCTGTTCCAGTGCCTCACAACCTCTGTAGTAAAGAATTTCTTCCTAACATTTAAACCTCATCTCTTTCAGTTTGAAGCCATTCCACTACATGCCTTTGTAAATTTCTCTCCATCTTACTTGTAGGCTCCCTTCAGGTACTGTAGGTGTGAAATTAGGTGATCCCAAAGCCTTCTCTTGACTGTAACCTAACAAACTACTCAAACCTGATGATTGAGATCCAAATTCAAATGGGGCCATTCTGACAGGACACATGAACAAAGGGGAATTTAATTTATAAGTACTCCTATTTTAATGTCTTACTTCCAAAAGGTTATTTTCTCATTTTTTGGTCAAGTATAAATTTGGTGCACTTGAAAACCTCAGGTTTTTTATGTGTGCTCATTTTAAAGGAAAGGAACATGTGGGTCTTTAAAACTCTGGCCAACACTTCATGGATGGATGAAGTTTTCAACCAGGGTGTACCACGAGCATTCAGAAGAAGAATATGGCACAGCAATGTGAAATCTGCTAATAGTTTCCAAGATTACAGATACTGACATGACTTTTTCCAAGGTAGCTCCTGGAATGAAGCCTGGAATGGGGAAGAGATTTTGCATATTCACTGCTCAAAGCTGTGGAGGCTATTAAGCCACACAATGTTAATATAAGCACACTCACTTGTCAAGAAGACAGGCAATAACATGAACATGCTCCCCTGGAGAGAGAACAGTTACTCTGGACAATATATAAACACCACCCCCTAGGAGAGAAACCCTGGCAGACAGCTCTCCTGTTGTGGTGAGGGAATGTGTTACCCGCCCATGAGGCTTTGTGGCTCATATGTTAATCACTTATACCCCATTGGTTCTTTCCATGCTTCCTTCTTTTTACCGCAGCTGATTGGGCCATTTTTGATCCTTCCTCTGATTGGTTCATTTCTCAATCCTCCACCTGATTGGCTCAGTTGTTTTACCTCGCCCCCTACCTTCCCTATACAACCCTTTGGCACTTTGTCTCTGGACTCCTGTGAGGAAGGAGGGGGATAAAGCCTCCTGCAGAACTCCATATGAAGGTGCTGTCTTTTCATTCAGCGTCATCTCGAAGGGCTGATTTCACTGAAGAGCTTGAAATCACTCAGCAGGCAGCAGAAGCGCCTGTGCCTCTGGGTCATCCTTCTGAGGACGCTTCTCCAGGAAGGTCGCGGCACCCTGATCATTGCCTGCCGCAACACAAAGCAAGCATGCTCAAAGTAATTCAAAGCTCCACTTGCTGTTGAAAACTAGTTAGAATAATTAAGATAAACTCAAGTGTGCTTTACATCAGAGCTCCAATGCAGTTTTAAAATCTGAGGTCTTTGACACTAGCTTGCTCTACGTTTTGCTGATTTGCAGTGTAGATAGCTGTCATATTAAACCTTGTGATAGCATTATCTCTGTTTCCTGCTTTGTCCATATTTTTTTTTCTCAATGGTAGGTTATAGTGCAATTTCCTTGCTTCCTGGCCAGAAATATAATGCCTACGGGAAGCAAAGATTCTCCTAATGAGGTTTCAATAAAGAAGAAAATGAAGGCATCTTTCTGTGACAGTGGAATCAACATAAGTTGTTTTTCAACATATCAGAATTTCTATTAAACAAATAACCATACTTTTCTATGCTTACTCCTAGAATAGACCTCCTCTGCTCACTGTTTTCCTCTGAATATTTTAATGATAACTAAATCAGCAATAAAAATTATGTCTTCCTGTTCTTGGGTGCCACTATGCCAGGGCACAGGATGTCTAAGATTGTGAACCTGAACACAGCATTAATGCACACAGCTTTCAGAGCATAACTTTCAGTGACTGGCACCATCTACATGGTGCACATCTACCTTTTGCTCTGTCACAAACACATCTTCAGGTATGGGCTTGCCTTCTTACATACCCCACTTCTTGATTGCTATGAAGAATGTGTGTGCGTGTGTCTTTATGTTCAAGAACGGATTAAAAAAGAAGTAATTAATCAGGTAGACCTCTAGCAGGGACTTGATAGGTCTTTGGAACCATTACCTATATTGCCTATGCACAGGGAGTTTGTATAACACAAATCTGACTATTTGTAGCTATCCTACAAAAAAAGGATCAAAATGAATGCCAGATACACACTGTAAAATATCAGTTTAATTGCAATGATCCTTTAGATTCATTAACTTTTACACATTCTTCATATGCCCAATTCTCCATGCAACTTCTTTTCACTGGATGGAAAAAGAAACCAGTTTCTTGTAACTGTAAATCATCTCTAGAAGTAAATTATCAGGGAATGGTATTTTCAAATGGTTCATGGTGCCTGCATCTTATTAAGAAAAATTATTGTCTTAATATCATTGCAAATTACTGCAGAAATATTATGCATACTAGAGTTATGGTGAATGCTTTATTTAGAAAAACACTGAATCTAAAAAAACATATCATCATTTAAAAATTTACACCACAGTGTTCAATACATTCTTAAAAATTAAAGCTGTCTGTCCTGGCTGTATTTACTTATGAAAAATAGCTCAGCTTTAAATAAAGTCATAAAAATTGCATTCTTCTCATTTCTAGAGGTAATCTCTATGACAGTCAATGACATAAATCTTTGCTCTATTCATTTTCTTATTCTTATAGGAAAATAAAAATGAAGTGTTTATAAAGGTGAGGATCAGAACAGCTGTAATGCAATCTCCACCCTTTCTTTCAGCCATTTTAAAGCTGAATGCATGCTGAGAGAGTTTGAAGGCATTTTATAAGATATCTTGAGAAGTTTAAGAAAAACTATTTCACTCCTATTACTTTTGTTTACATGTTGTTTTCCATTCTTTTGTTTGTTTGCTTGTTTTTAGCTGTATTAAATGTACTTCTGAAAAATATTATCACAAGTTTCCATAACATAGATAAGGTCACTGGACCTAGTCCAGCTGTAGCCTTTTGATCTCAGTGGGTAAAGCCTCTGAAAAGAGGATTTAGACCACTGGCATTGATCTCATGCAATTCTTAAATATGAGAAGGAAGATTATATTAGCTTGCTTACTTTGAGAGATGTTTCTATGCTTCTTAACGACAGGTAAAGAACACATACACAATGTGTATATCTTGTCCAAGGTACATAAGTGAAAGCAAATCCATATATAAATCTTTTTTCAGTTCAATTTAGAAGACTGATGGATTTTCATTCTGGAGAATGGATGGGTTATTGAGGGTTTCTTTAACAAATAAGGTAATATTTTTATTTCTACATGGATGAATGTAGAAATAGTACAAATAAATTCCCAATAATTTATATGGAAGTTCTACAGTGTAAAAGTTAGCTATCATCACTAGATTATGCTGCTTTCTTTGATCTGATATTGGGCTCACAGCCTTCAAAATCAACAGATATGAACTGCAGTTTTTAATTTTTCTTCCACCAAAAAAAAAGCTATCTGTTGTTGAAAATAAGTAAGGAAACATAAATACCTACAAATATTGACCCTGCTGAGGAGTCATGAGAAAAAACCTTAAAGATCTGATAATTACTTTACATCTACTTAAATGTAGGCAAAAAAAATCACATAAAGAGATTAAAAATTCACAACTTAATTAAATCTCTAGATATGTGTTTATTTGTGACATGTAGAAATCAAAAGCTTCAAACTGGAATTTTTCTGCTTTTATATGGCATCATTCTTCATACATTTTCTTTCATTTTTTTCCATGGAGGTGGGGGAGCTGAGCTCTTTCAATCAATATAGGAGTAATTACTCTGAATTTGGATAATGAGACAAACACAGTTAGAAACACCACTCTATAACCCCACTCCTCATTTTCATTGTTACTTCACAGACTGTTCTGGAAGCAGCCCAAAATCCAACTCCTAGGTGAATACTCCATACTAAGATTGAACCCACAACCTCAGTGTTATAGTAGCAGTTATGGTGCCCAGGTCACGTTTTACACATTTTTGACATTCTGACATACAAGTAAGAAATTTGCTGGACGTTGCAAAACTACAAAAATTAACCACTATTATCCATATATTCTCCTTGTTCCACAAAAATATGTATCACGCACTGAATACCAATGTTGTGTTTTGACTTTGACACCTAAACTATAAATCGTGGCAAATTAGAGGCATTATGTCATTCAATTATTACAATTCAAGGAGCCTTCCTTGAGGTTCAGTGAAAAAATCTTCCATACACAATTTTTTCTCAACAGTCATAAAATTAATTTTGCCCTACTACAACTTATTGTTGGTAACTTTTTCAGTTACCAACAATAAGTCTATCCTCAGGACTCCTGCAGACAACCAGAAATATTTGATTCACTGTTTCATTTGGAGTGCTATAGCAGGACAATACTAAATTGTCGTGATGGTTATGTATACAAACACTTTTGAAACAATATTTTACATCCCTCTCCTTAAATGTTAAAAAACACTGCTAAATCAAGTCAATTTTGTCCTATTGAAGAGCAAGTGAAAGTGTTGACTTGGATCTGAAACTAGGATCTATTTTTCATTAAGATGGTGGGAAAAGGGTATTTAGAAATAAAATATAGAAAAGCAGACTTGTCGGGTATTACTTGGAACAATAATCATATATCAATATGAGGGGGAACAAAAACTGACATAGCTGAAAGGAATAGTCTACAGAAATATGAAATAATAAAGATGATATACTGCCCAAGAAAAACAAAATATTTGCCTTCTGTGGAGCCTTCCTATTATCTAAGCATCAGTGTGAACTTTACTCTGAAGTGCTGTAGACTCTGAGATACTGAAAATTAGAAACTTAAAAAAAGAAGAAAACAAAAGGAAGATTTTTAATTTCTTTTTAAAGATTTCTATAACAATGAATAATTAAAATTGAAGACAGTCACCACACTTGAACTCTGACTGGTTAATTGATAGCACGGTATTTTCCATGCAGAATTTAGTCACACACATTTAAATATAGAGATTTTATGCATATTAATGTGAAACACCAGAGTTTTAGCTTTATAAAAATGCTAGTTTATCCACACACACCTCAAAATAATCACAGTTTTCACTAGAAATTGCTTGAGACTTGCTAACAGATGCTACTGTAATTAAAAAAAAATCTCTATATTTTATATTTTGAGTGAGGTTTCTAGTGTAGCTTTTTTAGCACATGGAAGTATAAATTTTATGAGTTCTATATACTAGCATTATTTTATGTGTTTTCTTCTTCTTTCTTTCTATGTAGTCAGTCTCCTTGGCCCACCACTCTTCTACTGGCATATTAGGCTGTGGGCCTAATCATTGATTTGAGAGAAGAAAACCAAACCTGAAAATTAACCAGTTGTGGGAATGGAAATACACAGGAGCACATGGGGCAAGTAAGATATTTAGTGCAAAATCATCCAAAGAAAACTTGGCTTAATGACTACCATATATATCATAATATACTGGATAATGCTTTTTGATAAATTTCAGCTGTCAGGACAATGATCAAAAAATGGAGTAAATGCAGTGTCCTACAGAAAAAAGAACAGGAGAGAAAGAACTATAGCAGATAAAACAGAATTATTTGCCTTCCATAGATCACCAACATGGCTCTTTCCTGTATTATTAAAATATTCTTCTAGCAATACCCTCATTGTTCAATCCCCAAATGCTGAATATTTTCTGCAGAGATTTGAGCTTTTCCTGATAATAATTTCTTTTGTGACAGTGAAGGTATTTAAAAAAGTAAAAGCTCTCTGATCACAATTATTCAGAAAATAATTTCTTATTTCTTTGTGAGCCTATGAGTTTGCACGAGAAGGGAAAATGTATGTGTATGGTGGAAGAACTATTTGTCTGATTGTATAAGGGCATGTGATATTTCTCTTTGAGCTAATTAATATGGGAAACTTTAAAAGTCTTTTGTAATATGATTTCTATGTTACCAACTCATTAGCATGTATATTCACTGTTTATTTTTCTTGTAATCAGCTCTCTGCTAAAAGTTATTCCTCAACATAACACAATACAAGCAGAGTGTTTTTGTGACTAGTGGAAAAAGAGATCCCTAGGAGTCTGAATTTTGTGGGTTTTGAGACTGTTGACTCATGTGAGCTTCTAATTTATATTGTTGTCATTCTTTAAATTTTCTTCTCTAGTCTTGACCCACAACTTCCTTTATTTTCAAATTATGTTTGAATTATTAGCAGGTATTCAGTGCTCAGTTTGACTAATTCTCAGTGGGCAGCCTTAAACTTTAACACAGATTTATAGCACCTCTGAGAACATTAAGAAGTCTGTGGTACAGAAAGCAATAGATAATTAGCATGAAAGTTGAATTTTTAAATGCATATTTACAATTTTTTTTTCCCTAATTAGAGTTGAGGACTGTACACTGACTTCATTCAGTACATGTGACTGCATGACTCCAGGAGTCATCTCTCCCATCTTTACCAAACACTACAAAGAGTTTATTTATGCTACTTAGACTTTCCCAGCTGGTCAGCATTTCATGAACAAGGGCCTTATCTGAGGCATTTTATGGTTTATCTCTGATTATACTTCTGTGTAAATTTTGGATTTTTTTAATTTCTCCCACTTACTCAACCTAAGCTGACACAAAATCAGGAACACAGTTTATATGAGATGGTTCTAAAAAGTGTCACTGTTTTTGTAGATTTGTACAGATTTGCAGTTCACCAATCATATTCATTCGCTGTGAAACTAATATAAATATTCTGGGACAGAAAAGAAAGAGAGAAAATAGAACTAAACAAGAAATTGTTTAGAATGTCAAACTCCATGACCTCTTTTTGGATGAAAGTAGGATGATAAAAGAAGGCTTAAAGACCCTCATTAAACTGTCCCAGAAATTGTTTATACTTGTGTTCACTCACACCAACTCTTGTTCTATCTGTAAGTGCATGCATTCTGAAGGTGCTTTAGAAGTACATTCTAATGCTAATAACATTAATGCTACCACTTCTTTTTGGTATGATGGGCCACAGGAACTACTTGAAAACACCAGCTTTGTGAACACCTGTAGTTAGAAAATTGAGGAATCCCTTCTGATTGCTTTGATTTGCATCCAAGCTGCTCATAAGTGTCCTCTCGGGGTTGCTGTCCCCCGAGATTCTCCTCGGGGCGGCCGTTCCCCGAGGCTGCTGGTTCTTCCCCCAGGGTTGCTGTTCCCTGGAGATTTCCCTGGGGTTGCTGTTCCCCAAGGTAATAAGGTTTTATGTCTTCTCTTTGCCCCAAGTGTTTCACACCGAAGAAACACTTCGAGAGACTACGGAGTCCAGTGCGTGTTTCCAAGGTTGTTTATTCTTCATTATCTTAGTTTTTTCTTCTCTGCCAGGTCTCCCTGGCAGGGTACATTATCTTAGTTCTTTCTCTGCTCTCTGAGAGACATCCTCAGCAGAGCAGGNACAGATCCCAGACCCCCCTGTACAGCCCCCAGATTCTCCAGGGCTGTCAGAGGGATATCCTGGACTCCAACAGTGTCTCACTCAAGTGCCTGAACATTAGAATCAGAAAGCTGAACTCAGTACTTCTTTTCTGACTCAGTATTTTTTTCTCAAATAATCTTAAAAATCAAGCATCTCTGAAATCCAAAGTCAGGTTATAAAAAATCATTTTGTCTAATAGAGAGGAACTAGCTTTCAAGAGAGACCAAAGCTATCGTAAATATAACTGAAGAGGACGCTTAAGAAAGTTTAGCTTGTGTTATCTCAGACCAAGAAATCTCCTTCTGTGCTGGAACCCTGGAAATTGAGAATTTTAGGCTTTCTGTGCTAACAAACACTGACCCTCAAGCAAGCAGTACATTTGACCCGAGGCCGTGGAATAGGCTTCCAAAATTGAGTGACAGCACAAGGTTTGTGGGTATGTAGTTTGAATAGAATTGTTTATTATTGCAGTGTGGAAAACCTCAGAATCTAAGGCTTTAGTCTATACTAATATTTATAAAGCAAGATGGAGGACTTAGGGAGTAGGCTAATTCTTCTTTCAACTGCTTCTTCATGGGTTTGGGTAAATGGGTAAGAAAATCCACATTGTGGACCATGGGTGTTTGCTTAGTGGGTTAAACGTAAAAATAATATAGGTACCATCTCATAATTGGACAATTTATACTTAAAAGACCTTGGGAAGAGTTGGAGAGACAGCCATTTTTCATCTGGTTAGCTAGAACAGTCAAGTCACTACTTGTGAGACTGTACTATAGATAAGAATTAATAAACATCTGAGTGCAAATACAAAAACTGTGTCTCCCAAGCATTTAATCCCTCCTCTAACAAAAGAAAAGAAGATACAAACCCCACAGGTTCTTAGCTGCCTAAGAGCATCAGGACGGAGTTTGTGGAAGGACTGTGACATCAGGAATTCATGCAGACTTTTAGGGAAACCATGTTTAACTGTAAATTCTGTAAATCCATTGTTACAAAGAGTTCAACTCATATGGAAAGTTTTGAGTATATGGCTGCCAACTCTACAGACAACAACTGAGGTATCTCTTGGTTGAAAAGTGTCTGAATGGCAGCTCTTGTTACCTCAAGGTTGAAAGAGCCAACTGAGTGAAATAAAGCTGAGGAAAATAAGATAGAAAAGATGATGTAAAAGGCAGCTTTCATGAACATTCAGCGGCTATGCCAAGATTTGAATCCTTGGAACTCTACAGGGAAACACAATCTTTTCCATAAAAATGACATTAGGAATATTGTCCATTTCAGTCATAATCAAGAGCAGATGAAAGCAGGAAACAGCTCTCTTTCATGATCTATTCATGCTGCTGTACAGAAAGGATAAAAGAGAAAGATGGTCCACAGACAGTGATGTAAGGGATCTGTGATGGACAAGTCTTGCACTACACAGTACAGGTTAGCCTCTGATTCATTTATGTACTGTTAAAAATGTACATTTGTACAAATCCTTCATACTACTAATCACTTATAGACTGAGCTGTGTAAAATGGGTCCTTTTATTTTACCATGGCTTTTTCTGTCATATCTTAAAAATCCTCATCTCTCTTCCAGTGAAGCTGTGCTATCAATTGATACATGGTAATGGCAAGCATGTGTTTATAGAAAGTAGAATAGATGAAAGCACTGAAGTGCCATGGTGATGAACAACATAAAAGAATCTAAAGAATCTAAGTTAAAATAAAATATGAATAAGATAAGACTATGGAGGAATTAAGAAAGCATCTGTTTATAAGGTTCATTATATATATTTAGAAAAACTATCTTCTGAAAGGAAGTTGTCTTACTTTACAACAATCAAATAGATTCATAATGATTCTATTTTTCTAGAAATGTCATAATGTGAATTTCCCTTAACTGAAGCCTAAAGCTAAGTGACTAGTGCATAATATTTTAAAGAATTTAACTTTTGCAAGCAAAGGCAGAGTTTATTAAAAACATAAGTTGTAATGCATATAAAATTCATATACAAATCACTATTAGATTTTTGTCTCTTAATTTCACACTAAGGATTTCTGCCAGAAAATTAGGTCAAATTATTTAAGATCAGTTTTCATGTGCTGCCTCAGGCTCACGGCTAAAAAAATATAGAATCATATATGTTGCTTTTACATTGAAACAGATTTTTGTGAGAAATAATGTAAAGCAGAAAATGTATGTGTTTTTATTTTATATATCACAGTAACTGCATATAACTAAAAAACCTAATTACTATCCCTTGCCCCTTGGAACAGCTGAAGGGAGCCCTGTTTTCTCACTCAAGAGCAGATACACAAAATCTGGTCTGCTTTTTGCAATAGATGGGCAGGGACAGTTAAAAAAGCCTGGGTATATGAACATTGAAGATGTGCAAGGTTAGAAACGATCTCTTCAATTATTTCCATAGTAGTGGTTTTCAACTATTCCAAGGGTATTTCCTCATGGTGGATTGTTGTCTGGGATTTACAGATCAGAAAACATGAGCCTTTCTAGAAAGAACCAAACTAAGTCCATCAGCATGTCTGTAGTATGTGTTCAGTCTCATTTATGTGCTGACACTGTTCTTTTAAGCCATTCACGTTCTTTATCTACACAGCTGCTGCTTCACTTATTAATTAGTATTCTACAAATGAGCTCATTCTAGGATGGTTCACACCAGGACTGCTCTCAAAGGCAATTTGGATGAAAGTTCATACTGCAAACTCCTCCAATATAGTTCCAGTTAACTTTGCACTTTTACGTGACCACATGCACCTATCAGGGCACGTATCACACATGTTTCATCTCCTGCTACAAAAATACCTCTCTAGTAAGCTGAAACATACTTCCTGATATCATAGACGGACCAAAAAATCATCATCTTGTTTTTGCGATTATTTTCAATCAACACTGACTCTAGGCTCCATTTCTAAAGACTAAACTTCTCGTTTTTCCATACTACTTCCTTTCACTTTCTTTCTTTTATCAGTATTTGTTAATGGAAGAAAGAAATAAAAATGTGTTTCCCTACTGCACAGCTTTCAGTTACCTTTAAATATTTGGCTTTTCTTTTGACTCTCTCCCAGCAGCTACAAAAGGATGGATTTGAATGCTGGAAAATATCCCAGACATAAACGAGGTCTTAATTTGAAATCTGCATTTAAAATTCATCATTTTCCTTGCAAGTTAACGTCATTGCAATTTATTAAAAAGAATATATTTACTTTTAATAGTGTATTTGTTTAGAAATACATTGTCCACTGCTATCAACTATACACTTAAATTGCCCAGTGCTAGATCAGCAACACAAGGTTTTGGTACCAAAAATTTCCAAATATTCTGAACCATCCTAACCAATTAGTTGCACATTGGGGAAAAAAAAAGATAAAAACATGTACACAAAATATTTTTTGTATATGTATTGAGGTATTTCAAAGGTATGTTTCATTATGTTTCATTAGCTCTAATTAATGCTGATAGCACATCACAGAGAATGCATTCCTGCCTATTCTGGGGCAAGTTTGTACAGGAGATACATATATATCTATATCTCTCTCTATATAGATATACATATATATGTATATAATAAAATATTCCATTTTAAAACTTGCTCTAAAATGGCAGTTTACACCCCTCACCACATGAGCTGGGACCAAAGCCCCTTCATGGCTTCATGCCACACTTACACATTCAGACTGGATGTCCTTACCAGCTTGACCCCAACTCCACTCCCATGGCAGAGTCTCAGATGTCCAGATCCTTAAAATAATTTAATCATGGTGAAATAACTAAATAACCAGATAACAGCTCAAGCTACGTATCTCTGAGGAGGGATTCAGAACAAAGGAAACTCTTTTATACCCTCACAGTCTAAGCATGGGAAAGTGTGGGGTCATCAGCTCCTGCTCTGTCTCTGAGTGTCTGGTCCCCTGGCTGTGCCACAGGTCCCTGCACCCTTTTATGCAAAGAGCTGACAGTTCATGGCCTCTTTTCTGGGCCTCCTGCAACTCAGAGCTCAGCTTGTTACTCTCACTGCAGCTGCACACTGAAATACCTGCACTGAATATATTCCTCAGCAGTCATAGGTACTAATTTTTCTCCTTAGTTCTCTGTTCAAATAGGCATTTGCTTAATGTCTTATAGATTTAAAAAAAGGGGAAAAAAGAAAAAAAAAAAGGTCTTATTTTGGACTTTAACTTCAAACTGTAACCCACAAAGAAAATGTTCTAATATCTCTGAAACTGTTGTGAATTTTTCATCTCATCAGTCAGAGTCTTAAGCCTTCCACCAGAAAGGAAAATGAAAACCTTACTCATAAAGGACCATGCAGACTTCAGCTGGTGAAAATCAATAGTTAAAATTAACTTACTTGCATGCATTCTCCTTTCACAGATTTCTCTGTTTTATGAACTTATTTGGTTTTTTGTCATCTATGACATCCTGTAGCAACAAGTTTCACAATTCAGCTAATTTTTGTAAAAAGTACTGCCTTTTGTTTCCTTTAGCATCAACTTCCTAGGAAGTTCTTTTGATATACTTATGCAGTTCTTCCAGTTCACTCAAGACTTTATTAACTAATTCGAATTTCCTCATTTTTCTAGCTATAGAGAGTCTGCACAAAAACTCCATATTCCATAAATCCCATGGTTCCTTATACCATAGTCTTTTTTAATGCATTCTACTGAGACTAGAAGGAGAAATGAACTGCAAAGTGTTTGCCCATTTCTCTAAATATGCTCTTAAATTGTTGTTTACTCCTTTCTTAGTCATTCAAAATGCTATAGTGAGGGGTTTTGAGCACTTTCTAGAATGGGTCTGATATTTTTTTAGAATTGTCTATAATGAGTCTGGAATAACTTTCCTGAATGGTAATAAGTTATTTAGGTTCTCTCATTGTTTATATACATAGATGTCATTCCATCTGCTCATTATTCTGCATTTATCATGACTGAATATCATCTTTTACTGCTCTTTCAGTCTTGTAAACTTGTGCAACTTTTCACTGCCAGATTTTGCTTTTACTACCCTGAATAATTTAATGCTCCCAGAAAACTTTATCACCTCACTACTCACCTCTTTTCCAGAAAGCTTATGAATATGTGCAATATATGAGCATGTGAGGAAATGCAATGTGCAATGAATTTGCAAATGTGTAGCTCTGGCTTTCCCTGATTTTCTCCTTTTTTCCACACCACTGCAGCCACTTCTTCATCCAAGGACTACATAGGATTGCAGAGAGACAAAAAGTAATTATTCATCAATTTAGGGATGGAAGAACAGTGCTAAAACCAGGACAAGTATTTGCAATAAGTTTTCCAACATTTCTGGTGGAAATTGTTCCTTAAAGTAGGATCATATGGGGCCAGTAGCCCAGAAAAGTCCTAGGTGAATGACTGCTCTTTCCTTTCATATTCAGGTGGGTTTTTTTACAAAACAAAATTTCTTCCTATGCCTTTCCTACTAACATAATATCTCAAAGTTACTCTTTCATTTTCCTATTTCCAGTGCTACAGTACTACCTGGGAGAGGTGAATGCTAGTATCCACTAAGTTTTGCTTTTTCTTTTCTGTTTTCAGATTATTGATTGCTGTTTTGGGGAAATTACCAGAGTCTCAAAAGACTGTACCAATTTCAGTGTGATTGTTCCTAAACTGAACATCATGACATAAATGTCAGTGGATAAGAAGGGAGTCCCTGCAAACCATAAAACCCAGTGAATTATTAATTGGAGATACACACAGGGCTCTGGAAGTCAAAGAGAGGGTGTCCAGAAGGTGTTCAGAAGGTGTTCAGAACCTACTGCTAGTGCAGTCTCATTTCAGGTACTTCTAAGTACCAAATAGTTCTTTGAAATGGTATGCTGTCAAAGCATGGTAAGCTAGTCAAAAGCATGTTCTGGATTTAGGTACACGTATCTATTTTAAGTTATGGGCTTGGATTGTTGTTCTATTCTAGTTCTTTGCGTGACTTTTTAATTGAATATAGTTATAACCGGTTTTATCTGGAAACAAAGCAAATACATGAGGGAATAATACCTTTTATTTTTATATATATGTATATATTTTTTTTTTTTTTTGAGGAAGAGAAAAAAATACTGGTTACTGCTCTTGGTTGATATAATAATTCAAGGAGGTATGAAACTAGAGAAAATATTTCAATCTGGAATTTTACATAGATTTTTATGTTAAAAAAAATCGTGATTGGGACTCATGAAGCAATTGACTTCAAATTCTCTGTTTCTATCTCCAGCTTAGTTAAGATCATGTGTTGTAATTTCTCAGATATTTTTCTTGCTACATTACCAAATTTCATTCTATAGCTTGCACTTAATAACAAAACTAAGAAAAGTTTTCTAATTAACAGTGTTCTACTTGACCTCACATAACAGGAAATGAAAACCCTAATATACTTCATGGTGTTTCTAAGGATTTATACACTATTTCTAGCAAAGAGCAAATCAAGCTATGGTACAGAAAAATTTGCATACAGAAACTGCTCAGAAAAGACAATTTGCTTTACACTATCCTGCAATTTCTAATATCCCTCTCCTTGTTGATAGCAAAAACTTTTGATGCCCTTTGTGAATCTTGCCATCTCAGTGATACATCCTCATCCAGAATAAAGACTTGGTGGTGAAATGCCACACACTGGGAAGAGATACAAAACCTGAATTAGGCCATCTCATTCTTAATAAATTCTACAGTTTCTTAGTCTTTGCAATGCACTAACAGACAGAGAAGTTTCAAGTGTGTGTAATTTGGGAGAAAACACTGCAGGAATGAAAGAAAATTCACAGTGTTTAAAATGCTAAATTGTGCTCTAGTACATTTCTGCCATCAGAGAAAGAAAGAGATAGGAAGAAGTTGCTTTAAAAGAACCAATTTATAATAAAAAGGCATTTGAATAAAAGTCTTAATTTTTTAATAGTTTTTTTCTAAGGTATTCTATTGTTCTGATTACAGTGAACAACTCAACCACAGTATAGTCCTATCATATTTAGAAACTGATATCTAACATTAAAATTTAATGGACTATTCCTGTACATACAATGGACATGTACAAGATGCAAAAATTCTATTTATCCAAAGATGAGAAAATTCATTTATTATAGCAAAAACATAGAATGTAAAACAGATAAAAGCACTAGATAAAACTGTCTTAGTAATTTAAACGCAATATTAATAACAACATTTTTTTCACTTTTAGTTATTAAAGAGAAATTAAAAACCCATAACAAAAATCAAGATTTTTTTGCTTTTAAAAATATTACTTGTTGTTGTAAATGACTGAGATACATATTTAAACGGTTAAACAGTAAAAATTTTAAAATACTATGTCATCATGTGTGAAGAGCTCTTTAAGTATTAAAGAGTATTTTTAGCATGTGTGAGGAGTTTCTAATATCTAGTCCCTTGTCTCAGATCTGTATTTTTTTTTTTTTTGAGCACTGTGATTAGTTTAAGTGTTTTAGAGAGAAACTGTGTAATGATCTAACAGTCCCATTAGTCACTTGGTCTAACATTTTCACTAACATTTTTTCCTCACATTTGTGAAAATTTGGTTGACACTTGAGAATGGGAAATTGCAGCCTTCTTCTTTAGACTGAAAATAAAATTACCATTAGGCAAACTAGTAATTTTTCTTTTTGGTTTTGGAGATATATGTATGTATGCTTATACATTTGCAGAGTTGTCACTGATAAACTCAATATACAAGACACAAAAAGGACAGAAAACTGGAAATGGGTTAAAACTGTAAATAAACTTGAACTATCAGACTTCTGCAACTTGTGTTGAATGTAAAATGTTACTACACAAAACCCTTTAAATTGTACCTTTAATATCTGTAGGTAGAAAACTGTAATATCTTTGAAAATAAGTTTGCAATGGAACGAGCATTCAATGAAATACAGCAAAATCCCTATATTAAACTTAATAAAGCCCTCGATAGGATCAAAATCTTTTATAGATCTAAAAAACTGTGTTTTCAACTGCTGGAGGGTGGGGAAGTTAAAATTTAATTTTTTCAGACTCTTGCAAGTTTTTTATTAAACATTTGTATTCACACACACATTCACAAAATGTGAGTTCCTATAAACCATCCTGAGACTCACATCTGTTACTGTACAGCTCTTCAGGACACCTTTGTGGAAACAGTTCTGTTTCCAAACAAGCTGCACTAGCTCTTCTAAGAGAGAGCAGTCATATCAACATGAAGCTGGGTAGATGAAGGAAATATAGAACAAAATCTATCAGCAAAATTCAGGTCTCAATAGCAGTAGAAATAAAAGTCAAACAACAAAGCATTTTTCAATTCTTTATGTAAAAATATCTTGTGATTTATTTAATTGATAGAACAGATTTTTGAACACCTTCAAGAAATTCATAAAAATATATACTAAAGATGGAAGTTTTAGTCAACTCCAGGCTATCTCTTACTCCAGTACTGTGCTTTATATTATTCTGATGTCTTTGAACGTTTCAAAAGGAGAATTTGGAAATTTGTCTGTTTTATTTAGTAATCATTCAATATTGAATGACTCTTCTATTTTGAACACTTATGAATAAGTGTTCATTATGGAAGTTATGCTAAGGTACATGGAAAATACTGAGGTCATTGATGTCAGCCGACATGGCTTCATTAGGGGCAAATATTGTCTGACAAATTTGGTGACCTTCTGTGCCAGGATTAGAGTTTTGGTAATGGTTCAATGTCCAAGTGGAGAGCAGTGACTGACTAGTGCCAGTCCTCAGGGGTCAGTGTTTTGACTGGTGCCATTTAACATATTTGTTGGGAACTTGGATAGTGAGATTAGTGCACCCTCAGACAAGTTTGCTAATTGCATCAGGCTGTGACATGCTGTCAGCATTCTGGAGATAGGGGACGCCATCCAGAGGGACCTTGAGAGCACTGAGAAGTGATAACTTCATGAAGTTCAACAAGGCCAAGTGTACAGTCCTGTGTGTGAGTCCAAAACAAAAATACAAACTGGCTGAAGAATGGGTTGAGATCAGCTTTGAGGAGAAATACATAGGGGTGTTGGTTGATGAGAAGCTCAAAAAAACTTGGCAATGTGTACTTGCAGCCTGGAAACAACTGTATTCCAGGCTGCATCAAAAGAAGCGTGACTAGCAGGTTGAAAAACATGTGTTCTAACTCTCTGCTCCATCCATGAGATCCCACCCAGTGAGACACTGAAAGGGGTTGCCCACAGAAGTCATGGATGGCTGATACCCAAAAATGTTTCAAGCCAGGTTGGGTGGGGCTTTGAAGAAACCTGGCCTAGAGAAACATGTCCCTGCCCATGGCCAGAGGTCATCTGGAATCAGATGACCTTTAATGTCCCTTCTAACCCAAACCATTCAATGATTCTATGATCATCCTATTATAAAACAAAATGTCTGTACATGTTCACTCTTACAGATGTTTTACTACTACAAGTATGAGTCTGCAAGTATCAGAATATAATAGAATATAGGAAAAAATTATTTTAGCAAATTTTTGCTGTTGATATTCACTTGTCTAGTTTGGAGAATGTGCTTGAAGGAAAAAAAACAAAAAACAAACAAACAAACAAAAAAACAAACAAACAAAAAGAGTAATTCCCCAAATCTGCTCTATAAATGATACAAATGACATAGGAAAAAAAATCTGTGTGATTCAAATCCTTTTCAGAACCACCTTATAGTATTTTACAAATCCAAATCTTCTGGGAACTGGGGCAGTAGGATATATGTGGGAGGTTTGCATGTCTTCCGAATGGCAAAAATGCATGGTGTGACAGAAACACTAATTAATGCTCAGAAAAATTTCAAAGTAAATAAATAACTAGTTGGACAGAAAATCTCTTTTGCTTTTGCTTTTGAAAAGAATTGTATTCTGGGAAAAAATAGATAAAATGGGTAGTATTTCAGTCTTCAAGAATTTAGACAGATTTCTGTGAACTGAAAGGTATGAAACCATTATCCAATCTCATTTTGTCTTAAAATGAATACTATAGTAATAGTTGGAATTTTCTTGATGTCTTTTTTCAAATTCAATTTTCAGAAAATGTGAATTGAAATCTTGCCTATTATACCTATTGCTTGTCAAAGAAACTATGTCAGAAATACAGAGATGACAGATTTTGTAGGGGGAAGGAGGCATTAGATACTTAAGTATCTCAAAAGTCTGGAGTTCTAGACAAAAAGGAAGAGCACTTCTTCAATAAAAACTTACCCAGCAATTTTTTATTCTTAAAGTTAACTGTAACTCTCATTCAATTAAAAAAATACCTGGAAAGATACTGTTCTTCATATATTCCTAATAACTGTGTCTGCTTGTATACTTTCATTTCTTTTGGGACTTCTGTTTCCCCAGAATCTTCTTCCCAGGCAAGTCCCTATAAACCAACCCAATCAGGATCATAGAAGGTTCAACATGATTATTATAGCTCTGCTGCTTTAGTCTCTCATCCATAAACTCCTACTGAAAAGATCTAATCATTTGCATAAGAAGGTTCATTTTCCACACTTTGAAATTGCAAATCTGTTTTTTCATCATGCTTATTTATGATTAATATTCCTCAAAACCCATTGTTCTTTCTTGCTAAAATCTGTTAACAGGAAAGGAGCGTGTTTGATGTGGAAGGAAAGAGAACAGAAGACTGCAGCATGTAGTGTTTTGGAACCAGTTGGGTTAAGAGAGCTGTGAATTGAACTGGAATAGAAAAACAGTGATAACTGTGGTGCTAGAGTTGAGATTCTCTGAATATGACATTATCACAACTTGCCAGGAGCGGAATAGAACACGGGAGTCATAGGGACCATTCCAGAAGATGTATCAGCTATGACAGGCTACCTTAAAGGAAAAAGTCTGCTCCCTTAATATGAATCAAACTCAGCAAAATAAAAACATTTAGGACCACTTAACTCATAAGCTTTTGAACTATCATTTCCTTGTCTATTTAAAGAGATAGCTCTTTAGTGGAAAAGAAACAAATTTATTATACAGATAATACATAGTCTGTGGGTCCTTGTCTCCATCAATTGGCATGTTTAATGGCAAGTTTGAGTGAGGGTGTTTCTAACAAAACTTTAAATTGCAGGTTGTACATTGTAAGTATGCTGAGTTTATGAAAAGAAGTCTCTGTGGCTTCTATTAATATCATTTAAAAAATCTGTATTTTTAAAGGCTTGCCAGTTCCAATGTATAATTCTTGAAAATCCCAGAAGAATGTTTCCTCGTGCCTCCCTTGTCTATAACACAGATAATTAGTTCTCAGGCACATAACTCTCTCTATGCCTGATACATCTGGCTCCTTCAAATACTTCCAGGGACTTTTTAAAAGTAGGAGTAGATTGAAACTGTTTGAGAAATATCCCTTTCATGTTTTGTCCAGAAGGTTTGAAAAGAAAATACTCGGTCTTAGACTTGTGATATAGTTAAAGTAGAATGCTTACAGTTTTTCATGTTTGAAAAGAGCATCATGCAGTACAGATTTGAAATATATCAATTAGTCCAAAAGCATGTCTTTATGACATGAAAAAAAAGTTGCTGGGTTAGATTTTGAGACCAATATTTCACAGTCACCCAGGATAAAAGAAAGTATTATTCCTTCTCACTGTTTCTGGTAGATCTCCCAATATTTCTTAAGTAGGATTCTGAGTTATAAAACATTAGTCTAGGTTATGCAATTTTTTTAAAAAAAATCTTCCTGACCTGAAATTGAATATGTTTTGTTTGAAGAAGTGACACTCAGAGACGGAGGAAAAAGAGGAATATTATTTGATACCTGAAACAAAAAAAGCTGTAAAGAAACCATGTATTTTAGAAATATTGGAATGAACTACAACATGTATGAATTAAACATTAAAAACATTTTAATAAATGTATTTATCAAATATTTTTGTGTTTGTGTTATGTAGCTACATTTGGTATTTTCTATACAAAACCTAAGAAATGTAAAATAACAATTTATATGCTGCAGTCATACTCCTAACATTACAAGTTTTAATACTATTATAAACAAATTCAAATTTAGGAAGTTTGTTTGACTTTATTTTTGACATTTTTGAACTTGAGTGTATCATCAGAAATGTCCAGAAAACTGCCTGATCAGAATACTCAAAAATATTTTCTATCAAACACCTTTCTCCAGGAGCTGCTATTAAAATAATGAAATCATGTAGCAGAAAAATTATGATTTTTTTATTTTTAGAGCTCTTTCTGGACTTCTGGACTTTTCTTTTTTTGTTGTTGTGGGGGTTTATTTGTTTGTTTGTTGGTTTGGTTTGGTTTTTTTTGTTTTTTTGTTTTATTTTTTGTTTGTTTGTTTTTTGTCTGTTTTTTGGGGGGTTGTTTATTTTATTATTATTATTCTTTTAGAAAATGTAACATAATGTAAATTCAAGTTAACTGTCATCTAATAGTATTTGATACATAACTTCTAGTTTTCAACATAGACTATACAATTATAACAAATATTCATTTTATTGAAAATGTATGTGCTAAATATGAATTACACTCTTTATTAATTTATAAGTATCTTTCTGAACTAAGATTCATTTGATTAATGCCTGATGCCAGTACATCTTTAAGCAACAGCAAAATATCTATTTACAGTAGAACCATACACACCATTTCTGCAATGACAGTCAAAAGTTAATTATATTCAATCTTCTAAAATTTCAGGTTAAAACCCACCTTTTTTCCTCTTATTTTCAAAGGAGAAACATGTTCTCATACAATTGTAGAAGTTTTTGCCAGCAAATTTTCTATGCACACCATAGAAATGATTTTTTAAAAGGTAATTAAATACAAATGTGTTCTGCATTGGAAAGGGATGAGTAGACTTTTGTGCTAGATGGCAAAGATCAGCCTTGGCAGTTTGTTTTGTAGTTTGCTTGGTAGTTTGCTTATGGCACTGCAAGTTCATAATAGTGTAGAGGGAAAACAAAGTTCATCAGAGGAGAATTATTTTAATACTTAATAATAGGAATTCGATCGAAGAATAGGCAACTTTTCTTTAGAGGCTATATTTGATGACTTTTGATGGCATGATGTTCCAAATGCAGCAGAATGCTTAGCTAGCTGACAAATAGTTAAATAATAATTTTAGTATCAAAAATAAAACTTAAATTTTTGCCTTTGTCTGAATTCCTAATCAATTGTCCTTTGAAAAAATGCAATCATCTTTGACTAAACAAGTATAACTATACACCCATTTAAACATTGTGTAAAAATCAGTGGAAGTTGAATAAGTCTTTTAAATCCCAGGATACCTGCAAACATCAGAATAATTGCAAACAAATCCAGTCCCAGACAGATCCAATCTCACAGTTACTGTTTTTCAATATAATAGTCACTGCTACTAGATGTGTTATATTCAGGTACTTAAAAAGCTCTAATTAAAATAGATTCCAGGCCATTTTCTTAGTTCAGTGATTATTAATGTGATATGCTAAAAAAATGTGGTTTCTTATAATTTTATATGCTCTCCAAGAGTCATGACAATTGCTATGGGAGTTTCCAGACTGAGGTAGCTACTAAAGTCACCAAGCTCCCTCCATAAAGGAGGGATCGTATTCATTTTACAGTTTCATGATTTCAACTAAAGAAACACACATAAAACAATACTGGGCTACAAAATACAGGATGATGTTGAAGGGGGTACTACCTTTCTTAACCTTTGAGCAGATGTGGAAGCATTAACATCTTTCCTCCAGCATTAATAAACCTCAGACTGTGTATGGATTCTTTTCCAGTGAAGCAGAATAATAAATGCCATGTGGGCCTGAATTATTAGAGTCAGTCTAAATAACTTTGTAGCCAGTGGTGCTTGATTTCTGTCTTCTGAGCTTCAGCTGCAGTTCCTAATTGCATAGTCTTCCAGAGCACGGAATAAAGCATGGCCATCCAGGAAAACAGTCTCCATAAAGCTCCTCTTCTTCCAGTACTGCTGTTGCTTGTGGGCGGTAGGGGAAGGATTGAGTGACAGGAATTAAGAACTATGACACTGCTAAGTAGACTTCTTCCTCATGAAGCCAGCTGAACAAATGCGAGTTTATTCCATTTCTCTACCTGTATAATGGTGATTATGGTTCTCCTTCGTGTGTAAGATACTTTGTGATGCAGCAGATATGTGCTATAAATCCTTTCTAAAATGTGTTAGAAGGATTAAGGATGCATCTCTGCAAGTTGGGATGCTATGAGGCTACTTTATACCAGAATTTACAAGACTAAAACACAAAACTTACTCAAAAAATAAATAAAAGTAATCTCTGTATAGAGATTTTTATTTTTTAACTCATTCTGAATAAATGCACTGTATATGTGATTCCATCTACATTTTATATGAACAGGCTTTTTGTAGATAGGAACAATTACATTGTAATTATCACTATCCTATAGCATAATGGTGCTTTAGTTGCTAACATTAAAAGAAACTCTAAATGGTCCTGTTTATAAAATATTATTTTCATTAATGTAACAGTGCCCTCTATGTTCGATAGTTTGTATTGAGGGTAATATTCTTTATCTATTTAATTTTTTTTCTTTTTGAGAACCAGTAAATTCACCACGTTAACTTTTTAAATGGTAAGTTCTACCAAAATGAACAAGCAAACAAACAAACAAATTTTCTAAGTGGGGAGTGAAATGGAAATTTGAATTTCAAGCTATTAATCACATTGCAAATAGCTAGTCAGATATCATCTTGTAACATTTAAAAAACCCCAAAAAGTAGAGATTTGATTTTTAATGGGAAAATAGCTGCAAAATATTTTCAAACCCTACAATTAATGCTTAAAGTGTCTCAGAAGTGGCAGTGTATTTGCTTTTAATAGAAGATTATAAACAATCAGTTATGGATTTAGTGCATGCATGAAATTCTTCAAGAGGTCTTGATGTAAAAATGAAGCACAGATGAGTGGTGAGGCATTGAGATGTGTATGCCCTCATTCCACTGAGTCTGTTATACAAATCTGACCAGATAATGTATTTGCAAGGGAAAAAATTTGAATGTTTTCTTCATATCGAGATAAAAAATTCACAAGTAAATTTCCACACTAAAGAACTGCCTAATTTTTCCCTAGTGTTAAGAAGAACATCTCTTGAGAACATGTCTTCTTTACTGGGAGTTTTTCTAAAACAGAAAAGAAGGAAAAAATATAGAATGAAAAACTGTCTCATAAAAGCTAGAGCATCGTCTATATCATCTGCAATGGGATCAAGTAGAAAGTCCAAAACTTATAAGTAGTAAGTACAAAGTATAAGCTGTTATTCTAGGACAAGGAAACCAGAGTTTGTTATTCAGTCAAGAGGGAAGAATAATTGTAATGATGGCATTAAACACACAGAGAGGATAGCCTGAGCCCAGGTGGAAAGCATTCTGAAAATAAAGATTAATTTAAACTTCTTCACCTTACTTTGAAGCACTTCAGTTTTGCAGTCTCTCTCCATTTGTTTTTGGTCTCCAAACACCTTCACAGGAAAGAATGAGAGAACAACAGGGTACTAACCCCAATTTATTTTTCTACAACTGCTGCTACAATTTAATGTTCATAATATTTCTGAACATCTAAGAGGCTATCTCTTGCTCAGAGGTGAGCTGAAATAAGCCCACAGTAAACTAGCTTTAAATATTCAGGGCAACATTTTCCTCAAGGTTATGAAGACAAAGAGGAGATGGGTAGAAAGGTTAATATATTTTACTTCAGGTGAATTGTTGGTATGAAGAAAATCACTTTGCTGAAAATCAAAGCTTTTTGAACTAATAGAGGTCTTACTGTATTCCAGAAGGAATGTTCCTGAAATAATTTTTGTAAAAAATATTTAAGAGCCAAAGCAAAAAGGAGCCACTAGATACATTTTAATGGAAATTCATTGAAACTGCCTCTCTTTCTCTTTTGGAAATGGCAATATTCAGTGACTTCTACTAATCCCCACGAATAACACAGTCTCAATACTGAGAGTGGGACCTTCTAACTGTCCAAAGAAAATTCGTTGTTTTCTTATTTTTTGTACTTTATACACAGTTACAGCAAGAGTTAAACAAAATCTCCCAAATAATAGAACCAGATTAAAATATATATCAAAAAAATATGACAGGAACAGCTTCTATAAAAGAAAAAGACTCTGCAGCCTCCAAACGAGCCACAAACAAATACAATGGTGGTCTTAAAAATCATGAATGGTGATGACTGCAACTAAGATAATCCTAAAAGATGTTTTAAATTATTACTTCTATACTTAGACATAAGTAGGTGTTTTCTATTTTCTGTTCAGTTTCTTTTTTTCTTAGTGTTTCTTTCACTCACAAATTTGAAGGGTGATGCAATTTTTACAGATTATGGTGGTAGATGTTTTTTATGCTACACACTACCACTTGAAAAAGTCCAGTCAATCCAAAGAACTTGAAGATGTGGTCAGACTCTTCAATGTATCCTTGTTTCTGAGAGACAAAGGAGCCCTCTGGTACGTTGTCGTTCTCCATACAAAATAGTAATTGCAAGACTGGTAAGAATTGTAAGGTGCTTTAAAAAAATCTCAGGCAATAATTTGAGATAAAACAGATAAAGGAGATATTACATCAGAATGCAGAGACAGTTCCAGATTTTCAAGATGTTGGAAAAAAATTTAGATAGAATATTTTATGAGCAGTTGTTTTCATCCCACAAGGGGAAAGGCAGGAAAGCCTGAATGTCAGTTGTATTCTATGTTGTTAGTGTCAAACTTGTTTGGCTGAAAACAAGTTATTATAGATTTCTAATGATAGATTACCTTCCAGTGAAGAAGGACTGTACACAAGCATGATTTCTGATGTCTCTTTAATGAGCCAGTCATTGCTGAAAGCAAGCTAAAAAAATCTAAAGCTGAAAGCACTTTTAAGAAGATTTCCAGGTTATTAATTTTCACTGTTTAATAAATATACTTAGTAGACACAGTATGGTATCATAAAGTATATTATTCTGAATGGATCAAGAGCTGTTTAACTGACTCAAAAATAAGCTGTCAGTGGTTAATCATTATTATACAGGAGAAGGGGTTCCACAGGGAACAGGGCACTATCCAATGACACATAAAAAGGAAATAATTATGTAGTCACCAGCAATAAAACATGTGGATGGTAAAATATTTATCCCAACAGTAAATAATAATTGGAATGTAGATGCCATAAAATAATCTGGATAGTTTGATAAAGCATTTATATTCAAATGAATTATTTCTGATGTAGCCAGATAAATAAGTTATTTTAATATTGGAGTTTGCAGGATATGATATTTCCCCAAAGTGAAGAGATTCAAGAGACCTAAGAGTCCTAGCACCAAGATAATCAGCATTCAGAACAATGTGATTTTGTCTTGGAGAAGGAAGAGAAAACTTAATTAGTGCACATAGTTGATTTTACCATTGCAGGGAGTATTATCAGTTTATTCTCTGTAATTATGGTTTCTAGACATTTTAGAATAAGGATAAAAAAGTTAGAGAAAGTACATGAAAGGATTGGCAAAAATGATGAGACCACTGGAGAAAGTACCTTAAAGTGAAATACAGAACATATGAAAAAGAAGATTGTAAGCTGATTTGATTGCAGAGTGTAAGTATCTTCACAGGAAAAAAAAATACATTAAGTTCTACAGAGTTCTTTTATCTTGTGCAAGACATGGTAACAAGAACCAGTAGTTGGAAATTGAAACTAGATGTTCTCATTGGAAATAAGCTACGTATTTTCATAAATTATAGAATAAAATCTATCCATGCTAGTGACAGGTATTCTCATCTTGAAATCTTTGACATCTTGAAATCAAGACTGGGAGGTTTTCTAAAAGTCTGTTATATCCTCATAAGGTATTAAAGAAAAAAAGATTTTCTGCTTAATTTAAACCATGGTGTAATTTAAGGACAAGAAACATTCAAGGCTTCAAACAAAATGATCCCCTGTAGAAATTCCATATGATTTACAGTCTTATAAAATTGCATCATGTATTCAAATTGATAAATTCCCTCTGTTGTTAGGACAATATATAGTGGAAGTGCCATACTACAGATTTTCTTTCCAGATGATCACTTTGCGGTATGCAGCTTCTGGAATGTCCTCAGGAAGTTATATGACTCTAGAGAGAAATTCTACACTCCCTCAAAAAAAAAAAATGAAAGCACTTTCTTCCTCTTCCTTACCTGATGCCTGGATTTTAAATAATGCTTTCCACTTCCTCTTGCTCATCGTCTCCTCTAGCTCTGCATCATAACCCTCCTGTCTGATCTTTGATTACCTGTTGCTTCTGATCTTAAAATTCCTTTGTCTTGGCTTTCTTCCACTGTCAGCATTGACAAGTATTTTCAATCCCAAATGTTTACTGGATTATTATTTCTTTTCTCTACAAAAACTAAACTCTTGACATCAAGTGGTCTGTGCAGATCTGAAAGATTGAAATTCATTACTACTTTATTTAAGAAGGAAGTCCCAAAAAACCTTCTAAAACTATTAAAAATAGAATCAACTTCTTTGACAGCTATCACAAATGTGGAAAATATCTTAATTTTATTTTTTGAATAGTATATTTGATTATATGTGTGTGTCTTGTGTTGCTGACCACCTGCTTTTATATCATTTATGCTAATGGCCCATGAAAGCACTGTTAGATTGAAGAAGAAAAGTAAAATAGTAATCCAGTCAGATGAATCCCCAAAGACAACATTGCCAGATGTATAGCTGTATAGGACATCTCAGGAGATTTGATAACTCATCAACAAAAAATGTTTTGTCCTGGAAATTGTTTCATCAAGGCCATTTATTCAGAGGTGCTTGTTACTTTTGATACTAGTGGCTGTGGACTCTTTTCACACTTTCATCTCCTTCAAGAAAGCTTTAAAAAATCCTGTGTTCAGCCAAACCCAAGAAACTCCCTTTTTTCTGTCATAGGGGCACTATCAACGGAAGTCTGTGCAGTTCTCTTTTATGATCCAGTCTCAGACAAGCTGGTTAGTCAAGACTGAAAAGAGTGATTTCTTTGAAGAATGGCCTGTGGGTTCTCTAGGGTAAGGCAGGCCATCTAGGATGAGTCAGAAGAAGCTGACAGGAACATGCTTTGGACAACTGAATGGAAAAATGTATAATGCCTTGGTTTGATGAAGCTATTTTAAAGCCATTTTGATATTTTCAGACAGAGATCCCAGTCTAGATTTGATGACATAACAATATTTGTTATCCTGGGATCTATAACCCAGGATTTAGACTGGGGTTGAGCAAGCTATAAACCCATTCCTAGAAGGTGATAGAATGATAACTGATATCTGTATGAGGGGTGATAAAATCTTGAGCAAGGACTGTAATTCAGTCAGTCTGTGGTGTGCAATATTGCCTCTATTCCTCTTTCATGACAAGTTTTGAAGTGTTGAACTTTCCTAGAAGTGTCCTAGAATTAATATTTTCATTTTTATTTTATGTTTCTCATCTCCACTTCTTACTTAGCTATACATGAGCTCAGAGTTAAATTGTGGAACACTTTCTTTTCTTAGCAACACTTTATATGATGGAAGGTGATTATCATATCCTTGGTTAGTCTTTTCCAAATAAGTACTTCCATCCTCTCAATCTTTCTTTAATGTCTTTTTCAAATCTCAGTACTTGTATTAACTTATCTAGTTGATCAAAACTCTTCTTGAAGTATCATGACCAAATGTGTTTCTTGAATTATGATGCAGAACAGGAGAAAGATAATTTCCTGCATTTTCAAGATGATGTTTCTTTTTATTTCAATAGAGCTTCCATTTGTCTTTTTTTGTAGCCTATCATTATGTTCATAAGTCTCAATGTAATTCTTGTTCCATAGAAATAAAAAAATTAAAAAAAAAAAAAAGAAAGGAAAGAGGATGTCTGAATGTCTTGCTGAATGTCACTCATTGGAAAAGGTCTTTAGTCCTATTCTAGTGCTATAGCCAGAGAGTCATGCTGTTTTGTCATGCTGTGGTGCTGGCAATTGGTCTGAATTTAGGCTTCAGGCTCTGCCAGTGTCTGTGTGAAAGGCAGATGAGCAACTTTCTTATTCTGGCCTGGGAAAATCTTAAGGAGGAATTCAAACAAACCTTGGAAAGTGAGAAACCATCCACAGGTAGTGTTTTTCCAACACGTTTACTGGCAAAAGATGTTTATAAAAGAGTGTAGACTCTAATAACCAGTCATGTTCTTTGTACCTAACTACTCTATAAAAGTAGAATTTAGAAGAATAAAGTTCGCTCTCATTTTACCATCATAGAGAGTCATGTTGTTATTTCTGTTCTGTCCAAAAATCATAACAACAATATGTTTTTGATTTTATTTTCAGAGTGTGTTTGCCCCATTGACATGTGAATTTACCATCTGTTTCTCCCCAGCAGATCTGGCTGCTGCAGACACACTGCTCAGCAGACACTGTCCTAGCATCTACCATGACACTGTGCATTGCTGTGGGTCATTCATAGCAAGTGCATAATGAATCACTCAGATATTTCCCCAAGTATTGGGTTGAAAAGATTAAATTCTAAGATTTCATTGAGCAAAAGGACCCCCCTGAGATGTACACAAAGAAATAGTTTAAATCTGGAGGCTGCATAAACTGTATCAGTGTGGTCACAGCTATATATGAGAACATTTAGCAGTCTATATGTCATTCCTGTAGGCCTAATGCTGCTAGCTCATGTGCTCTTTGCTGTTGCCTGGACTGTGGCCACTATGTTTTACTTTGCTTAACATCACTGATATGGGGAAACACTTAAAAAAGAAGTCTGGATTATTGGGAAAAATATATTGAACATTTGTGAAGTCTCTTCTACTATAATCATGATTTTTCTGTCAACCCTTTTCTTCAGAGCTGCCCTCTGGCATTCTAGCCTTACAATGGGAAACAAAAGAGCTGAAACACCTAAATGTTTGCTAGATTGTTGTAATACCTCACATGTTTAAATGTCACCTGATATTTTATAGTGTATGATCATTTTTTCCTATTGCAGACATTTCAGTAAATAGGACTAGAGAAGAAAGAAGCTATGAAAAAAATCAGTTTATTTCTTTTGCTTTATCCACTGGAACTCTGTGTGAAGGAAGTTTTTGTCTTTGTTTCTTTACACTGATTAATTATTTGAATGTATATCTGAGTAACAATTCCTCAATTTTTACTGAAGGTTAAGTTAAAAAGATTCAGATATTTCAAAGAGAGAGTTCTGGGAAACAGTCTCAGTCCAAATCACCGCTATATTAGAAAAGACTTTAGCACAGTGATCAGGCTGCTATTCATATTTTTAAGAAAGGATGTCAGCTGTCTAATATTAAACTTCAAAGAAAAGTTTAGAAGTCCAAGGTTATCCATCATGTTTATATGTCTCTATAACACTACAGGGAGGAAGCTGCAGGGAAGCCAAAAAATTAATGAAATCAAAATAGATGTGCAGGAGTCAAATATGAGAAAAGAATTTTGTGAAATCCTGACCTAGTTCACCTTTAGCCTGGCAGGGTACCCTTTTTACTACCCTTTGGGCATAGGAAGTCTCCTATTTGTAGAATCATGAAGATATCTAGCAAGAAAGATTTTCATTTCAGAATAGTCAGATAAAGAGATATACATGCAGAATAAATATCTCCAGCTTCAAATTTATCAGGGAAGGAATGTGAAATTCTTTTTCCTATGACCTAAATAATTGTCCTGATGATAGCTATCCTCTAGCATCCTGAGGTTTCTCTCTTTATTTTACCTACTAAAATTTAAGTTTCAAAAGGGTCTGATTTAAATCTAAGGTCAAACAGAGACTGTGGCATTGCATGTTTTTTTGAATATGTTGCTTCATAATAAGTTCTGTTAAATGTAAAGTTTAATTCCTTTGTATTACGTTCAGTTCTATGGACCCCGCCCCCTACCTAACTGTATCTCTTTGTTCCCTCTTCCCCCGCGTGTATCCTTCCCGCCTTTTTCTAATGGTTCGTGCCTCGTGTAAACCCTTTCCCGCCTTTTAGTCCCCCCTCCCCATTCCTGATAATTAGTCCAAAGTGCCATCACTCACCCTCACTTTCCCCGAGACTGTACCCCACTGGTTAGAAGTTGCCAACTCCACCCCTGTTCCCTCCTCTTCTGTAACCCCATAAAACCCCCTGCAAACCGCGTGTCTTGGTCGGATCTGGGGCTCAGGACCAGGGGAATAAACCTGTTGCTGCAGCACCCGGATTCGAACCCTCTTTCTTCTTCCTCCGCCTCGCTGCTTTGACATCTCGTCGAGTCCCCTTTCTGGGGAAAAGAGCCCACGGTGTCATCCGCCCGGTGCGGTCTGACACGAGAACCTGCTGTCCCGGTGCCTGAGCTAGCCGAGGGCAGGAGCGGAAGGCTCTAGAAAAGGCACAGCGGTGACAAGAGACAGTTTCTGGATACTCAAAAACTGGTTTGCATCAAAAAAAATGTTTACCAATTTACTCAAAAATAAAAAGGCTTTTACTATGTGGCAAGTAAAAACATCAAAACACCCGAATATTTAGAGCTATATTTGACATGCTTTTTAAAAAATACTAAGTATGCTAAATCAATTTCAGGTTTATTTTATAAGCCCTTGTAGTGTCAAGGCTATCATTAGGTAGTACTGTGATAATGTGTGAAGAAGAAATCACATTGAAGCATAATTATTAACCCCAGTGGTGATGGTAGGACAACATCTTGGAGCCGTGCTGAACTCAAAGCTTCTGCAAAAGCATAGTTCCTGAACTGAAGAGCTCATCATCATCTAAATAGATCACCCAGTAGTGGAAAAGCAGCTGTACAGATGAACAGAGCTCTGTGTTGTTGTTGAAACAAAATCAACACATATTGTTCAGTGTTTAATTCTGCATTTGCAGACTGACACTGAACCAACAAATTCCGAAGTGATATCGTGGTCATAGGTTAAACATCCATATGTTTTTCTTCTGTTGTGCTTTCTCTCCCATGTAGAAAGCATATCCCTGTGCCTGAATGCTTCCTCTGAGTGACTGGTATCACATTTCATGTACCCTCAATACCTTCTAGCGTGATGAAACCTACTTCAGCATTGACCTTTTTTCAGTTGGGCTGTATGTATGCTAACGTGGATGATTTTTATGTCTGATTTCATATTACTGCTTACTGTTATGTTTCTAACATCATATCCCTTTATCTCTTTTCCAGCTGTGTTCAATGTTCCTTTCCAGATAATATAAGACTGATCATCAGTGAATTCCATGAATATGCTCTTTGTTCTTTTAGATCATTGAAGATTGGAAATAAGAAGAGACATCACATGGACTTCATTTAGTCCAGTAAAAGCCTTTCAGCATATTCCCTTTTTGCCATTGCTCATTAGCTTCTGTTTATATTTCTCCAGCCAGGATGCAGTTCAATTGAAAATACCTCAGCACTCTTATCTGAGTAAATAATGTTATGTATTTTGCAACAATTACTCACTACCAGACATGTCTACCTAGATAGTATTCTTTACACAGAAGAAAATCAGTCAAATAATTTTAGTAAAACTAGGAATGCTATTTCATGCCAATGCTTATGTATTTTATCCATGCAAGATATAATAGTATAAAAATTTAATCATACTAAGTGTGTGTGCTAATCTTAAATACCACTCTTTAAATCGACTCAGCTACATAAAATATAATAGAATTGCAACATACTTATTGGCACAACTGTATCAGCTGTATTAGTGCCATAAAAAGAAACACTTTTGCTTTCTTGCTCTTAATCTGCTGGTGCATTTTCCAACTTCAGGTGGTCATATTCAATCCTTGTGCATTTATTTGCAGTATAGTAGTCTAAAGACACAAATCAATACATATCTACAACAAGCATGTAGAGATGCACACAAAGATGCAGAGGCATATTTTAGGTATATGTGTGGTGTACATTTATGTTAGGTATATATTTATGTGTATATGACTGTGCAGTTTTAGATGCAAAAATCTGCTTTTACACAGATATTTGTATTATATTCAAGATGCAAAACATATCTGAACATTTATGTAAAATATTCTGCTATTTTACATCTGCAGTGAGGCTGTAAGTTAAGCTCCTGTTTTCACAAGTGTTATTCTGATTTCCAGGTGAAAATTCCCATAATTTCCTGTATGGCTGGAAAAAAATCCCACTTGTTACCTTTCTTGTATTCATGACACAAAAATAGGAATACAGATGCTAATTGCATCACATTTCCTGAGCTCTTAGTACTGTTGCATTTCAGTACAATTCCATTTAGGGAGCTGATGTAATGAAATTGCCAGCTGAAAAGTTGTCCTTACTTTATTTTCTATGAGAATAATTTCAATATGCAGATAACACCAAGATGGGCAGGATTGTTGATTTGCTGGAGGACAGAAAGGTTCTGCCCAAAGGAATCTGTACAGGCTGGATTGATTAGATGAATTATGTGAACTTCATCAAAGCCAAATTTCTTGTCCTGCACTTGGGTCATTACGAACTCATGGAGTGCTACAAGCTTGGGAAAAGTGGTGGGAAAGCATCCTGTCAGAAAAAACCCTGGGGTATTGACTGACCATGTCTAAACATGAGCTAGTGTGTGCCAAGTAGCCAAAAAGGCCAAAATTATTTGACTGATTTTCTTCTGTATAAAGAATGCTATCTAGGCAGACATGTCTGGTAGTGAGTAATTGTTGAAAAATACATAATATTATTTACTCAGATAAGAGTGTTTAGGTATTTTCAATTGAACTGCTTCCTGGCTTGTATCAGAAATAATGTGGCCAGCAGGACCATGGCAGTTATCATCCCTCTGTATTCGGCAATGGGGAGGCCACACCTCAAATTCAGTGTTCAGTTCTGGGTGCCTCATTACAACAAGGACACTGAGGTGCTGGATTGTGTCTAGAGGAGGGCAACAGAGCTAGGAAGGGAGCTGGAGCACAAGTCTGATGAGGAGTGGCTGAGGGAACTGGTGTTATTTAGCCTGGAGAAAAGGAGGCTGGGGGGAAGACCAGCAAAGTGTGAGTCAGTCTCTTCTCCCAGGCAATGTCAGAACAAGACAAAATGTCCTCAGGTTGCACCAGGGAACGTTTGTCAAACATTAGAACAGGCTGCCCAGGGCAGTGTTTGAGTCATCATCCCTGGGGGTATTTGAAAAATGCGTCAATCTGGGACATGGTTTAGTGGTAGAATTGACAGTCCTGGGTTACTGCTGGACTCAATGATCTCAGAGGTCTTTTCCAACTTTATTGTTCTATGAGTTTACAATAATCTGAGGGAAAAAAAAAGTGATCAATTTTATTAAGAATTATGGAGTTTATGTAAGTGGAAGAAAAAGGATTTTTATTTAGCTAAAAGAAAAGGAAAAGCTTGTGCCGTAGGACTGGGGTTTCTTCAAATTGTTCAATATGGAACTACAATGAGGTTAAAAGATGAAGAGAGTTCCCATCAGAACAAAGAAATCATCATTTTTCATTGTCTTACCTCATTAGAGCTATATGACATGAATTCAAGAGTAATACACATTTCCTTGGGCAGGAAAGGCATTCAGTACTACTCTTTAAAGATAAACTTAAGAGTGCCACAGGGTTTCAGGTACTGAAAATTTTATTTTACTTCATATAGTAAATGCATACAGAGAGGCATCCAAAACAACTAGTTTTGGGTCTTTGAACAAGTATTTACAGAAATACATAGTACAGTAGGAACAGGGAAGGAACAGAAAGAGCAGCTGCACAAGCAAATGGAAACAGAATTTGATAGGCGACTGAATAAAGACACTGACTGAATTACTAACTGCACTCTCCATATTTTTAGATGTAGAAAATTTTATTTGCAATGACTCCTTAAATTATTTATAGGATTAAATTAGCAATAGTTCTAAAACACATAATAACATTTAATAGCACTACCATAACTTCAAAAATTACTACTACTGCAAAAACACACCACATTGCTGAATAATAGAATTTTCATACATTAAGCACATGACATATCACATTTAAAATTATTAGCTTACATTGTTTTTGAATTGCAATAGCTGCCAGCTTCAATAATAAATGTCGAATTTGGATGAGTACAAATTACATTATAGTATAATCAAGATAAGTGCCAAGTAGATTTTACTAGGGAATTTTTTAGGGGCAAGGACATAACAGAACATAATTTTTGTCTAAGAAAAAGTGTTTTTTTCTCCAAGTGACTAGATGCCATATCACCGTTCACCAGCATCATTCACTACCAGTATCTGGGCTTGGCCATGCAGCCAGTTCTTAACCCAGCAAAGAATGGCCCTGCCCAAGTTGTGGGCTGCCAGCTTTTCGAAGAGTATGCAGGAGGCAGTGTCAAAGGCTTTGCTGAAGTCCAAATAGGCAGCACCCACAGCCTTTCCTCATCTGCTAGGCAGGTCATCCAGTCGTGAAAGGTCAAGTTGGTCAGTCAGGACCTGATGGTGGCAGCCCATGCCAGCTGGGTGTGATCCCTGGGTTGTCAACTGCACCACTCTGCTCAGAGTCATCTGAAAACTTGCCAAGGGTGTGCTCAGTGCCATCATCTGTGTCTTTATTGAACATTTTTAATAACACTGGTCCAATATGGATCCCTGAGGGACACTTGTCACTGATTTCGATTGGGACTCTGAGACATTGACCATTAGCCTCTGCATGCCACCATCTGATCACTTTCTTGTCCATTTAAGACAAGGTGTTGTCTTAGATATTAATTCATCTCTTTCAACCTGTTAATTCATCTCTTTCCAATCTAGAGAGGGGGATTTTGTAGAAGACTGTGGCAATAGGACACAAAAGGACCCGGAGATATCCAAGTGAGAAAGAAGGGAAGAACTTTACTTATTCATATTTATACTTTTTGTGGCACCAGTTGTGGATTAGAAGATGGAATCACCACCCCTCCAACCAAATTGGTCAGACAGACAGTCAATAAACTTCTCTCATCCTCCAGAAAGGAATGTAAACAAACAAAAAAAAAACACTGTTGGGTAAACAGAGCTGTATTTACATTAAGAGACTGTTAGAATAGTGAGAAACTGACTCCAAGAAGGTAAACAATTGAGAAGGCTTGGAAAATTTCAAAAGAACAGGGTGACAGAGGACCATGTCAAAAGCTTAATAGAAGTCCAGATAAATGCAACTTTAACCTTTCCCTTGTCCACTGAGGTAGTGAATCCATCCTAGAAGGTTGGTCAGATAGGATTTTACCTTAGAAGCTGTATTGATTGTCCTGAATGACTTCCCTGCCCTCCATGTGCCTTAGCACAGCTTCTACGAGGAACTGTTCCATGATCTTCCTGGGGACAGAGGTGAGGCTGACAGGTTGATAGTTCCCAGAGTCCTCCTTTCTACCTTGTTTAAAGATAGGTATGATATTTCTCTTACTCCAGTAACCTGACTATCATGTCACTTCCAATATCACAGAGAATGGTTTGGCAGCCACATCAGCCTATTCCCTCAGGATTCTAGGATGCATCTCATGAAGTTCCATAGACTTATGAACATTCAGGTTCCTCAGGTGGTTATGAACCTGATCTTTACTTACTCTTTGCTCCTCCAGTCCCTATCCTGCTTGGCACCGATTTGAGAGGCGTGGGAAGAGAGTCTGACATTGAAAACTGAGGCAAAAAATTTGTTGAGTACATCAGCTTTCTCCTCATCTGTTGTTACCAGATTTGCAGCATTGTTCATGAGGCTTTCTTTCACCTTCCTTTTCTGGTTAACATACCAGTAGAAGCTCTTATTATTTTTTTTTCCCTTGCAAGATTCAATTCCATCTTTGCTACAGCCCTCCTCATCCCATCCCTACACAACTGCACTTCATCTCTGTACTTGTCCCAGATCACCATCCTAGGTTTAACTGCTTGTGCATTTGCTTCTTTTCCTTTAGTTTGACCAGCAGATCCCTACTCAGACCTGCCAGTGTCTTGCCTTCCTTACCTGATTTCTTGCTCCTGGGGATTCCTAGCTTTTGTTCTCTGTGGAGAAATAGGTACAAAGGTACACTTTATAAATTTAGGGTGTGTATTTGATTCATAACTATCTACAATTCTTGAATAATATACCCATATCAAATATCAGAGTTGGTTTACTTGTTATAAGTTTCTAGTAATGACTTACCAGTCTGTTTATACATCTGATCCAGGCATCATTAAGACAAGTATGAAAACTTAATTAGTTTTATGGGACTTGGATGACCTCCCAGATGATAGGGAGCAGTGCCACCTTTTTCAAGTCCTCTGATGCATTTCTCCGAGCAGCAGAGATGCCTGAGGAATTTTCTGCCAACAAAAGTGAAAATTTCATTCCTCTATTCTTGTCTGAATCCTCCCCTTCCTTGTGTTACATGGATTTGAGGATACCTTGCTGAGCCAATTCTATTTATCAGCCTGGCAAAATGCTGATAAGCTACAGTTGGTCTACAGTTTTGTAAGCATTTTTGCTGAGCAGCTGTAATGAAGTTACTCACAAAAGCTTCAGCCAAACATCAAGGTGATCTGAGCAAGAACTATAGAGACAGGATTGAGAGAAAGAAAAATGAGATGGAGAAGAATTCCTTCTTTTTGAATTTGCAATCTCCCAAGCTAGTTCACTCCATCTAGTGAAAGGATTTCTGTTAACATAGGTTCCTGTTACTTATGCAAGATCTGGATGATGTTCTCCTCTTCCATTTCTCCATCCTGTCAGTGTTAGTGGATTTAGAGACATGACCTCATTCTCTGAATTAGACTCTGGAAGAAAGAAATATAGTCCAGAAATGTTTAAATCTGGATTTTTTCTGCTAGATGAAATAATAGCACATTAGTGAAGTCCTCATTTGGTATAAACTAACTTTCCCAGTTAAGGATCAGGACACAGAAATCAGTGGGTGT
Source organism: Cisticola juncidis (assembly GCA_013400215.1). NCBI lineage: Eukaryota > Metazoa > Chordata > Aves > Passeriformes > Cisticolidae > Cisticola > Cisticola juncidis. The sequence goes on along the minus strand of VXBR01009092.1, from coordinate 267,055 downwards.
TACTACATCACACCCAGCAGACATCACACCCAGCGTCCTGCAACCATCAGCAAGTAACCAATGTATAAGGATAATCTCAGGTAAAAGTCTTAGTGTAGTGTTAATTCAACACTCATACAATGGAGAATCTGCCTGAGCATCCCAGATGATCTGAGAGTGTATAAATGTAACACTAACCACAGATTAACCACAATTAAAACACTTCTCTCGAAGTCACTGTCTATGGCTGTCTGTCTCAGTACACAGTGATTTAGCAAAGGCAAAATACAATCTTGGACAAGCTAAAGGTGAACCAAAAGGGAAAGAAACCCACTGTTTGCATTAGAATTACACTTTGAACACACATCCTTTTCTAGTTCCACATGCCTTACAGACAGTGATCTGCTGATCTGCAGAAGTTACTATCACTCTGAAATGCCAGCTTTGCTGCTGCCAAGACAGCTTCAGTGTTCTGTCTTAGGAAACCTCTTGTATTTAAAACCATTAACTTAACCTATCTCAATTTCACTGCAATTTTGACATGAACAGCTCGGTAACAAGCAAGCCTGGAAAAGTAAGCCTTCCACAAGTTTGCAAAGCACTCTTCTGCCTGAACACTTACAGGTTATCACAGCAGCACCACTGACTATTGCTTTATAATACTGGGCCTGTAACTAGGTTTTGTTATGTGTAAAGGTAAGAAATTAATTTGACAATACTGAATGATTTCATTTGGACTGAATACTGGTAAACAGAGCACTGAGGACAGCTTTTGGATCTGTGAATGCTCAATGAAAGGCATTGACAAGGTTGTTACCAAACTGACAGGTTAATGAGGTACATAAAACTTCACTTATTCATCAGCCCAGAAGTCCTTACCCAGAAAAAAAAACCCCAAACAAACAACCAAAAAAAAAAACCAAAAACCCAAAAAACCCAAAGAAACAATCAAACACAAACAAACAAACACCACCCCCCTCCCGATTAACATATCAGCAAGAGATCTAATTTTCTATCTTAAAACAGCTCAGGTTTTCATCTTAGGCTGAGAAGATATTGTTTTGCTCATATTGCAAAAAAATAACACCATTGAAAAGTAAGAAAGAATCAGTAACTTACTTTTCTTTTCAAATTTTATAGTTGAAAGGTACCTCCAGATCTTATCTGGTCCATGTTTTGCCCAAGAGTCTCTTATTTGTGTGTAGATCTTTCACATTTCTCTTCAATTCTTAAAAAACTTGCTTTTCTAGACTTCGTTTGATGGAATTTCCTGAAAATATCTGCAGTATTCCCCAGTTTGATAATATCTTAGTGTTGATAGTATCTTACCATTAGGAATAAGGTGGGATTGGGATGGGGTGAGGGAGGATCCCAAAATTTATGATGCAATTAGTAAGCAAAGTTCAGTGCTTGAGGAAGAGAAATAATAAATTACAGCTCCAGTTTTGCATCTTCTCCTTTGCCATTTTGTGAAGAGATTGAGGGCACGGGAAAGGAAGAGTTTCCTTTCACTCAAATTTATATTCATCCAATTATCGTCACTAAAACTTTGAGGTGAATCAGAGTAAGGCTTAGCTACAAAATGTGTTAGGCTGCAAAAGAGAAGTTTCTCCCCTATTCAAAGGCACAATTCAGCTATTTAATTTTTTGTTTTCTTTTTCTATGTTCTGTAGAACTCAAATAAATCCTCCTTTTGTTCACTCAGAAATGAACATGACTGTGGCTGTGAGAGGGGGATGTTCTCCCATAGTATTCTGAGAGGAATTGATATGTGTTCTCATAAGAGGAAGAATAGCACAACCATAACCTAAAAGAAAAAGATCACATCAGAGCATTTGTAATGAAATCAAAATTCCATTCTTGGAAGATGTTATTGATTTTTAGAAGTTTCAAATTAATTATAAGGAAGAGATTACTATGTTTTATTTGACAGAGGACCCAAGCATTCATCCTGAGTATTGAGTTACTCTGATGTCACTTTTCCTGAGGTGAAGAATTTCTCATATCAGACCCTTCTGATATAAGATCAGATACTTGAATTTACATTTCCTCTACCCTCAACCAGTGAATTAATCAAGAGACTGAGAAGTGTGTGAATTTATTTCTCATCAGAGATTATTACTGAACACCATATACAACACTTTTTTTTTATTCTCTCCAAACTGAAGGTGTCTTTTTTCATATTAAAATATGCAAGAAATCCTTTACTGAATACTTTCCAAAAGATATTTCATTTGCTTTGATGAGAAAAAAAGTTTCGACAGGGAAGAAATCATTGGAAAAATAATTGCTTTAAGAATATAAGGTTAAAAATACATTTAATAATTTTAGCTTGGATTTGTTGGTCAATTTGTTAAACTTAAATAATTTTGCACAAAACCAATAAGAACATCAAGTCCATGCAAGATGCACACAGTCACAATTTTCAGTAAAAGTTGATCAACACCTGCTGAGAATGTGTGTTCTGCCCATGTTCCAAAGAAAAACCAGAATTCTTGAGAAGAGCCAGTGCATTTGGCAGCCTTTTTATAGAGGAAGGAAATTATTCACTGTTTTTTCCAGCTGGTTGAAGCATGGTGCTTATAACCCCAAGGATGTGGGTTTGATCCATGTATGGGCCGTTCCTTTAAGAGCTGGACTCAATGATCCTTGTTAATAGATGATGATCCCTCTATCTCCAAATATCCTGTGAGTCTCTGATTATAGTCACAGTAAAGCACTACAGTCATTAGCAAAAGCATTGTGTATTTTTCTAAACTTGGTTTGCATATGTCGAGTAGAGACTGACTTTTTGTCCCACAACTTCTCAGACGGTTTGGTCCTTGCTAAACACACTTCATCCCCTCACAGCTCTTAGAACACCAAAATCATTACCAAATTGAAACTTCCAAAGCCTGTTATGCTTTTAGTGCACAAAAATATGGTTTTCTAATCCTATGATACACTAGAGAAGCTTTCTAATATTACTGCTCCACTTGTTCAACTGAACAAGATGAAAAAAATGCTGCATTTAAGAAAATCTACCAAATAAGAATAGAAAGAAAGAACCTAGGGAGAGAAGATAAGGAAGCACAGAAAAAATAGGAGGAACCAGATTGGAAAGATGCACACAGAGGGAGTGGGAAGAAAAAGAGTTTGTGATCTGGGGAACCACAATGATGAGTTGTCATAGTTTGACACTGGCCCAACACCAGGCACCCACAAGAATTGCTCACTCATCCTCCCCTGCCACAGCTGGGCAAAGGAGGGAAAAGGAAAAAAAAAGGTTAACAAAGGCTGCATGAGTGAGATAAGGACCAGGGGAAATATTTCAAGGGTGAGACAGGCTCAGCTTTAGTAGCAAAGTGAGATTTATTACTAACAGAATCAGGGGAGGATAATGAGAAGTAAAATAAGCCCTTAAAACACCTTCTCCCCCGCAGTCCCTCCCTCCTTCCCTGTGACAGCACAGGTAGACAGGGCATGGGGGTTTTGGTCAGTTCATCACAGAGATTTTCTTCTGCTGCTCCAGGAGAGGCGTCCTTCTCCTGTGACACTGTGGGGTCCCTCCCACAGGAGTCAGTTCTCCGTGAACTTTTCCGCCGTGGTCCACTCTCATGAGCAGAAGCTGTACTGCACCTGATGCAATGTGAATCCCTCTCACAGGCACACAGTCCTCCCAAAACTGCTGGCTCTCTTCCCATGGGGTGCAGTCCTCCAAGGACAGGCTGCTTCAGCCAGGAAGCAGGGTTCTCTCCCTCTCCACTGGACCTTCCACAGGATCACAGCCTCCTCCAGGCATCTACCTGCTCAGGCATGGGCACCTCCCCCATTGCCTGTGGGTGGATTTCTGCATCCCCCATGGATCCCCATGGGCTGTGGGTGGATCTCTGCATTCCCTGTGGGTCCACATGGGCTGCAGCTGGATCTCTGCATTCCCTGTGGGTCCACATGGGCTGCAGGGGCACAGCTGCCTCACCACAGTCTCACCATGGCCTGCAGAGGAATCTTGGATCTGGTGCCTGTGGGACCTCCTGCCCCTCCTTCTCCACTGACCTTGGTGTCTCCATGTTGTTTCCCTCACATGTTCTCACCTCCTCCTCTTATCTGACTAGAAGTAAAACCCATGACTTTGTTTTGATTTTGTTCTTAAATATGTCATCCCAAAGGTTACCAGCCTCTCTCACTGGCCCAGTTTTTGCCAGCAGCATTTCCATCTTCAGAGCCATCAGGAATTGGCTCTGCCAGGCATGGTGGAAGCTTCCAGAAGTTCCTCACAGAAGCCATCTTCGTGGCCCCTTTGCTACCAAAACCCAGGCCATGCCAAACTACTATAACAGCTAGGAGAATAATTGTGAACCACCAGCAGAGGCTGAGGAGATTGGAAGGAAAAGGGTAAATTGTGTGGTAGTAAGCACAAAACATTTTCAACTGTTAGACAATTCTTTTTGTTGGACATGGAAATTAATACATTACTTTCAGGTACCAACATTTCTTTGTTATCTGAAATAGATGAATTTGGTGCTTGTCATAGCTGTGACTAGAATTTTCCCCAAAATACATAAAAAGAAAAAGTTGTTTTCTTCCCCGGAAGCATTCCAAAACTCTATGCTTAAATCATTTCTTCATAAATGAAAATAAGTGGAAAAAAACCTCTATCACTTTTAAGTTTGTTTAAATATTATTATTTAAATTTAAACAAATATTACACATGAAACAAAGCATTCTGATGGTGTCTTTCATGATCTGAATTATTTCTGGTTTTATATGCAACAATGAAACAATTTAATTCTGCAATAAAGATAGCATTGCCAGCATGTCAGGGGAGGTGATCCTTCCTCCCTACAGAGCATCAGTGTGGCACTGAGTCCAGCCCCTGACTGAGAGGTATGGACCTGCTTCAGCAGACTCAACAAAGGGCCACTCAAAAGATTAAGGGACTGGAATATCTCCAATCTGACGAAAAACTGAGAGAGTTGAGGATCTATGGGATCTCATCGATGTGTGCATACACCTGAAGGGTTAGCTGAAAGAGGGAGCCAGACCCTTTTCAGTGGTGTCCAGTGACAGGAATAGAGGCAATGAGCCTCACATGGAACACAAAGGCATCCACTGAACTCCAGGAAACACTTTTTGACTGAGGATGACTGATCCCTGGAACAGATTTCCAGAATGGTCCTGGGCAACCAGCTCTAGCAGGGTGTTGAATCCGATGGCCCCCAGAAGGTGTCCTTCAACTTCAGCCTTTCTGTGGTCCTGTGGTTCTATTTCAGAGGATATCTTTGGCTTCAAGCTTGATGGTTGAACAACCAACCAATGGAAGCATCTCAAAGTTGACATGTGTTAGATTAAATACTGAATTACTTTTGGAGTTAAATAATCAGTCTTGACTGCTGTATTATCCGGATAGAGGATAATACTATTATTAGGAGTGTAATTTGCAAACTTCTAATATTTAGTTTTAAAAGAAAAAAATATGCTTCAAACAATGCATGACTGGAGTATTTAACTTACAAATAAAAAAATTCTCTAATTACAAATTTCCTCTATTACAGTTTGCAGTACAATTTTAAGTGAGCTCCCTTATGATACCCTCTATTTGCATAATTTATGGAATGATTCCTTTTTAAATAGAGTTCATATTTTACAAAATGCTCAGAAAAAGGACCGAAAATTCAAGAGAATTAAATCTCCTGAGCTGTGAGTAGTGAACTCATTGAGTCCAATAGTCTGTGAGTATTGCTATTATTAAAAGAGTATTCTTTTAATAATATTCTCTTTTCTGAGGATGCTTTGTCCTGCAGCTGAGAAAAACTTGCATTTCAGTAAAAGATTAATAGAACAGGTTACTGTTCTCTTCCAAGACAGTACATGAAAATTACATTTGTTAAGTAGTTTTATTACTTGCAGTCATTAACACTTGAAATGTACAGAAAGCTGGGGAGATGAAATGAGAGTCCCAGGCAGTTGAATGTCCACCCACAATCATATGCTCTATAAGATTTCTAGTGTCTGTAAAAATGCCCTTAGGACCTGCCAAACCCATAATATAATTTTTAATAAGAATTTTGGCCATTCCTGATAATCGGAAACCTTGGAAACCTCTTCCTGACTTACTCTGGCTGCCTACCAAAGGCATTCATGGATACATTTTTTCATGAATTAGCAACAAACATTTCTGTGAGGAAGACTCCTTCATTACATTTGCTAACTGAGGATAGGGCCTGATTCCTCCAGGTAACTCAGCAGTCTCATGGCCAGGTTGATTTCTGATAGGTGACAAGTTTTCCCCGTTAGGTGATTAAAGGACAGTAGTTTATGGAGCTGAGGAGGAAGGAAAGGGAAGTCATGTTTCTGTATGTAAGAGAAGATACTCTATATCTTAGAATCCTGTTTGAAGATAATTTTTAAAGGTGAGAGGTAGATTGTATATAGTGCAGGAAGAGTATAACTGGACTTGGAATGGACAAAAAAGATACCTAAGTATGACCCTATTATTTTTTTTAGCAGTACGAAAAATTGGGCAATTAAATGATGCCCAGAGAGAAAGTTATCAGAGGATTACATTAAATTGTAAGAATATTTATGCTTGTCCTTATATTATATGTGTTTATGCATTCACCCACATATACACCTCCAGAAGACAGAATAGCAGTGAAAAAAAGACTGTTGTGCAAAGAGATTTAAATAGATGACCCAAGATGTCTTTTCCAGTCATTTTAGCTGGTGATTAGCAATCAAAATTTAAATTAAAAAATGCATAGAGTGTCAGTTCATGCAAAATCCAGGCTCAGAAATCATTAACATGTTTTCAGTACTTTTTTGAGCATACAATAAGTTGCATTTTTAAAAATAGTTTCTATAGATTGTGACAAAAAAATGGCACAGGAGAAAAAAAAACCACAGTTGTCAACATCATGTAAGAGAAACCTGTCCAAAACAAAAATAAACTGATTGCAAGAGAGGAAGAATCTGGCAAGAAATCTTCTCCCTGAAGATTTCCTATAGTTGCTATGAGAAATTAAATGTGTAACTGAAACTGAGAGGAGGGAGGATGACTCCACATGAAGATGAGTTATTTAGGTGACAAGAAAATATATAAACAGATTGCTTGTTTAACTTAGAAATAAGATCAATATTGGAAGACTTAATCAGTTTTTGTCCCATTTAAATGTTTAAGCGTTATAGAATTATAAGCATGCAGTCTTGATGAGAGGCATATATGCATACCTGTCTTATTATTTTTAAACTATTTTTACTATTACCTGTACCCAAACAGGGTATTTAATATTTTGCAAAGATTGCTAGAATCAGCAAAGGCTGATGGTAAAAGAACAGAAGATTTTTCTCATGCTGCATGAGGATAACATTGATAAACAGTTCCCTGTATGTGACAATGACAGTCACCAAACATCTTCCTCTCTAAGATATTTGAGTGTGTGCGGGTTTCAAACCAAGCTGATGATCCCAGCAAATCCCTTGTATGTGTGAATCTTTTACCTGCCCATAGAAGAATGCAGTAAAAGGGAACCATTTGATAGCTCATGCTAAAAACAGTGTTCTTGATCTGCATGTTATATCACAACTGAAATATAAAAATAAAAATAATGAGAGTTTGGGGGTTTCCTTTTTTGCTTCCCTCTTTAATTTTTCCCTTTTATTGAGTCTGATGGTGAGAAACTGATAGTCTGAGAAAGTTCTTTGACTTCTCATGAGCCCCAGCTTACAGATGGAAATTGCACTTTCCTACCTTTTCTTTAGAAAATGAGAGAAGCCTAGAGTTAAAAAAATGGAGTAGAAAGAAAAATAAGAAAATTAAACTCTTTAGTTACTAAACAGAAATCAAAACATCTCTTTTTATTTTTTTTCTGTCTTGTTTCTTACCCAAAATAACACAATCCATTTTTTTTCCTATAAGGCTTGTTTTAAAGATCAGCAGCTTATTACTTCAATTTTAAAGAGACCCAACCATGTAATTTCTTTGCTTTAGATATAAAGGCAACACTGGAAAATTGTGAATGCATTTTATCTAGTCTTGCTAAATTTCCATTAATTCTCACAGCTACAGATTTCACTCAACTTGAAATGAAAAATCATGACCCTTTTAAATAAAAACATTTCATTGCTAAAATATGTAATTAATATAATACAAAATTCCTTGAATCAATCAGCCAAAGATGATAGTGTTATTGAGAAGTGATCTGAAGGCATATTATACTGAGCTTCTGCAAGTGTAAAACACATCCAAATGGTCTAAATAAAAAAATCAACATGAAAAACATTGAGTTTATCCTTCTGTCACTGCTAACTATAAACAGTTATAGAATATTTCATTCTGATCTTGAACAGCAGCACTGTTGCCTACTGTGATTCCCAGATAGATATCTTTTAATTTTCTTTTTGTTAATTAATTTTTGTTTCACAAATAGAAGTTTCTTTCACTAAACCTCAGTATCTCTGGACTTAGAAGGATAAATGCTATCATTAGTGTGTGGAAGTGAGAATCCCAGGTGATTAGTATCAACTATTTAATAGTACATTGAATCCCAATGAACTGCATGCAATACAAAGTAAATACCATTAATTGACATATCATAATTACAATTAATTAACTGCCATGATTACTAACCTGCACGTAGATGTGGCGTTTTATCTTTTAAAAATAGATTAAAGTTCTGTCTGAAAAATAAAATTCTATTCAATCAACTTCCAGCTTGGACTTACGAGGCTACAGCAGCTATAAAGTGATGCTTCACAATTGTTTCAAGGGTTGGGGAAACCTGGGAATCTATCTAAATGCATAAATCTGAATATTTGCCAGTAAACAAAGAAATTTTTATATCTCCAAGGATTTAAATGCAATCCTAGCTACAAAATTAAGAGTTATTTTGCATAATGCAGGGTACTGCAGAGAATTCTAATGTGGGGATGTTCAAAAGTAATCTGTCAAATTGAAACTCACTGCAAAAATCCATTTGTTGTAATTGATTTCTAAAATGTCGTGCCACCTGTAGAAGGCAGTATTTCTACAATGAACAATTAATCTTACAAGAGCATGTTGCTTTAGAATCTAATAAAATGCAGATTATTAGAATGTTTTGAATAGAAATGCACAAAATTTTTGTATCGCAAATAGACAAGAGAAATGAAAATAAAACTTATTTTAATTCCTTATTTCGGGTATATTTATATCAGCATTTTATTGTGTTTTCATGTCTTGCTTTTGGCATCGTAACCTCTCACATTCCAGCGCTTAATGACTTTGAGCTCTAAGAAATTAAGATGGTTGCTTGTGGAAATATTTCTATTTGTTTCATACAGAACTAAGTCTTAGAAATATGAGAAGCTCAGCTTTCAAGTAAAAAAAAAAGTTCCTTAACTTTTTACTATGAAGAAAAGCTTTTGAAATATTGGCAGAGCAAAACAAGGTTTCTGACTTCAAGAAGAAAACAAAATAACAAAATGTGTTCCTTCTCAAATAAACTTAATTCTATCTTCATTATAATGTAATTAAGCAGTGTATCTCCCTTCATCATAGTTGACTATGTCTTTATTATAATCTTTATCATCTGGGAGAGGAGGAGAGCCAGCCAATGATTATGGAATCTTTAAACTGAAAAGAGTAGATTTAGATGACCTATTAGGAAAAAGTTTTTCACTATGAGATAATGGAACAGGCTGCCCAGGGAAGTTGTGCAAGTTCCATTCCTGGAAGTGCTCAGAGCCAGGTTGGATGGGGCTTTAAGCAAGCTGGTCTAGTGGAAGGGGTACCTTTCCTAGTTCCTGCTATTCAAGATTATGCCAGGAATTCTATTTTTCTGTTATACTAAATAATAATCACTTGTACTAACCTATGTGTCCGTTGGCTAGAGAAGATGAATAGAGAGGTCTGCCTTGGCTGTTTGGCTGATTTGTTATCAGTGAGAAGAAACAAACACCTCCAAAGTGCAGACAATTTGATCCAAGGTACTCACAGGATATGAGTTCAATTGCTCTCTGAAATTCTGTACACCAACCTCCCCTTTATCAGCTGTGAAGGGACTGGAAAGAAACTCTTCTATTCACTGGTGGTGAGATAGTCTAGACCCATTTAAATATAGGTAGTTATTTATATTAGGTGTACCTAACATTTATAGATAGGTAAATTATGAACACATGCAAAATTACCAGTTATGACAGGATTGCTGTTACTTTGAATTGAGCTTACTGAACCTGACCACCTCCTGATTCTGAGCCTGAGGCCCCTCTCTTTGGTTTGTCTTTATAGTTATTTAGATGAAACTCCAACTGAGTCTTAATTATTTGAATTTTTTTTTTTTGGTGGCAATGATTTAAAAGGAGTATTTAACAAATGTTCTGTGGGCACAGTATATTTTTCAGTTTTACATCCCATCAAAGGAGAATATTAGTATTTTCTTTTCTCAGTACCTAGAGGGAAATAAAAGGTAATGACCTGCACTTAAACCTAATACACAGCAACAGACAGGACCACATCTCCAACAGATGTCTCTTTTCCAGCACAGCCTTAAAGCAGATGAGCAAATGCTCTATATATGATTCCAATTTACTTAATGATGTGACTTTTCCTCATGTACAAATGGAAGAAAGGTCTGTGAAACATATTAACTATCCTGTTCATTCCACTCATTAGCATCAATGCATTAGCTGGAAGATCAAGTTTCAGGTTGTGCTTAAAGAGGGGTATTTACCATTTTCCACTGGGAACAGTCTACAGAAGAGTAACAGAGGTATCAATACAAATCATGGGAAAAAAATGAGTTGATTAGTCTAGACGGAAAAAGCCTATGGTGAGATATGATAATAGTATTCTTGTGTGTAAAGGAGAGCTGAAATAGAATGGGAATATTTTTTTTTCTGGGGACGGAGTAAGAAGTAATGGATTAGAGTTCATCAAAAATGACTGTGGGAGATATTTAAGAAGAATGGCAGCTTTGAAGACAGATCTGCAATTGAGTAGGTTGTCTGGGAAGGTATGGACTCTCCATCTCTGAAGATGTTTTAAAACAGGTTAGATGAATACATGTCTTGGCTGGATTAGTTATGGCTGATTCTGCCTTGGATGTGCAGACTCAGCTAGATGACCTTTCAAGCTCTGATCTATGACTTTAAGAAACAATATTAACCTCCTTTGTAACACGCTCTCATATCCACTGTTAAAACGCTAGATGTTGTCTTCAGATCCAGAGGTGAGATAGATTAAAATGTAGTGAAAAAAATGACTATATTTTTTACTTGAACGTATTTTAAGCCATTAAATTTACTAGAAGAATTAACAGACAAATAGGTGAACATATATGAAGGGTACAACTGTATAATTACACTGAGTTAGTTCGGGAGTTTGGGTGTTTCTGATGCCAATTTATAAATGAGATAGAAATTTAAGGAATATAATTTTCCTTCACTGTTCCAAACTCTTCTTATATTTATGTATAGATACTACAAAGCTTCTTTTTGAGCTTCTTTCTTGGCTCAGTAGTAACATCACCTCCATTTACAGAAAATGTGAGGTTATGGGAGCCCAGACTTCAATCTGACTGTGTTACAGGATCTTTTTTCTTGTTATTCCTAAACTGATAACTACTTTAAGAATGTTTTTTAAGTTTTCCGAGGTTTTCTTGTAAATGCCAGTTAACGCTTAATATAACTGTGAATGCAACCGAATGAAAAATTACAAATAAATCACAATTTTTAAATTAATTTAAAAAGTGGCTGATTATTTGTGAGTTAATGAGTCTTATGAGTAAAACCTGAGAATTATGCAACCTAAAATTTATTTTCTATGTTTTGCATGAGTTTGGCTGTAGGGTCTTTTAGGGGGTAGGGGGGATTAATGTGCATTTTTATAATTTTTGTTTACAAGATACTAATTTAGGGGTCAGGTTTTGATAGATTTATATTGAATGGTAGTCTGTGATTTTGACTTTTAGAACACTACTTCTGCAGTAAAGAATCCTTTGGTGAAATTAGATCAGATTTTGATCAATTCTTTTTGCATTATTTATGTTTACTTTTGAAACATTTTTGCCATGATAATGAAGTCCCAGTGGTATGAAACTGTTCAAAGGGATGCTAATATTAGCTCTTTGTTTCTTAACAAAGATCACCTATTTTGTGCAAATTATGGATACGGAGGTTTGAAAAGTGTGTTTAAGCAAGATCCATGGTTTAACTTGCATGGATAAATCACCTTAGAGTGCTCTGAAGGTAGGAAATGTAATTCACATCACAACGGTTATTGTTGGGGGCAGAATAAAGTAAAATAGGTACTCTTGAGGATATCCACTGTTTAATCTTAGTTGTGAATTTTCTTAGTTTAATGGACTGATTTTCTCAAGAGAATGTAAAATATACTAGAAACAGGGAAAGATTTAAACCTCTTTGCATGTTCTCCAGATAGACTATCCTCCTGTCTTTTACTGACTTGCAGTAATATGAAAAATTTATTTTGTAGAATTTAACACTGTAGGCTGGATTAACAAAAAGTTATTGAGATGATAGCCACTGGTATTCTAAGCATCTCAGACAGGCAGCCAGAAGAGATCAATGTGTCAGACACCAAAAGAGCTGAAAAAGAGGGCTTAGCAGCTCAGTAATTTAGATGTATCTGGGATGCAGCTTCTAGTTATGCAGTGTTGCTGCTTGAAAAGTGTCTTCCAGCAGTGGATGTCCACTGGATCTTTCTCAAAAAATACTGTAAGAATATTTAACTCTAATCAGAATACCTCCAATAACATTGTTTGATATCTCAGAGCAATTGAAACAATATTTTTTCATCAGTATTTCTCTCTTTCAGTCACTGCTTCATTAGCTCTGAAGCAACACAACACAAATATATCCCATTCCACCTTTGGGCTCCTACCTGAAGTTAAACATTTTGGTCTAAATATTTACATTAAATCTCTTCACAAGTTAGTGAGAGAAAGATGTCTGGATACATGGCATTTGTGGCAATGTTAGTCCTGGCCTTGGGGATAGTCCCCCCATTTAAATAGAAGGACACAACCCAGATGGATTTAATCCACTGTGCTGCATAATTGTCCTTGCATGAGGATGCAAATTTTTGCTTTGCTAGTCTAATAGGACTCTCATCATAAGCATAGTGGATTTCAATGCACATATACTTATTCACAATGCCCAAGGCCTTTCTTACTAATAAGTATCAAATTTAGAGAGCATGGATATGCATATTTGGAAACAGAGGTTTACTTCCCTGAGGATATTTTACTGTCAAAATGCAAATGCCCACTGACTCTAAGTACTGAGCAGCTTAATATCAGCTGAACATTGGCAGCGAGAATCCTTTTGGGCTTTTAGGGCTAGCATTTTTGTAGATTTGGAAAGAAAACTCTTAACAAAAATCATTTAAAATCAGGGTCTAAGTATTTCCTTTAGAAGAACAACTAAATCCATACAGTAATGTTGAGCAAATAAAAATAGCTATTAACTGGCATTTGCAATTTCATCATCTGTCTTAAATACACTAAGGATGATGTTTATGGTTTTTTCATCTTAAGGCTGCTGTTTTACTTGATGTGATTTTTCATAGTTTGTTTGTAGTTTGTCATAAGAATCCTACAGTGATTATCCTTTCAGTTCCAGAGAATGGTTGCTTAAAATGAGCAATCAATTAGCAAGTAGAGTTTTGCTCAGGAAGCTATTGACTACAAAGTTCATGGGTGTCTGTGAGATGCCTTTTCAATTATTTTAAACTCTTATAAGTCAAATGCAGGTTAGGTACCACTGATCAACCCTTCAAATACAAGATTCTCCTCTCATGTAGGTGAATTAAGGAAAATAAAATAAAAAATAGCTTGGAAAAAAAAAGTAGGTTTTCCACATTAAATGTTTCCTTTTTTTCCTAGAGACTGTCTTTTCAGCTTCACAGATGATTTGTCTCTTTCATTCTGAGAAATAAGTAGATATTTCAGAATCAACTATTAATGTAAGTTTTCTTTCTAGATCTCAAATGGAATTTTCTATGTCCTGTACAGCTTTCCCTTTGGAGTAATTAACATCATTGCCATGAAATATTTAGCTCTAATAAATGTAAGCCAACTCTTAGCATGTAGTTTAATAACATGCAACTTAAAAACATGCAAAGTCAGCAGTAACAGTTTTTTCTCCAAGCACAGAGATGCTTTAGAATCTCTGAGAAACCTTGGTGGAACAATAAATGCATCACTGAAATAAATGTGCTGAAAACCAAGAATATATGAAGAGTGAGTACCTCCCTCACTCAAGAAATGGTGCCTTTCTTCTGTCTGTAGACTGTCACCTCAGTCAAATGTAATAAAGAGCTGTTCTTAACACAGAATAAGTTATTCATAAATAAGAACATAATTTAGAATTTTGGAGAAAGGTACACATAAAATTTGTCTGACCTTCATGTAATATTAGGCCCAAGAAGGTAAAAACTGTGATTGGGTTTTAGAAAAGATGAACTTCATCTCACTGACATCTGTAGATTTATTTGATGCTTTGCAAATGACTACAATTTCATTATCATACTATGTCCATTTTACTATAAATACCCATCTTACCATACCATTTGAGCTCTTCCAGATGATAAGAAAACATGAAGATGGAAAGAATGTTTATATAATGTACATAATTAAAGTATGCGTGTTAGCTGTTGGTTTTGTTTAAAACTATTGCTGGATGTTTTTAACTTCAGAAAATTGTGTGAATTAAATTTGATTGTCACAAATAGTAAACTGTGTCTGAGTGAGGCGAACTTTAATGAACATGATATGCCCATTATTGATATTTGCCTGTGGAATTACATGTTAGAAAATTCAAGATGGTATTTGGCAGAATAATCAGCAGTATATTCTAAGAGAGGCAGGCTTTATTTTTGTGATACATAGAACACACTAGTGAGCACATCATCCAGTTTTAGTAGAAATACAGATAATGAAATTAACTGGATAAATACAGATAATGAAATTAACTGGATAAAAACAATGTGGTGTAAGAAGACAGAACAGAACCTGCAATCCTTAAGTCAGATTTCCTTCACAGGAGACAACTCTGCCATCCATGTGTCTATGGAACAGTGGTGCAGTTTCCTCAAAAAATTACTGTAGCTTAAGTAATTTTGCCAACTACCTTTGAGGAAAGTTAGATATGTTCATAATTCCTAACAGGAATCAGTAGTTCTTCTTGACAGGTTTTTTGGTTTTTTATAACTGAAGATAGAGTGGCTGAGTACTTGTCCACCACCAAGGTACATTTTTGCAAAGAACTGGAATTTTTGTGTTTATCAGCCTTTTCTTCAATGTATTGAGTTTGAATTTGCACTTTGACTAAGACCATGCTTGCGGCAAAACAAAAGAATGTTTGTTGTATGCTAGTAATTCAGGTTTGAAATAGATTATTTGAGTTTCATTTAGATTCACTGAGAGTCAGAAAGTAACATATTTTTATAAAGTAGTATTTGACTTGGGGAGTGGTTACAGTGAAAGTATCCCTGTTTAACATTTTAATTCTTTCACTTTCAACACTTGCATCTTGTATATGTTCACAGAACAGAGTTATGTCAGTGCAGAGCTGGGGTCTATTTGTAGGAATCCTTTTAATGCAGGAACATATGATCATCACAGTCTTCAATGCACTTTTCCCCACGGCTCTGTGAAATGGATTTCTGAACACAGGCAGTCTGGGATAGCTGAAATTGGGGATGCACCCAGAAAAAAAGCAGAAGAGAGGAAATGATCTAGAAGTAGAACAGGAGTGAATTATTTTCCACTTCAACTGTTGTATATATGCTTCATGCCCAGTTATCTTTCATGATGATTTGTGCACAGTGAAAGAACCTCAATGCATCTCAAAGAACAGAGATATCATTTACAAAGGCTATTTACATCCTTATTTTAGGTGAGTGGTTTAAATTTAATTAGCAACAAGGGTTATTTCATTCTTTCCTCACTCTTATCATCTTATCATCTCAAAGGTAAATATTTTGAAGCAGTGTCACTCTTTTAAGACCCATCAGTAGAGAAATTAGCACAATCAGGATCTATTTTCTTCTGACTGCTCTGCACATTAATCCCAATAGTATTTCTGACATTTATTCCTTTTCACAAGTATTTAAAAGGAAAAACAGGCAGGACTAGTCTAATAGAGCTTAGCTATACTAACTGCCTAGTTTTATCAAAAAAAAATCTTAGTTAGCAGAGTATTTCACATTTACTATGGATGTGTTTCATGTCACCCACTGATAACTGTATGTAGTTTCTAGAATTGCAACCACAGATAAACTATGCCTCATGGGGAACCTATAGTCAAAGGATTAGCATCTTTTTAACTACAAAGTCCTCTTCAAAAAGGCTTATATCTTAGCACTGGTCTTGTCAATTTCTATGCTGCAGGAAAAAAAAGTTTCTATTTTTGATGAATAACTTTCTTATGAGTTTAAAACAATACATGAAGTTCAGATCAGTCAACATTCTTTAGCAATATGTTTACATTTCATATTGTCATCCAATATTTTATAAGAAATAGTGCAAAAATTAGGTATTTTCCTTTCCAGGAAGATATGTAACCATCTCTCAGTTACTGATCACTTGGGGAACAGAAAGTTGAAACCAGCCCTTCTGAGCGTAGCCATGTGTAACTAATAGTATAACTTCATGTTCATGTACCTGCACGTAGAAAATACCTTCCAATTCCACTGAAAATGTATGAGCTAAAAGAGAGCCTATCTATTTATTCAAAGATACTGTAGCTCTGCAATGCAAATGTAGCTTTGTCATGAGTAGCAAGCAAAGTTATACATACAGGTAAGAGGTTCCCCTTCAAGTTTAACTTTCTTGACTACTGAAAGACAAGTGGAAAAAGAACACAATGGTGGACTAATCTCCCTGTGACAGATTATGTTTTTCATGTGTGATAGTGACAAGATGGTAACTTTGTCTCTGGAAGAAAACTGCGACTTCTGGCATAGATCATGTGATGGGAAAATGTGGAATGAAATCCTTATTGTCTTATTTCCTTCTGTAATAGGCACACATGACCAAGATCTATGGAAAATATTTTTAGAATATAATTAAAGTGTAAGTCAGACTTTCCACTCTAATTTTTTTAGTAGGATTTTTTTAGTAGGAATACTCGCATGTGTTGTATGATTTTTCTCTTGTAAATGTTACCAATCTACTGAAAAGAGAGAATGTTAAAGCATGATTTACAAATGGAAGATTCAAAGCCATGTAAACAAGACAATGAGGGTGGCTGCCCTTAAAAATCTTAGAAACTGAAAATTGGTTAAGAAAGAATGGATAGATGCCTACAGAAAACCAAAAAGGATATGCTAAAACAGTACTTGTTAGCATACTGGGTAAGGGGCTAAACCATATTAGAAAATTTCCCACAAAACCAAGCATTAGGAATTGTCACTAAGACTGAAAAGTTTGTCACTGGAACAAGGTCATCTCTCTCATACTCCTCTGTTATGGACTCCTGGTGTTCTGGTAGCAGGAGTGGGACCTGAGGCTTTAAGTCCTTGAACCTCATATTTTTTGAGAGGTAAGGCACTCCAAGAGTGGTAACACAAGAACTGCTGGGTCCTCAGCCCTGAAATGACTCACCTCAGGAGTCTCTCAAAGTCGCAGACTACTGAAGAACAAAACATTAATTTCTTTGAGCAGCAGCACACAATTTCTTTGAGCAGTTAGGCAACACTGTATTTCCGGGTTTTTCTTAGAAGTTTTCCTCTTTTGTCTTAGACTGAAGTTCAGTTAAACTGGTGCTTGCATTCAGGAAATAGGAATCCTCACAAGAAAGAGACCTAGCTTTTTAGACAATCTTCTATCCAGCTAAGAGTTGTCAAGACTTTTGGTAGACATCATATCAAAAGCAGGCACTTGGTAGCTTTGAAGAATTTTTTAGAGAAGTAATGTAAGAACTATGGAAGAAAGCAAGAAAAATTAATTTGAAAATCCAGTAAGTAGTAAGAGAAAGATAGGAGAATAACCCTTCTGGTTTAAAATGCCTTTCATCTTAATGGAGGGTTTTTCAAGGTGTCTTGATGTTAATCCTTCATTTAAATCTTAATAAGTGTGCCACACCTAAGGGAAGTCCTGTGTAATGGTTTCTGAAAATCCAAGCCGTGATCTACACATCAGAAAAGCTAAAATTATGAATAGTAGAAAAGATTGCAACTTGTCTGTTACATCCTTGAACTTCCACAGATGCAGCCTTGCATATGCGTGCACACACAGGTGCACATCTGCAGATGTGTATGGAGATACAAGGCTCAGAATTGAAAAAAAAGTCCTCCATCACTGTCATGTAAAGAAATAATCATCAGGATGACAGTAGGAATACCAACAAAATGAGAGCCTCTGCTAAGCAGTCTTCCTAAATTTTAAAATATAACATATAGTCAAAGCTTACATGTGAATGTAGAGGTAATATTTTGGCCTAGCTGAATCTGGTTCATATCTTGCACATTTTATTAACATTCATAATATGGCATAGATCCTTCTGTCTGATTTCTGTCATGCATATCAATGATTTGATATTTTCTTATGCACTGAATATAGTAACTGCTGTGGGGAAAAACAGGCACAATATTTCAGATTTTTTTTGAATTTGCCATTTATTAATCAAAGCCCATGTTTAATCTATGCAGTATATAGAAGAAGGGAGAAAAAAAGATCTTAAAAATTGTTCCTTCTTAAAGAAATTACCTTAAGATAATCATACGATATAAAGACATTACTGCAGTTTTAAGATTATATTTATAAATGTATGCCAATGTTTTTCTTATCCCTGTTATATTTTACATCTTTCACTATAATTCACAAACTACCCTTGATCTGCATTTCTTGGTATAACCTGGTTCATTTCAATTCTTTGTCTGACTTCTAAGGACGTGAAAAAAATGTTATTATATATGTGATTAATTTCCTTATACTCTCTCTTCCATCTGTCTTTCTCTTACAGGTAATAGCAGATAACATGCTTGGCTTGTTATTCAGAAGAAATTTTGGATTCTACAATACTTTGAACAATTAGTAATAAACAATGAAGAAGAGAATATAAGATCTCAAGATCAGCCAAGGCATTTATAAGAGTGGTCAGCACAATGTACTTGTTTTAATTTGAATATATATGACTGTGGACAAGAAAAGGGATTACTTTTGTGTAAATGGAAGGCAGAAAAGAACAAAAAGAAAACAAGTTTATAACTTTGAAATAGAGGCAGAAAAAAAAGCTTTTAAAATGAAAAGTTGTAAAACTTGAGACTGTGAGCATAAAAAACAGCAGTGAATGTGATATTTTGTGAAAATGTACTAGATTCTCTCCTCTCTTCCTTCAAAGGCAATGTTAATCCTAAAAGGTCAAAAGAATATGAATATGAAACACCACTGTGAAGGAAAACCTTTAAAATGCATGGGCCAGATCATGCTGTTTTCTCAGTAATGCATGCACCTTCTCACTGGGTGAAACAAGAGTCTCAGTGGGTGGCAGATTCCCACTGCTCAAGTTGAACAGTACAAAGAATGGGCCTAACTGAGAACTGTGAAATAAGAATCTTCTCAGAAAGAGAAGTGGTGTTGGATGAGGTAAATAAAACATGATGACACTTGTCTAGACAACCACTGGTGCTGAATTAATTGAGAATGCCAAGCTTGGAATGTGCTGTTGCATTTTCCAAACAGCATCTCACCATGCTTACCTTCCAAAGGGCTGCTTTTAGCATCTGTGGGCCACATACAATAGCAGTGCTTTTCAGCTGTGGTATTTTAGTGGCATGAAAGCAGTGTTCTTAGTTCATTCTGACATCATATTCCCCTGGGGAATCCTGAAGTTCATGAGGAGTGTAAGAATGGTGTCTATATGAAGGGTTTATTCATGTGCAGTCAGGTAAGTGATTTTTTTTTTAATCAGAAAAGGCATTTACAGGAAACTAATGCAACATTCCTGGAAGTACATTTCTAAATGAAAAATCTTCCTGGAACCATTTAAAATTGGTTCTCTGACAATTGGTTTAGGAGGGATGGAGTTAACCTGTTAAGAAGGAGGAAACAAAAAATTCATACAGACTGTGAAGAAGGTCATGTCACAAACACCACTGCTCCAGCAATGATTTATAATTTTGGATGACCACAGGTGGAAAAAGGATTTACTCCTCTAATATCCTAAACCAGCGATCCAGACTCTGACTTTTGAGTAAAAAGACAACCTTTTAAATTAATTAAGTAATACGTTTATCCTCCCTCTGCTTTTATCAGGCAAGATGGAGGGAAAAAATCATCTAGAACAACATGTTCCCACTACAATATACCACCACCTTTCTAAGACTTGGCTCAATTTCTTCTTTCTTAAAGCATCTTCTTGTGTATGGACTGAATAGATAAACAACTAATTTACAGACATATTGCATGAGAAGCCTGAGACTCATAATGCTGGACAGTATTTCAACTAGAAATTAGATTTCTAAAACAGGTGTTTGTGTGGTTTATTTCTTTCTTCTTCCTGTTTTAGTTCTTTGCTATTGTCATGGTTTAACCCCATCCAACAGCAAAGTACCACTCAGCCACTTGGGATGGGTGAGAGAATAAGAAAAGAAGAAAAATAGATCATGGAGTTGAGATAAAGAAAGGTTAATAGGTAAAGCAAAAGCTTTGCACACAAGCAAAACAAAAGAAAGAATTCATTCACTTTGCATGGGCATCAAGTGTTCAGCCATTCTCATCAGGGAAATCAGGAAATCAGGGCTCCATCATACATAATGGTGACTTGGGAAGACAAATTCCATCTCCAAATGTACACTACCTCCTCTTCTACATCCTGATATGCTGAGCATGGCATATGGTCTGGAATAACACTGGTGTCACTTGGGTCAGCTTCTTGTGCACCTCCAACCTTGTCACTGGAGCAGTGTGAGAAGCTTGCTGGGCAAGCTCTGCTCAGCAGTAACAAGAACATCTCTCTATTAATACTGTTTTCATCACAATCCCAAAATATATCAACATACAAGCTTGTATGGAGAAAATTACATCCATCCCAGCCGCAATCATCTCATTCTTCACCCCTTATTCTATATAATTTACATTATGGTCAGGTTCCATTCTGTCCAACACTTCCTCATTAACCACCACCCCATCTTCACATCCTTTGATATTATATGCAGATATACTTCCCTTAATCTATGCACCACCCTTGCAAATTGTCAAAAAAAATCCCATGTAGCCCTTGACTTTGGGCTCCTTTGCTTATGGTGGTCACAGTTATTCTCACAACCAACCACCAGAGCCTAAATTATTGAATAGGGAAAGCTAATTGTCCATGTAATTTGTTAGACATATTGCGTGTCTGCTAGGCCTACATGGGATTTAAATGTGACTTCCTGGAAGTCTCATCTTGTTAGCACCTCTTTCTGCATTCAGTGAGCACTTTACTCATAGACACAATTAATCTCCTGGGAATCAATAGTCTAAGTCATAAAGCAAAAGTAACTTATCTCAACCAGTGAATAACAACTTGTATGTTGGAGAAGAAAAGAATGGGATAGGATTTTTTTACAAAAATAATTATTTGAACAGTCATAGAAAGGAAATATATTCCTAAAATAGTTTTTCACAGAAAAGTTAAGCAAAACCTTTTTCTGAATAAATTAGTCACTGAAAAATATTCACTCAAATCCCTCTACATTAAGGCTCCAAATTTTTCCAGGATCTATGAAAATGGCATTTAAGTCATGCCTGAATTTAACTTTAAAGCCTCCAGCAACATACAGCTGAAGAGGGAAGAAGTATAAATACTCACAAGCAGCTGCCATATCAAAAACAAATCACAATTCTCATTGAAGCAAGTTGAGGTCTTTAAAAGAATCTTAATCAGTATTCTTCAGACAGATCATTTCACTGGAGACGAGTCCTCTACTCTTTAGAGTCTCTGAACTGACAATTTTAAAAGGGGTTATTTGTAGATTAAATTAAAAATACATTACATTAGGATTTTTCTTTTAAGAAATTCTATTGTTTTGTTTTATATGTCAATAACATTATGTGATGCCTAGGTACCAAAATTATTAAACAAAGTTTTCCCTAGAAATCAAGAGTAGCTGACCCCATAATGTATGTAAACCCTTCTGTACAGATTTCTGTGATATGCTCAATATCACCAGCTGTCCTAAGGGAACTACAAAAAAAGCAGCAACTTGTGTCCTTAGTCAAGCTATTGAACATAAAAGTAAGGGGTGCTTACATTTCTAAAACTTTGCAAGATAAACATTTCCGATTTGATTACAGCTGAGTTTTTAATGTTATGCACATATTGTGCACCCCCTTGCATTTCTTTCTTTGGAGCCAGAACTGCAAAAGTTTGTAACCTTTCTTTAAAATCTTAATTTCTTATTTAAGTCCATTAAAATTTATGTCCATTTATAGCAGCTAAGTATGTACATATTTTTGTGAGTTGGTCTTGAATTTAAATGTGTAGGTGAACTTCTAATCCCTTTAGATTTGTGCCTGAAAGTGCCTAGTGAGGAGTAACTGGATTACTGGACTGACTGGAAGAAGCAGCACAGGCTTGACCATAAAAACTCCAGTATTAGTCTCAACTATTCTGTAAGTATTTGTCCTACTCTGGGTTCAAAAAGGGTTCTTCCTACTAACTTCATATACATCTTCTTTTGCTATTTGCAGCTGTGGCTGTTTTTGGTAAGTCAGGGTACTTAGTTAGGTACAATATCTGTACCAGGTCCGCTGGCAGAGGAAAACAATGAACTTCGAAACAGCCTGTAGAATGTTTGTGCTTGTCTATAAATAATGCAAATAATCACAAAATATTATTCAGTGGGAAGAGCTGGTGACATACACTCTTCTTTCCAGGATTTCTAATGGAGAAAAAATGAGAGCAATTTTTAAAAAGTGGAAGCTTTTTGACTTCTAAAAGCCAAGCATAGTACACCTAATAAATAAGCAAAGGTTCTGTGACAAGTAGTGTTTTGTCTTCAATTGAAATTGTCTCTTAAATTAAAAAATTTAAAAAAAAATCCTTAGCCTCAAAAATTGAAAAAATTAAACAAAACAAAAAATAAACAAAACCCCAAACAAACAAAAAGAATGAGTAAAACTCATTCTCAAAAGAAATGTAAAACAGTATTGAAAGAGAAAACAAGTCGGAAAAAAATTCAGAAGCCAGTGTTTATCTGCTGATGCTTTTTGTTCCATTTGAAAAAATAAGATTATTTTTTCTGGGACTGAAATAAGGTATCAACACAGGCTTATATGCATTGTCCTTATGCATGAATAATACACAAGAATAGAATTTGGAGATTTATGTAACTTTCTTTGAGATATTTTAAGTATGGATGACCATTTCAAGATAAAAAAATCTCCACCTAGACAAAAGCACATCTGCTCTGAAACATTCTCTATTTTAAAAGGTCTGAGCTAAATTTACCTTGAATTCAAATAACCTATAAAATCCTGAAAAGGACCTTCCAAAATACATTTTGAATGTTTTTATTTTGCTTGCACTACTTTTAGTTCTAACTGGAAGTTATATAGAAGCACGAAGGTGCTTTGGGAAATATTATCTCTATTATTTCCTGATATAGTTACAAGCACACATGTTGTAATTTACCCAGGAAAGCACAGTATCTATTGGTGGTGGACACACAGTCCTTGACTATTTTTTGAAGTATGGCTGTTGGAATTTTTTCATGTTTATCTGCTTTCATACACCATCAAGGAACCATAAAAATAATATTTTTGGGTGATTTGAACATTGCCACAGTAGTGACCTTCAGAGTATTTTCTGTAACTAGATCTGCAGCTCAATATTTTTTGATCAAGAGTATGAAACATCACAAAGGATATGTCCAGGCCACAGCATGTGAAAGAGCTGTTGTGTTCTTCTCTGTATGACTGAATAAAATACCTTGGTATTGGACAGGACTAATCTTGACTGTACTAAAGGTCTTTGAGGATGTAGCCAGGAGCCTTCAGAACTAAAACAGAAAAATACCTGCCTAGACTAATGCTCTAAATATCACTGTATTCTTCTCCTAAATAAAATTCCAAAAGAGGGAAAATCTTTAAAACATTCAGAATAGGGTATTTTTCAGTCACCTCCTTTGAAAAATCCTATTTTGCTATGATCTAAAAGAAGTTGTCATACACTAAAAATGTCATTATTTTAATTTTATTTTTCATAAGTATTTATTCTAACATGAGAAGCCAAGCATTGATCCTGAAAGAAGATAGATGTGGCATTACCATATAGAAAAATATTACTTCTCCCAATTATTTCTCTTAAGTAGCAAAGCATGTAAAATATGCTTTCTTTTCCTGCAATTAGTCATTTCCAGATGCTTTTGTTTGCCATATTCAGAACTCCTAGTTTTGAAATCCAGACAGTGTCCCAGTCCTTAGTCCCAGTAGGGTATGAATCACAAAGTAAAAATATAAGTAATACATAATAATATTAGAAACTATTTTCTCTTGCCCAGTCAAATATCAGAATGTTTCTTTGATCTATCAAGATGTTGATGTTCTTTTAATGTAACTTAAAAAAGGTGGTTCCAGGAGTACTTCTGAACCTCCTGATGTCAAGTGTACCTTTGCTATATTTTGACTACTGTTTTGTAGGAAACACTGGTGTGCACGAGTACAGATTACTTTGGCAGTGGCAGGTGAGCACTGCAGTCTTAAATGGCTTTCCACACACTTGCTGATAAATAGTAAAGCCTCTGGAGCCCTACAGAAGTATTGTATAGTATTGTATTTTGTAGGCTGCTAACAAGGGAACATTCTAGGGAAGTGAGAGGGTTGAATCTTTATACAGAAAAGAAGGAAATGAACCCATACTTTCACTTTCAGGGTACTTTATCCACTGGAGAATTGTGAAAGAGGTATATGGTGGCATTACTAAAATTATATATACCAAACAACACATTCAAGACAAGTTCCTTTGCCCTTTAAATGCATAAAGATAAATCTAGGGTGGAAAGCAGACCTAAACCCTCAAAAAAGGTTAAAAATTCTCTTTGATATGCATTGTATTGGTAGGGTTTGCTATATCTTGGTAAAGAACATAAGTGAGGGAGAGCAGGGTGACTGCTGATTTTGTCTTTTTCACCAGCAAAGATAAATACCCAACCCGAAGTTCAGCAGCTTTGGATAAGCCACTGCCTGCTTAGTGTCCGTGGCACCACTGTAGTTGTCAGACTTATTAAAATTTCTCCATACCAACCCTTATTTTAGCTTCAGTATCACTATTGTTTATAAAACACTGCATATGAGGCAGATGCAGTATCAGGTTTTTAAATGACAACAAGCTTAATCCTATTATGCACTGAGGACCTATAAAAGGGAGTGCTGAGGGCTGTTTTATCCCCTGCCTGTCATGACAGCAGAGGAGCAATTCAGCACCCGCAGAAGCAAAATCACATACAGCTCAATGACTGTTAGTTTGACCTAGAAAATAGCAAACCATACATTTATTTAATATTCAGTTCTGCTTAGCAAGATCTCAGTTTGTGGTTACTGATATTCACCCATTCATCTGCATAAGTGCATGCTTGAGAAAGGAAAATTATTAGCTTATTAATACAAACTCATTTCTTGGCCAGAGCTGAGCTGATGCTCTAAATCTACTCCCTTCCAGCTGAAATAATGCTGGGACTTCACCTTAGACTAACTGGCACTTGTCAACAAGAGGAGATCAATTTGCCTGCTACTATGATGTCTAATTAAAACACTCTGTGTGCTGAAGACTTGTCACAGATTGTTAAACAATTGAAGGAGTTGCTGGCATTAACTCCATTTTACTGAAAAATTTTGCTTCAGTTGAAACACATTAAAATGTTTTTCACAAAAAATCCCCTATCAAATCTAAATCTGGAAATCCTATTAACCTCTGTATTGTTATGTACTCTAAATTTAAATATATGTGTTAATGTAACTTTTTACTGTCTGCAAAACACATTATATATTTCCTGATACAGTTAATTTATTTCATTTCCTACAACAGATATATCTGATCTGAATTTTATCTTATTCCCCTGACAAGTTTTAGCATAGGTTTTCAGATTCCTAATAATATTAGTTTCCTATATGAAAAGTAATATAGCACTTGTGATTTCCCATGTGATAGAACAAAATCTACTCCAAATATATGGGTTATAAAATTTACCCTAGATGTAGGAACACAACAGATTTTAAAAGTTTGAACTGGTGGTCTGAACTAGATAAACCTTTGGTAAATTTTCTTAGCCTAAGGGCAAGGCCAAAATTCAAAGGAAGCATCAAAGATGTCTAAAAATGCCATCCACAAACCTCCATACCAAAATCATCATAAGAAATAACATATTTAATTTAAATTTTCAATCCCATACTGAAATTACCAGGTCATTACAGTTGTTCGGTCTGCCTATTACATTAATATGTATTGAATCATCAAAAGACACTACTTTATTTGGCCAAATATTTTTAAAGCTACTTAGAATATAGAAAATAATGAAAATAAATGTGCTACAGACATGTGCTGACAGTTAACAGGTTTCTGTCCCACAGATCCATAACATTCAATATGATGCCCAGCTCTGAATAATAGAAGAAAAAAATTGTCACGGCAAAACTGCAATGAGTTTTGAGTGATCTTGAGAACACAGAGACATCCCAGCTGACTGGAAGCTGGCAAACATCCTGATTTTCAAGAAGGGCAAGGAGTACCAGAGGAATCACAGGCCTGTTAGTCTCACTTCAGGGCCTGGTAAAGAAGATTGAAGACAATTCTGGGAAATACTGAATAACACCTGAAAGACTATGCAGTCATTGGTCACAGCCAGCAGGGCTTTGTGATAAGAAAGTCCTGCTTATCAATCAACCAATCAATCAATCAATTAATCCTTTTATGACAAGGTAACCCACCTATCTTATCAGGGGAAGCCTTGGATATCAGTAAAGATTTCAATACCATCTATCACAACAGCCTTCTGGACAAAACATGCAGCACAGAGCTGGATAAACTCTTCATGCAAAGGGTGAGCAACTTGTTTGTGGGTCGGGTACAAAGGGCTGTGGAGAATGGGGTGACATCAGACTGGTGGAGTGTCACTAGTGAGACTCCACAGGGCTCTTCAACAGCTTCATAGGTGACTTGGATGCAGGAGTGGAAGGGATACTGAGCAGGTTCACAGCCAGTGCAAAACTGGGAGGAGCTGTTGCCTGCCTTGAAAGCATGGAGGTCCTGCACAGAGACCTCAACAAATTGTTTGGACTGTTCAGCCTGGAGGAGTCTGAGGGGACACCTCATTGTGGTCTTCAACATCCGTACTAGGGGAGAAAGAGAGGCAGACACTGATCTCTGCTCTGTGGTGAGCAATAACGGGACCAGAGCATGAAGCTGTGTCAACAGAGGTCTAAGTTGGATGTTAGAAGAAGGTTCTTTAGCCAGAGGGTGGTTGGGCACTGGAACAAGCTCCCCAGAAAAGTGGTCACAGCCCCAAGGCTGACAGAGTTCAGGAAATGTTTGGACAATGCTCTCGAGCACGTGGTGTCATTCTTGGGGTGGTGCAGTGCAGGGATTCTTGTGGGTCCCTTCCAACTCAGCATATTTTGTGATTCTGTTTCTGTCTTACCTGAAACATACCTCTTCTGCTTTTACTTGGATTCTGAAAATGCTTTAAAAGAATGCAATATATCCCAAACAACATCTCAGACACCTAAATATAGTTCTCAGCATGGGTAGCAGATAAAAACCATAAATATTGTGAAACTGTCTTTCAATCAATTTTCAGACTGTTACCAATACAGCTTCTATGTTATGCTCCTTTATTGTTACTGCAAAATAAAATAATAATAATGAATGCAAACAAAGTCTGCTTGAACAATCTTCAATAAAAGAATAAATGTCCTTTCATAAGTTTTATTGGGAAAAAAATGATGTATAACTAGACATTGAGCTCTATAGTTATTTTTCAAATGTCTCATCTTCCAAAAAATATAACTTATTCACCTAATTCCATTATAGAACTAATTTTGTTGCCACTGCATGAACCATGAAACAGCATTTCCAAGGAGTCTTCACAGATACTTCGGCATTGAAATTTTTTTTTCCTTTTTATTCAAGATAACAGTTTGAAGTAAATACTTGATTTGGCAGCAGACAATAGGTATCTCAGCAGTAAATAAATAAAATCCATAAGCAAGTGAGCATCTTGACACAAAGGATTTTGTGGTATCTCTTTTATAATTAACTATACAGATGTTTTCATTCTAAGACTCCAATTTACTAAGTTGGAACAACTTTTTATGACTATCTGATGTAGTGGAAAATCTGAAGGAAAAAATAGTTTTTTGAAGTAGAAACGATGCTACTTTCTATTACCATATAATTAATTACATGAGATACAGCTGAAAGTATGCTTATTAATTATAAAATATTTGAAAAGATGTTTTAGTAGGAAACAATAGTAAAGAATAGGTTACCCTGCCTAATTTTGTACTTGATTACTATTCCTTAGTTTTTATTGAAAGAAGTGTTTCCTGATGGCACACTGAAGGGCCCTTGGCCCAGAATAGGACCTACCAGAAAAACAGATGCCAGAGAAAGTTAGGCCATTTGGAATTAATTCTACAAAATATTTTAAAAATAATATCTTTTTATTGTGTTTAATTTGCTGACACGTATTATGCTCAGTTACTTTTGTAATTTAATTAACCTGTTCTTGTGCAATTTTCCAAATTGGCAAAAGAGAAAACAAAATAAAATAGAATAAATATGTATACTCTCTCAGTAAAATTGGTTCATGTAAACTAGTCACACTACTACAGATAACATTACACAGTTGAACAATCAGTATTTCTTTTTGGTGACATACCTCTTTTTGTTAACTCTTTTACCTCTATTTTTTACCATTTGATGAAATTAATATCTTATGCAAAAAATTAGCTTTAGTCATAATTTTTATGCTAATTTACAGGAGCAACAGCATACAGGTTATAAGCTACAGATGTAAAAGTGTCACAGTACTCCAGAAAGGTTTAAAAGTCTAAGTCTTAATTGAAGAGTTTAATAGAGGAGAATTTATAAATTCCTGGTTACGTTGTTTTAAGACTATAAATCCTGTTCCTGGGGCAGTCAGGTGATTCCTACATGAAGGGTTAGCTAATTATAATCTAAATATTTAGACTATGGCAGCATGTCTAAGAGCCCTGAAGTGGCTACCCCCAAATTAGAGGAAGAGCAGCCACATAAAAACAAATAATTCTGATTTGAAGATGGATTTGCAAGATTCACCATTTGTGCACCATGGTGGCTCCTGCACAGTTGTGGTGTCCCCTGAGGATGTTCCTGGAGCTGCCGCCTTCATTGCCTGCCAAGTCTGGTTCTGTTTTATTAGCTTGACACATTGCATGATGACAGTCTTAAGCCTTGGGTGTCTGAATTCCATCTTTCACCATATTGCTTCGGGCCTGTTGTTTCTAACTTCCCATCAGGTGCTGTCATTTTGCAGTAGTCAGCTGTGGAGAAGCACCCTTTGTGCTTACTTAGCACACTATAGTTCCTGCTTGCATTAAATATATCTCCAGCAGCTACCAGAATGATCTGCCCTCCTGGAAGAGTTTTGTATAAAGGTGAACTGAACAAATAAAAGACCATTCTGGAATGAAGCCAAGAGATTGCTTTAGGTATTTCTCCCCAAGAAATTTTATCAATTAAACTTCTGGTTCACATCTTGTCCAATTTTCTGCCACTAAAGATGGATCCTGTTTTCGTTTTCCCTAAAACATACCTCTTCTGCTTTTACCTGAATTCTGAAAATGCATTACAGAACTGTGCGGTGCAGCTTCCTTGATTCTCTTATGAGAAAATGAATGACTTCAAGTTAAAAATTTGAGTGCATAAGCACTGAAAATCAAAAAAATATTGCCTCACTATGTGTTCTGAAATAATTTCTTTTTGATGTGCTCATGGAATTTTTAGTAATTTGTAATTTACTGATATATGCAGACAAGAAGTGTTTGTAAATATTGTAAATTCTGAGTAATGTGATTTTACTCCTATGAGATCTTCCATTTTTATAGAGTAATAACTTTGTTTTACAGCTGTGCATTAGTTTTGAAAACATATTAGCTGCCATCTCCCTTTGTATAAGTTTTCAAAAGTTATAATTTCAACTTTGAATGGGGAGATGATATCATGGCTAATATTTTTGCACTTGTCTAATTACTATTTAAGTGTTGATCTCTTAGTCAACTGCTAAGTGAGCAGATGTATATGGGTTAAAGAAGTCAGCAGAGATCTGCCTCTAGTGGCTATGAAATCCAACGTCCAGATGCACCCTCCAGGTGAGATTTACCAAGAGATAAAACTCAATGCCTATCCTGTTCTGGAAGGGAAATATTTGGTGAGGTGATCCCTTCTTAGGCCACAACACAGCTTGGACAGATTCTCTTTATTCCTTATCCTGTTTAGTCAAGAAAATAGGGATCATCTTTCACGTATCTGCTACCAGCCACAGTGGGAAGCTGCACAGCAAACTTGCTGGGGATTTCATCTGATGTCTTACTTAATTTTTTGTTTATCGGTTCTTTAATGCTCTCTCTGACAGGGTATAAAAGCACAGGAAAGTTTGAAAATATCTTATTTGCAGATGTTTTTAAATTACTTTTTTCATTTACTTTGGACATTTTTAAGGGTTAGTGAGACTGTGCATAAATAGCAACAACAAATCTGAAAACCCCTCCACTGATGGGAGTGATCCCAGGCCAAGAAGAAGGAGAAAACCAGTGTTTGTTCTCCTGTGGACATCACTTCTGAACTGTGCCCACATTTACAGAGCTCTGAACTGCATGTCCTCTGGGTTTTCCATGAGACTTCTGTGGCTCTAAAACATACTTATCAGTCATTTAGAATACTGAAGTTTGAAATTCCTGAAATGATGGGAGGACTGTGTTGCTGTCCACATGAATGCTGTTATAGTCACGGTATCACACCCTGCCTCAGCCATGGCATTATGGGGAGTGAAAGTTCTCAAAGGTTCTTGTGAATAATCCTAGAGGATGAGGAATGGCTAAGTAGCTCCACCTTTCTCTGCTTACACCGTGTGCATTTTGTGGTCCCAGAATCGTGCTATGCCAGAGGTTACACCTGGGCTTTGTCTCAAAGGGAAGCACACAATTAAATGCCAAAGAGAATTAAATGATAGATGAATTTGCAAGATGGGCTTCCAGGGACTAATCAGGTTTTGGGAGCAAAAGAATAGATTAAATTATTTGGCAAAATGCACTATCTATTATCTTATTCTCATTAAAAAAATACATTGCTAATCATTTCTGAAAAGTCTAACTGTATTTTTCATTTGTAGAAGGTTATATTTAGCTGCTATCCAGAAATTTTGTTGAAATCACAACTGGAGTGCTGATCCAACTTTGAGGATTCAGCTTAAGGTGTCTACTGTATTGAATGCAAACCTCATAATTCCTGTCTGCCAGCATATTGTTTCCAGGTACACATTTCCCTTCTGCACTGAAATGAGTCAAGAAACCTTTTTTTCATGCTTCATATGTATACATGTAATGATTATGAAGAAAAAATACCAGTGGAGCAATGAGAATTAGTTGCACAATGCTTTTTGTCTGTAGGTTGCCAAGTCCTCAATAAACAATGATAGGCAACAAGATGATTTAAATCAACATCCTCTCTACTGGATTTTCTTTAGGTACTGGAAATGAAATACACAGAATCATTCTGACTGTTTCTTCTATCTCTTGGTGTCCTTCTAACCACAAGTCTTATTTATTCAAGAAAACCAAACCAAGCCAAACAAAAAAAATGCCCACAAACCAAAGCAAACAACAAGAAAAAACCAATAAACAAACAAACAAAACCTCCCTCCCAACCAAACAGAACAACAACAGCACTATAAATAATGTCTTCTCTCTCTGAAGGGCATTTCTCAAATAAATAAGGGCGGAATGCTCTTCACATACATCAGAAAAGAGAACATCTAGTCTCCAATTAAGACATTAACTTCTTATTTAGGGATAAGCAAGGTAATTCCCAAATCAGACATTAGCATTTTTAGCAGTCAGTGTTCAGATACTTCTGCCTTCAAAACCTGTTTGTTTTATATCTGAATATCTACAATTTAATGTCAAAGAGTAAATGGAAGCATAACACTATTTAGAGTATGAATTATAATTTTTTGATGCCTAAAATAGAGGGTACTGAAATAAATGGGTAAAAAAGACTGTGAAGTTGCAAAATTTTTAACTTTAATTATAAATGCATAATTTTATTAACATACATTTAAAGAATTATTTATAATAAATATAATAAATACATATGTCTATTTTATATAATTAAAATATTTTAATGAAATAATAATATAATTTCATATATAATTTTATAATATTTGAACAGGTATTTATAATTTTTTAAATATACTGTAATACCAGAGACCTAGAGAAAGCTGAAGTCATTGCAAAATTAAGTGAACACATTGCGTTAGAAAAACCAGGTATGCCAAAAGTATTTTAAAAATGCCATCAATAATTTCACATTTTAAGGAAAAAATTACTTCAAAGCTATAGTATACTGCAGAATATATAAAGATTGTTATTCTTTAATGATTCATGTTTTCCTCAATATATTGAAAAAAATTTAAAAATGCAACTTTTTTTTATTCATTGAGGGTATAAGAAACACTTTCCCTTACAGAATATTAAGTGGCAAGATTACACAGAATGCCATGGTTCTACATTTCTCATAAGTGACTGTAATTTCAGAAGGTCTGGCTCACTTTCTCATGCTACAGAAGACTGTTAAGCCTAATCAGAAGTGGAGGATAAAACCAGCCTTTCCAATCCTCAATCACAGCTGTTCACCAATCATTTTGATTTTTTGGCTTAAAAAATAATTCCTAATACTCTTAAATAAATCACTAGTTGCTGTTTTTGTGTTTGGTTTTGTTTCTCAACTTCTCTTACACAGAACCATCAAAGGTAACAGAGATTTGAGAGTATCACATTCCTTATGAATGGAATCGCTACACTGAAGTTATTCTTATATGGGTCAGCTTCGTGTGCCCTCCCATTAACTTCCTAAAGCATTTAAGGAAGTACTTTGATGGCTGAAAAGACTGGGAATCTAGTTTTCCTCTTTCATACAACCTTGTGTGCTGCTTCCCTCTTTCTCAATTCCCACACTCAGAAGAGAGAAAAGACTGAATGCAATCACTCAATAGCACAGCTTGTATAAGGTGTTCACTTCATATATAAGAGAGGAACTATTTGTGAAGTTGGGTCTTCTTAACAGCCTTCTAAATCAAAATTATTTTTTTTTTAAGATAGAATGGTGTGTAATTATGCAGCAAGCAGTTCCATAAGAAAACAAAACAAAACAAGCCCACCATAAAAACAACGAAGCAAACAAGAACCTCTTCATCTTTTCTTCGACTTACGATGTTAGAGATTTACACGGATACACTGAAGAAAATAAAACACCCAGAGTGGCTGCATTTATCCGAGAAAATTTGAGAAGCACAACAAAAGCTCTACAATACATGAAATAAAATCTGAAATATAAGAAAAAAAAAATGTAAAACCATTTTATTGTCTTGGAAAAGTTTTAAATGTTGACTAAAAGGACAAAAAGTAGTAGTATTTTCTGAGGAAAAATACCTTTTTTTCTCTATTATAAAATTCTCACATAAGGATGCCTAAATTATTTAGCATTTCTTATTAGTAATACTTATATGCATATTTTGATTTATGTAAATTTACAAGAAAGATATGCATATTTTGATTTATGTAAATTTACAAGAAAGACATCTAACAATTCTTTTCAGTAGATATTGTATTATCAGTGATCTTGTTAGCAGTTTATGCTTTACAATTTTGTCCCAGTGCTTTGTAATCCTCTTGAACCGAAGGCCACTACCTTCAAAACTGTCATAAAAACAAACTGTTTTGTTCCTGCTATATCAGGAAACAGAAGAAGTTATCTAAAGAACTTGAGTTCAACAGCTACAGGCTGACTCATGTTGTACTTTCTATTCATCCCAAAGTGTATCCACGCAAAGAGTGTAGTTTCTGTTTCCAGGCCGTCAGTTCATCTGATGCTGCTTTTGTGGAAGAATGTGAAAATGAAGCAGTGGGAGAATTGCTTGAAAAATTTTGCCATGTGAGGAAACTCATCACTGTATAAATCTGGTGGGTCAATGCCACTGTCTTTTAACTGCTTCCTTCCTTCACCATCCATGGCTCGTGGCAGGAACTCTGCCAAGCAGGTGAGGAGAAGCAGAATGCAAGCTGCACACTGAGGCAGGAGAATGGGGAGGTGACATGGGAACACACATCTCTACTGAAACTGGTAAATTATTTTCTATCCATTGGATAAATTTGGATTTTCAGCCCAAAAGAGTTTGCTAACCTTTCCATTTTTTAGCTGCAGGAAGTGGGAGTTTGGGGTGGGGTGGGTGTTTTTGATTAGTTGGTAGAGGTTATTTTTGATTGGCTTGTAGGGTTTTTTTCACCATTTTCACATATTTTCTTTCATCTTAGAGCCCCACTTGCAGCTACAGCAGTACAACCAAGAATTGATTAATTAAATGGAAGAAGCAGAAAAGAAGTGGCAAGAGGGCTGCTCTGCTGCTTCAATAATATTTTGCTAACAGAGAAATCATAATTCTGGATCACAGAATTGGAGTTTATTGAATGAAGTGGAAAAGAGAATTTTATACTTGAAAAAGTTAAGTTTTTTGTTGTAGTTTTTCTGATTAAATTATGTATTTCTGTAAGGTTAAATAAACAGATCTTTAAAAAGAAGCGGGGGTGTGGGAGGGTGGTACATCTTGTCTGGAAGATCCACAACCCCTCCTTTATGAAAAAAACTCACCTTGAAATCTCGAAATGGTAAACTACATCCTAAAATCCCTCTCCTCACCTCCGAATATTTAGGGTAAAAACAGAAGCTGATTTACTACCTCAAATATTTGTTTAGAGATCAGTGTAAACACCAACCCATGTTCCAGGCCATGGAGGAAATGAGTGAGGCTCCATCTTGCTACATGGACAAGAAGAGAGGTAGATGTTTGGGTTTGACTCTAATGAGGATTCATTTGTTTCCTTTAATCTCATACTAATTACTATACCATTGTTTCTTATTCAGTGTTTTGGAAATAAAAAAGACAATTAATTAATTGATTAATTTAAAATTAATTGATTATTTCTTACCTTCCCTTGTCCTATGTTATGTGCGTTTGCAAGCTAAAATCAAAGCTCTCCATGCTTTTGAAACACCTTCAGTGAACTCTCTCCAGTTTATGGCTTCACATAATCTCTGGGATAATATTTTTCTTCTCAGCCATGTTGCCCAAAAGCTAGTGAAATAGAATAGGGGAATAAGAATTTTTCAATCATAATAGCAAAAGTAAAAAAAAAATCCTAGAAGAGAATCGAGAAATAAATAACAAACCTGCATGCTGGGGCTCCCAAGCAAGCTTGTGAGCCTTGTGTTGACTTTTGCCCTTTTTAGTGTCACTGAATTGCATGAACACAGGGGTAAAATATCTCTTCTCAAGGAGTTTTTACCACTGTCATTAAAACTAATGATAAGATTTGACAGAAAATTTCAACAGACTGAGGGCAAGACTGACATCTGTTAAAAAAGACTTGTCAAACTTACTTGGAAAAGGACCAGAACCCTGGTGCTCTTGTCAAACTTTTCTTTCTCTTCCAGGGAAACAACAACAAAAAAAACAACCAAACAAAAACACTCTCCTATGCCTACCCCCACAAAAAACTCAAACCCACAACTGAATCCACAAAACTGTTCACTGGCATACATAAAAAATATCTGCAGTTTCTCATCTCTGAAAACTTATTTCATAATTATGTGATCTAGTGTTATGTTCATGAAAAGGCTTCTTATTTGATATGATCCTGAAAACCTAATATACCTTCTCAGAACTCAAGAATCAAATTCATAAGGCAGATCAGGAAAAATCGTAAGATTTTTCTTATGGTAAAAAATCTTGTGGTATTAAAGAGTGATGGGAAAACCTCCATCAGAATTATGTTAATATTAAAAAGTGGAGTGTTATTGGTTTGGTTAAGTCTGCCTTATAAAATCAGTCTTCTCCTGAAATCACTGTAGTTTATGATCCATTTTGCCCACACTCACATGAATAGGATTTTTTTTGCCCACATGCCATCTTCAGGAGCAAGAACAAAGTTGAATGTTAGCATGATTTAGATCCCTCAGCAATGCCCATGTGCAAGATTTTGATATGAAAAAATATTTTCCTTCAGAGAAAATAAGTCCTTAATTTTTAATATATATTTAAATCCCATAAATCAAAGATTACTTCATGCAGTATTTATGGCTAAAAGCTCTCAACTGATGAATACACCATAACCTGAAGTTATAAAGTCAAGATCAGATTCCTGGAAGAATGTTTTTAGCCAAAGACAACTTACACAACTTTTTAATGGAAAAAGTGCAGTTTTCCAGTTGTGTCATAAAAAGTGCTAGGCTGGGTGGTCTAACAGTTGTTTCCAAGGTAAAATCGATGAATGAATGTTATTGTGATTTGTGACTCATTTAGGCATGTGCATAAGTGTTTTTCTGTACCATGTTCTAAGTTTTAAAATTATTTTTGTTGCAAGTGGAAAATTCCGAAGAGAACACTATTTTGTGAAGCAAAAAAAAAAAGAGAAAAAAAATTTAAAAAATCCTTACCAACAATATATTTAGTTTCAATTGTAGGTAGTAAACACCACTTTTAGAATTTGTTCTAAAGATTTTTAATTGTTCATAATTTATTCTAAAGTATTTTTCTTTAGAATAAAGGATTTATTCTAAAGACTTTTAATTATGGATTCAGTAGTGAGATGCAAATATTTTTACTCAGATTACATAAAAATAAGTCTACAAACCTAGGAATTCTGTAGAGCAGATAATTATAATACAGGAAATATGTCAGCACCTATACAGTGAATAAGGACCTGAAAGTGAAAATATCTTTCTTTTATTTGAATTTTATGGTTTAAAAAAAAAGTCATCAATCATTTTCTCTTGCAAATAGGAGCTGGGCTTCCTCCCCTGTAATTTATACCAAATTGTCCTCTGACATTTCATTTTACTGTTTTAAATTGTTGCAACTTTGAATAAAATATTTTTGTGCTTTGTATATTGTAAATTAATTGCTTCTTTCAGATTAATAGCTCTTCTTGGGAACACAGGAAATTATGGTACACTTGACAGTGGTTTTTCAGTGCTCCCATGAAAACTGAAGGCAACTGATGCAAAAGAAAATCCCAAAACAATAAAAGCTCTACTTCTCCCTGAACAAATAAAATAATAAGCAGAGCTTATTTCATCTCAGAAAGCTCCTGCAAGTGTTGTCATATCAGATGTTGGAGAGTAGAATACATTCACCCTTCAAGGAAAGGCATTTTAAAATTCATTTCAGTCATTGCTTGTAATTGAGTTTAACAGCTGAAAATCCTTCAGCTGACCTCCTGTCTATCTTTGTTTCTTCTTGTAATATAGTTACTCAGAGAGAAAAATGTCTACCCAAACAATGTGGAATGACAACAACAGTAAATATATCTATACATAAACATATATACCTGAATTTGCTGTATATGTACAAGAATTTGTATATTGTATTGTTTTCATATATGTATGTATTGTTAAATATAAATAACAGATTTATATTTATATATATTTGTATATATCAACCATATCCCTACTTGACAAAAAAAACCCAAAACTGTAAAAGCCATCTGCTTTTGCAATGTCA
Organism: Cisticola juncidis; assembly: GCA_013400215.1. Lineage (NCBI taxonomy): Eukaryota > Metazoa > Chordata > Aves > Passeriformes > Cisticolidae > Cisticola > Cisticola juncidis. The sequence continues at coordinate 229,302 of VXBR01009092.1, read as the reverse complement.
GGACTTATGCAGGCAAATAATTGTAATTGCTTAAATTGTTTGGGTTTTTTCCATACACAAAGAAAATTTCAGAGCCACATGGTACAAAAGGTTCACATATGGAAACTAATTAAAATCCTGTCAAAGCGAGCCTATCATCTGGACTGAAGATAGCTAACAAGAAAATGGAACAACTCTGCTATAAAATTTGGCACAATAAGTTGCTTTTATTTGACAATACCTTGAAAGACTTTAGAAGATGAAATATACTCTTGAAAATAAACACTATTTTAAAACTGGTATTTTTTCTCCATACTATTCTTTCAACACCTTGAAGTTTCCAGCTATAAAATATTACAGCCTGATTGGAATAGTATTCTAATATCACAGCTTTTTCTGGTTATGACAAAAGCTTGTATTACCTTGTTCTACAGAATAAAGATATGCAAGAAAGTAGAATATGGACAGCACAAACCAGCTGAAAACACCTGCAGCAATTCTGGATTTGCTGACCTTTAAAGGAAGGTCTTCCATGGGGTCAGTCCTACTGCCCCATCAAACCTTTAGAAAATTACCAGAAATCATCAAATTGCCTAAATGGTTGGCGGCTCTGCCTTTCTAAGGATTTCTTAATTGATTTTGGTAAATTCCTTAACAGTATTGATTTTGCACATAGCCAATAATTTCATTTCAGATTTGTTTCTGTGCTATCAGTATTTCTTCTTGAAATATGACCTCTGTGTTTGACTAAGTTAAGCTAAACTCTACACTTCTGAGGGAGACTCTTACCACTGCACCATCTTTCAAATAGAAAAGGTGAGGGAAAATCAGCCTTTACTAATTTTCCCCAAATATATATTCTCAGACAGTGTGCAAATTACATGTCTGTTTATCTTTTTGCCTCATTTCTTTCCCAGCTGGAAGAACAGCCTAAATCTTACTCATAAGGAAAGACCAAATAAAGTTTGACATCTCTCTACTGATGTTTTAATCATCTTCTGAATAGCTCAGATCTGTCCTGCTGGACAAAAAAAAAAAAAAGATTATGACCTAGGTTTTCTCTCTGTTCTACTCCAGTTCTTCATCCATCATTCTGCTTCTCATGCAACAATCCCCTCTCTAAATTTATCTCCACCATAAAAGAATTTAATAACCTGAAGTTTTTCTTTCACCAGTATTTCTCCCAGGGCCCTAACCAGACTCATCTGGAGCCTCCACCCACACCAGTTATCCCATGAACTCTATTTAACCTCAGCCTGGGGCATATCAGAAATGTTGTAGGCTCCAGCTCAGTTATAACCTGGTTATAGACCTACTGATCCTGGCCTACAGACTGCTTTCCTAGCTCTGCCTTGTCACAACTTATCTGTTAGTAAATTGCTGCATCTCATCCTAACCTTGTTTTGATTTGAACTCAGTGGCATTGAAGTATTAGAGTTTTAATTTGATTTATTATGCCACATAAATTTATTTGCAGAATGAAAATGATACCTTAGAATTGTCATCATCATTCTTAGTGCACAAATATTCCCAGTATGCTCTATCTCTGAATTCCAAAGCTGTACTGGTATTATAATTGTTTTATAAGAATAGGCCTGGAATATTCTGATTTCTGCAGTTCAAGACAAACCTACCTCAGGGGGGAATATGACTTGCTATTGACATCATCAGGGCTCTTTTCACTTCACCTTTTATTGTGTCAACAGTGATGGTCCCCAACACTTCACAGAAAAACAAAGCTTGGAGCTGCTTATCTAAGACGTGCTTATGAGATATACCTCTGGATAATTCAGAAAATCTGTTATAATGAATATTTTGAATGGAAGCAGCTGCATTATTATAGTTTTGATTTTCATTAAATTTCAAAGTTACCTTTTAGAACCGAACCAGAAAGAGGCAGAAAAGATGCAGAGGAAAACATACCGAAAATAAAACAATAAACGAATAAAATGTGTAATAAAACAATACTCAAGTGCCTAGAAACTGATTTTCTAATTAATATTATGATTTTTTTTCTAGCTTCCACAATTTTTTTAATTAGAACATTAAATGTAATATTGCATTCCTCAATAATTTTCCATTTACAATCATTCTGCATTATCAACTATGTGTTTCATTTAAAAAGACAACACCTTTATGGTCTATCCTTAGGTAGTTTGAAAGGGGTTTTGTCACAACTTGAGAAAATAATGAACATGTCAGGGTAGAATACAAAAATCTTTAGGTACCTTTATTTTACTTGTAAGATGGAGAAGTAGGAGACAATCCTGTGAAAAGAGCCAAATTAAGGAATGAGGTCTCCCCTGTGATAAAGTAGGAGAGAATGATGTAGCAGTGCTAACTTCAATCAAGGTCAAATTTATTCTTAGGTAACTTTTGCAGGTTTCTGTTTCTTTCATGTCAATAATGAGCACAGAATGGAAACTTTCAGTTACTAACCTTTTATAATTGTGGATCCTGTCTGGGTAACTTCTGTATCACAATTTCTTTGCTGACTGAGTAGCAGAGTTTGGAATTTGGCTTTAGTTCCTGTAGAATAATTACACATACAGTATTTATGTATAAATATTTGCACATTGTTTAGGAAAAAAAAAAAATGATTTCTTAAATAGTATTGACTGGAAATCAGATAAATAAGAGCATGTTTAGATTATTTCATGTGTGAAGTGAGAATGGTGGGTTTGTGTTTGAAAACTGAATTCTCTCCTCTCATTTATTTACTATTAAAAACATGGTAATATTCCATTTTTCTTCCTTGGTTGCAGGACTTCTGGACTTCCCATTAATGTTTTAAGCACTCTTTGTGCTTATAGTAGAAACTTTATGAAACAGCATGAAGGATACAGTCATTCACTTCTGCCAATGGATTTTTGATGTAACATTTCAAAACTTGTAGTTAATATATAAAGCCTGACTATGACTAAATATGATTAATTGATCTGTACAGCCTACACTGAGTTAGAATATAGTCCACTGAAAAAACTGTGCATCCTGCTGCCTTGTAAGATTTCTCAGATCCAGACTGTTCAGTAGTCACACTAAAGCAGGACCAAAATAAATCATTGAAGAGCCTCTAAGCCAACAGATATCATTAGACTTGGAGTTACAGCTTAGACAGATGTCCTGAGACTGCAGTATTCATCCATCTGTAATCAGTGAGAATGAAGAAGAAAAATTTCACTTGTACCTCGGCAGTAAATACAGATTGAATCCAAACAGTCAAGGCACTTCTGTCCACCTCTTTTGAGAAGATCTGACATTGCTTTTATGAGAGAGACCTACACTGTGTTTGCATATTTACAGGTGATATACAGATTTTAATCCAGGAAGACTATATAGAAACCTATATCCCACAGACATCAGTCATTCAGTACCACCCTCATATTCAGAAACTGTGAAGAGGAAGGAGAGAAAGATGATTTTATCCTTTCATTACTTTGTGGCTACAGAATATCAGCTGAAAGCTTTCAACAGCTGTCAGAATTTTTCCTCTCTGAAAAATCTTACAAGAAATAAAAGCTCAAGTAACTTTGGATTTCCAGTTCTGCCAGTAATAGGAGCAGTGGAAGACCTGCCAAATCAGTATTTTCTTGGCATTTTTATTTGGTTGCAGAGCAAAGAAACTCAGAGTATAGACATGCATATGAGATTAAATGTAGATTTTGTCCTTCAAATTACAATTTCAATGTCTTTGAATTTCAGCCAATGAGCATTCCTGATTTTCAGAGCCTTTCCTTGTAACCTTCCTGTGACAGTTTCTTGACACCTCTTTCTGTCATCCACTTTCAATCAAGATTCAGAGAGAGTGCTTGTAATTTATATTTTAATTCGATTCTTTTGAAAAGTAACTCTGTTCCCATCTCTCAGAAGGGACCGGCACATTAGGCAAAACACAAACAAACAAGCACAATAATTGGAACAACTAGTGAATTTGAATTTCTATCATTTTTATTTTGTTCTGTTTGATTTGTTGTCCTCATTTACAGAGCTAGACAACATATCCATAAAATTTCATTCTCTACTCCTTTTCAAAGTCATTGCTCCATTCATATGTTAAAAAAGCCTAAGAAAGCTTTCATATCTTCATAGCAGACTGGATAAATTAACTAAGACATTGAATGTGTTTATGATGAACTCATCTTGTCTTGGTTATATGAGTGTACCTTTCCAATAAATATGTTCTGCTCTCACTGGATCGATCACAGAATCACAGAATCACACAGAATCACTAGGTTGGAAGAGACCTTCAAGATAACTGAGTCCAAACTATGCCCTAACACCTCAACTAAACCATGGCACTGACATCTAGTCTTTTTTAAAAACATGCAGGGTTGGTGACTCCACCCCCTCCCTGGGCAGACCATTCCAGCACTTTATCACTCTTTCTGTAAAAAACTTTTTCCTAATATCCAGCCTATACTTCCCCTGGTGCAGCTTGAGGCAGTGTCCTCTTGATCTGTCAGTTGCTGCCCAAAGATAAAGCCCAACTCCCACCTGACTGCAGACACCTTTCAGGAGGTTGTAGAGAGTGATNTGCAGGACTCGGCACTTGGACTTATTAAACTCCATCCCTTTGGATTCTGCCAATCCATCCATTCCAGGTCTCTCTGCAGAGCCCTTCTCCCTTCCAACAGATCAACACATGGTCCCAGCTTAGTGTCATCTGCAAATTTAGTAATGAAAGACTCAATCTCCTCATCCATGTCATCAATGAAAATATTGAACAGAACTGGCCCCAGCACAGATCCCTGATGGACACCACTGGTGCCTGTCCCCCAGCTGGATGCAGCATCACTCTCTGGGCCCGGCCATCCAGCCAGTTCCTGACCCAGCAAAGAGAGCTCCTGTCCAAGCCGTGGGCTGCCAGCTTTTCCACAAGTAGGCTGGAGACAGTGGGAGACAGTGTCAAAGACCTTGCTGAAATCCAAACAGACATCTACAGCCTTTCTTGCATCCACCAGGTGTGTCACTTGGTCATAAAAGGAGACCAGGTTGGTCAAACACGACCTCCCCCTCCTAAACCCAGGCTGGCTGGGTCTGATAGCCTGGCCATCCTGTAGGTGCTGCATGATGACCCTCAGAACAAACTGCTCCTTTACCTTACCATGTGCTATAATTACTGGGTCTATAATTACTAGGTCTATAATTACTAGGTCTATAATTACTAGGCTTCTCCTTCCCACCCTCTTTGTGGATGGGTGTCATATTGACCTGCTTCCAGTCCTCTGGAACCTCACCAGTGAACCAGGACTGTTGGTAAATGATGTAGAGTGGCTTTGCAGGCTCACCTGCCAGATGATGATCCCTGAGGTACCTTCAAAACTGATATTCTCTGATTCTGTGAATTATTTCTGATCCCTGATAGGATGAGAGATCAAACACCTTCGGCACAAATGTTAAAAGTAATTTAACTCTGATTTCCATAGCATTCATGCCAGTAAACAGCATTTTTTAATTTCTGTGTAAAATAAATATTAAAAACCTTAATCATTAAATGATTAATTTATAATACCAAAGAATGCTCCTAAGAGATTTTGGATTCTCACCATACAGTCTTTCGTATCAAGAACTGAGGTTGATCCTGGACATAACTTTGATCCTATAATGGGCAAGGAGACTAAGCTAGAAAGAAGTTATTATACTGCTCGCAACCTTTCAGCTTTCATTGCACAGTAACAATTGTTAATAAACTTGAAAAGAAGGAATTAGTTCCTACAAATGTCTCTGGTTAACCATGCTGAATATTTAGAGCAGACAGGCAACAGTTGCATGGATTTTTCGACTGATAAGCTTGTACAAGAATGACATGACATCCATTTCTAGTATTGAACACTAAATTTCTTTACAGAATTGTTTTTAGGGTTTTTGTCCTACTAGTAAGCTTTGTTTCAAATAAAATGAAATAAATTATGTTAGGTTATTGGAACTTCTTTCTGAAATTTCCTAGGCAGGTTATGTTTTATTTTGATAGTAGTAAACCAGAGTTTTCTTCTATGATCTCATGTGAGAGAACAAAGTCTGTTGACTGAAACAGAAATGGGCCTTATTTTTCATGTTTATTGTATTGCTGCTTAACTGAAGGATGGAGCATATGACACAGAAAACATTAAATAAAATTTCTGATACAACCTTTTAGAATTGACACTCCAAGTTTACAAAAGAACTACCTTTAAGAAGGAAGGAACCAGACAAGGAATTAAATGGTTTCAGTGGTTTTTGGACTGACTCATCATGTATGAATTCTTACTGTTGCTGCAAATTGTTCTGTTCTGGAGAATTTATGTCAATGGTTCATCATTTCCCCATAAGGGCAGTAGAACCATACCTTTACTTCTCATGCAGTTTACCAGAGTGCTATTCATCTACTTCAAATTGCCTTGCTGCCTCTATTTATAACATTAACAATTCCCAAGCAGACCAGACAGGTCCACAGAAATTAAATGTAGCTCTGAAAACACTCATTTTTGAAAAAAAAAAAATCATTTGTTTTCTCCCTTTATCTGAGAGATTAGACATTTGAATACATCGTGGCACTGCAATGAAAGAGAAACAATTTCTGAGGAGAAGTTGTAAGCAGAGCTGATGATCAGCTGAGGCAGCTGTCAGTTCTTGGAATGGGGACTAGATAGAAGTACTGAGCAGCTGCTGAGATGAATAGCAAACAAAAATCTTCACTCATGTTAGAGTCAAGAAGAAAAGAAAAACATACTTTAAAAATTACAGTAGAAGAAAAAAGCCTTCTGATTTACCCAAATTCATGACAATCTAATTTCTAAGAACTACTCCTGATTCTTATGTTGCTATTCAGGATTACAGTGGTGTCTATAAATCATGAGGGAAGAAGTTATTTCTAAACTCTGCTGTAGTGAACTGCAAGTGTCCTGACCTTTCAGTGGCAATGTTGGCAGACTGACTCATTGCAATTTCACACACATATTTACATATTCACATATATTTAGTCATTTATACAAGAATCCCCATACAATGCTAAAATGGATTTCATGTGCCAATCCATTCCTCTCAGGAGAAAATTCATATTCTAGGTCAGTTTTTAACCTGATATAGACCTTGAAACTAGGTTAGGTATGAAGATCTGCTCAGAAACCTCAGCAAGCAGTCACATTATCTGCCTAAACAATGCCATCTGACATTCAAAATAAACTGGTTTATTCTGGATATTCTTCCCTTAATCTTAATTTCCTTTTATTGTGTGTTAAATGCTTACACACATATACACACCCTACATGCACCTGTGCATATCTAATAGGTTTTTTGGTTGCCAAGGACTTTGGCAACCCTGGATGACAGTTTGTGCTATTTTCATTACCCTCCTTCTGAAATGCCTGTCAGACTTGGTTTTGATGACATCATCTGTTTTGTCCTGTGTGCTTCAGGCCAAAATTTAAATGAAACCTGAGAAAAGTTTGTCATTAAAGTCTAAGAATGAGGTATGTAGTATGTAGGAAGACATCCAGTGTGGAAGTGGGAAATCAGACCTCCCTGTCAGCTCCTGTTCAGGATCTTTAAAAGTATAACGCTATTTTAGTTTTAATCCAGCCTTTAGTCTTGAATACTCAATACATTTTTTTACTGTCTGATGCTACTGAATTGACTTAATGACTTTTGTAATTTGCTCATTATTGTGAATTTTCTCACAATGATTAGCTCATGATTAGTAAGCAGTTACATGCAGCATTTTCTAAATTTACCTTAAAGAACAAGAATGTATGTTACAGAACAATAAGATTTCTTGACTTTTTGTTTAATGAGAAAAGTTGTCCCTCAAATGGGGCTTGAATTTACACTTACCACTTTTGTATCATAGGAACACATCAGCTATTTTTTGTGAAAACACAGAGGACAAAATAAAATAATTTAAAATAATACAGTTCTATTCCTTCTCTCTCCTGCAAAGAAAAATAAGAGCAAAAGATAAAAAACATAGAGGAAATATTTCTAAGCAAAATCCTGTAGTGCAATTTCTGGTGTGGTAGTTTAAGAAGCTGATGAGTGAAAGTTGACTGGTTTTTCTTCAATTTTACCAATATATGCATTGTATATTCTGATAAAAATACTTTGAGCTATTCTTGCATACTCCACATACTTCTTGCATACTGACATACTCCAGCTTCCCCTGTACACATTTTTATCAGTGAGGTTCTTTCATTTGCCTTGTGGTTTGCTGGTATTTGGGGGAAAATGGGGAGTTCGCTCTATAATATGAGGATATTGTTCTTTGAGTCCTAAGTAGCCAATTATATGATCTATCTTTTCTCTCTCAGCTGAGGGCTCTAAGCAAGTACAACTCTGGAATGTGTTAAGAGATTAAATTGTATTCTAGATCTGCAGTGAATGATAAGCAACTGGTAAAATACTCTAATTTTAGTTCTGACATATAATTAGGTGTTGATTCCATCAGGGAAAGGGAACAGAGAGGTAAGGTGCATTTATACACCTTATTTATTGTCTCGGGGATCTCTTTTTAGATTACTGAGAAAAACCATTGCTCTACTGTTAATGCTGTTAAGTCAAAATTTGAAACAAAACCTGAAACTTTGTTTTTTTTTCTCTTCTAACTCACAGAATCATAGAACTGATAAATTCCAGTTGAGGAATATATAGCATATGTAGTGCCTGCCAAAATTGTTTCTGGGACTTCATAATAAACCAGTCTTTTAAAGTAAGTTCTTCATGTTTCATAATAAATGGTTTTAAAAAAAGAAGGGAAGACCCACAGGAAAGTGGTACAATAATTAAAAAATAGTTGGGATATTTTAACACTGAACATTTTTATCATCAGTCTGCTTTATAATCTCCAAAATTAAGCAGCAATATTAACTAACCAATATCATAAATACATCTAAGACAAAATACATAGTATGCAAAATTTCCAAGAGGAATTCCTTCCTCTCAGTGTTACTAAGTATTCAGCTTTTTAAGTATAGAAATAAAGCTGAAATAAAATATATAGCAATGGAAAAGTCAATCTGTCAATTTGAGACAAATTTGGTGCTTGATTTTTAGATGTAGAAGGAACTATGATATAGAGTTTCCATTGAAACTAGTAACATTGGTATCTTCCCAGAGATTTCATAATCTCTTCAAAATTTAATACTGATGAAAGAACTCCAGATTAGTTCATCTCCTTTTAAAATTTCTAGACAACAAAAAAATTGTTGAAATATTTAAGTTTGCCCAAGTTGGGTGGCTGAAATATTGGTATCTTTTAGATTAGTGAGTTCAGAAGTTCATTTTAAGTTATGAAGTTGCTGCAATAATATGTTTAGCTCACAGATATGTTCTGGATTTTTTCCCATACCTATTCTGAACTATTGCCATAAGTTATAAAACTGCAGTCAATACATATTTAGGAGCTTATAAATTTGAAATATTTATTTGAAAATTTACAAAAATCTGCTATAATAATCTCCTCTAAATGTTTGTACACACAGTTTTTTAGAACTACAGACTGCAATTAATACCACAAAATCTTATAATAAGAAAAAAAAATTTGTAACTTTGCAGATCTTACTATGTTTGCAGTATTCTCAAGTTTATGCCTGTTCAATATTATTTTTAGCACACATAGACAGAATAAGATGCAACAGCCATGCATTATTTAAAAGTAATACCTTGACAAGTGATGACAATTGAGCATGACAATTTTGGACATTCTTATTTGTTAAGATTTCACCATAATCACTTCTCAGACTTCCTCCAAAACTCCTGAATAATAGTTTGAAGCAGCTCAGCAACAGTACTTTGTTCTATTAAACTAGAAAAATCCTCCCCAAGCCATCTGGGCTGGCAGGTGTTCATCATCAGATCTGGGTTGCTAGGAGACAAGATTTGCTCATACTAATTAGTCACGTAGCATGAAACTCCAATTTTGCTCATTTGAAACAACTTATGTCTGCAAGCACATATTACCAATACCTGTAAAGTTCAGCAGTAAGACCCAAGTCATCAATGTAAGAAAAAGAGAAGACAGGGACTATTCACACCTGTAAAACCTTCCAGTTTTGCCCTTAGCTCTCTGACCCATGGAGTGTAGCTTATTATGAATGGTGTATTAGTGTTTGCCTCTGTGACACAGATTAAGTCACGAGGCCAGCTCAGGCATTCCATTTAACTTATAGAAATTGGGAGTTTATCTCTGAGACAGAGCCACTGAGGTGGTAATTTTTTATCTTAAGAACCTTCCTAATGCTTTCAGGCCTGGGAGAGGAGAAGACAGGAGATACTATGCAGTTCAAATATTCAAGTTTTGATTTATTTTTTTTATTATTTGTATTATAATGAAGATCAGAAGATTAAGATTAATATAGAATTTAGTAGCAAACATTATAAACAGCCAATAGACATGCTACAGAATTTTCCGTATTAGAGCTGAAATAACCAAAGGATAAAATTGAGATTCAGGCAATATACTCTCCAACCCTGGTATCATTCTAAGTAAAATATTATTCCAATTTTGAATCAAAAACTTCCCCACACACTTGCTCACAAATACTCCATATAACCATCTAGACACTTAGTGACTGTAAACCACAGCAAAATTCAAACATCGATTGGAAGAGGTATACAAGCACTGATTACATTTTCATCCAGTTGAAGACCCTGAAAAGAGATTGGGTTCATTCTAAGGAATATTTGTCCAGGATTTCACAGTCATGGTGGTTTAATTTAAGTCTGTGACAACCAGAGGAGCCAGCATAATGAATAATGTAATTCAACAGTTTCAAAAACAACTTCTCATCCCTGTGTCCAGGGGAACATACACCTATTTTTGATTAGTACAGTAAGTGTAGAGGTTTCTAAGAGGCTAGAATATAGGGAGTCCTCAGGCTGCTAGGATGTAGTTCACCATGGTTTTCCTTGTCTGTTTTTTTGCCCCATAAATCTTACAGAGCCTGCAGAAGTGCCTTTGACAGGGAAAAGGCAGGTTGACACAGTCTTACCCATAGCTGGACAATTCTTTAAGTGAGGCTTTAAATTATCTCTGATCCATTGATTCTTCATTACCCTTACCTAATACCAGTTTTTCTGTTTTTTTATCAAATACTCAAAACAAAGTTGTTTTACTCTTCAATGTTTGTATGCCTGTACTGACACTCAGCTAAGAGGTTCTTAATGATCAGCCTTTATTGAACTGCCAAGGCAGCAGAGATCACCTCAGACACATTCTTCTCCTACTCTTTCTCATTGTCTTGTTGTAGCTGCTCCATGCTAGGCCTGCAAGAGCACTGAATCACTCTTTGAGGATCCTTCTGGGTCCTAGAGGACTGAGCCTCACATTGCTGAAATTAAGTCAGATCCAGTAGTAGCATCTGTATCTCCTGAGGTCATACATTCCAGGTATGTAATTAGTTCAAATAGCATCACAAAATATTTGATTTGCAGTTAAAGTATCTTTTCTCTCTTTTTTCATTCATGTGCTGTTCTTTTTGGTGTACTCAACATAACTTGTGTGGACTGACTCCAAGCAGGTTACCCCAGGGACTTGTAGATTCCCCAGTGATTAATACTTGATTATATCTGTCCTAGAAAAAGCATCCATATGGTTTAATTAGTATATAGAGGCTCAGATTATATTTTCCTTTCTCTTGATGGCACACAGCCACTTTGACAATAAAGCAAATTAAAATATTACTGTATTTGATGTGACAGACCAGCTTATGATGAGCACAAAAATCCATTGGACTTTTCATTCATAATGCTAATAAGCAACAGACAGCTTTCCACAGGACCAGTGATTTTTAATGTGTAGTTTATGCAGTTTTTATCTTTTTTTCCCATTATTTGTCTGCGGGCCAGTATTCATTCTACTGGGGAACCTTAACCATCTCCAGCTCTGCCTAAATTGGCAAGTCATAAGGATAACAGAAGTGGATCCTCAAGAATGAATCCCATGGTGCTAAAGACTTGAAATCCATATGTGTTTTGGAGGTTGAGACGGGGCTGCTAGAAATGGTATATTTTATTTCACAAATTTCTATTACTTGACTGAGGGTGTAATTTTGAATGTCAGTACATTTGTCAATTTTCATTGTCTCAAAATATTAAAAGGCTCAAAACTCCAGTTTTTGAGTTTTGGAACTATTGGAATTCTTGCAGAGCCTCTCTAGTTCAGGTTGAGAAGAAATGGTCCCTCCTGCCTCCCAATCTTTAAAGTTTCCATAATAAAAAAAATGTTGAAAAGAATTTGAAAAATAATCCACACAGCAAAAACTGATGTGACAAGAGATGAAGCCATGTAAAATGTCCCACTCCATTGTTGAATGAAATAATTTGCCTGGAATCATCAAATTCTTATTTATTCATGCAGCAAGCAAACTGAGAAACCTGCTGATTCAAGGAAAAATTGATTATTTCATAGACATCACTTTTCAGCCAATTAAAGAGAAGCAAAAGCTGGTGCTGTCTTGATGTGGGGGACAAAAAACCAGACATTAAATTTTCTGGTAGCACAAGGTTATAAACTGAGAAGAAAAAAAAATCAAATCTATCCTAACAATTTTTGCTGAACCAGGTACCCAATGTTTTTCATTGGTTTTCATTTCAGGTTAGGGAAATGTAAAAAGCTGTATGGATATTGTGAGATTTACATAAATTATTGATTAGTACCTTCCTATTTTAATTTTCCCACAGTTGTGAGACTGATGGTCATCCCACTGGCATTGCAGCATAGGTTTTCTGTGCTTTGTTTGTTCACAGGAAAGAAATTTATCTGCAATTTTTACACAGCATTGTACAAATGCTGGTTTTGTCCCTCTGTGCCTGCCTCAGGTGGTCTGAAATGCGTGAGCTACAACAAGACAAGGAAGTTAGTTTTCCAAACCACTGAACAATCAATTAAAATGAGTAAGGAGGGGCAATATGAGTATCCTTTGCACACAAAGGTCTTCTGCTGGAGAGCATTTGTTCATCAAACAAAGAGTCCACCATGTAGCTGGATAATAAGTCAGTTTGAAAGACTGGACATCACTCAACACGAACTCTGTGTAACTGCACTCATGCTGACACAAGGTAATGGGCTTCCTCACTAATCCAACCAAAGAGCTGAGGCAAAGGAGAAATAGCACAAGCAGTTCTTTTCTCAGGAAGCGCAAAACTAGGAAGAAAAGAAGAAAAGGAGCAATAGAAACAGAATAACACTATTTCTGACTTGTGCAACATCCTTCCAACAAGATGAAGGCAGTTGAATGTTTCATCAACTGTCCTCTTATGTTCTCATTAGATCTCATCTTCTGAAATGCAGGTCACTTAATTCCCAAATAGTAATTTTAAAAACACTATTTGTAACTTCTAAACAAAGTTTTCAAATTAGAATGACCACCCTTACCATTCATTTTCAGAGATGTGAATACCCATCACTGCAGGCACAAAAGGGCAAAGAAATACTGTCTTTTCTATTGTCCTCTTAGGTGTTTTCAGGCAAACATCTTTTCTATCTGTTAAATCAAAGTTAGATGCAGCCATGAAGTTGAGATGCTATGTATGTCCAGAAAAAAAATGTCCGGACAGCTGTCAGAAAAAGAATTTAAAAGAATACCTTTCTTTTCATTCTGTAATAATGAATATATAACCTGGGGCTTTTATTCAACCTTTACTATTACTGACATAGACCAGAACAGCATGTGTATGAAAACACCATCTGAGTAAGGAAGAATGAGCAGATGCTGAAATAGTTACAACCATTAGAAGGATGAAGAAGATGCTGTGGTTGGTGTCACAAAGCTTCTGCTGGGCACAGAACACTGATTTTGCATAAGTAAAGGACTAATGAAGTGAGAAGGGGAGTCTGGAAAAATAAAGTTCAGACCTAAAAGAAGGAAAGATAGAGAGAGAGAGAAAGAGAGAGAGAGAAAGAAGGAGAGAGAGAGAAAAAGAGAGAGAAAGAGAGAGAGAACCAAAACACCTCCAAAAAATCTAGATCAAGAAACTGAAGCTAACAAAAACATACCTAAGAATTCTGGATATTTTTTCTCAGAGAAAAAGAATTTAATGTCAAGTTAATATAGAAGGTCATAAAATAAAATGGTTTTTTATATTTTGCCCTATTAGATACCTGGATATGCTATACTCTCAGCCACCAATTTATTGTGGTAATATTTTTTAGTGTGATTTATTCAATGTTTATCAAATTTTAATCATAAATCTCTGTTAAATAACTTTCATTTTGGGAGTTGTAAGCACTCAAAATTTAAAAAAATGAAGACGGTTGTTTTCAGATGTTTAAATCTATGCAATCAACTCAGAGGTGATTTCTTCCCCCTTGGTGCTAAATGGAAAAAAATTATTCTTATTTTTATAAGATCTTTAACCTTAGTTTTGCTATGAAATTTATAGGTCTGAAATTCCAGAAGCTTTTGAGTGGACACGTAAAAACTTAACATTAAAATATTATTACATTTTAATTTGATTTTATTAATACATTATCATCACATTATAATTATTGCCATGGTGTTAAAAATGCGAGGGAATCCACAAACAAAAAAAAACCCACAACCGAAAACAACAAGGTGATGAATGCAACAGAGCTTCTGCTTTGTTCCTGCTAACACAATTTGCAGCTCATAGTTATACTAGTTCTGTCTCTGGGTAAGATTTTAAAGGAGAAACCAACTTCAGTACAGTATATATCATGAACAGGAGCTTTCAGTCATAGCTTTAGAAATCACTTTTTTGTATGGCAGATGTTCTCTAGATGCAGTCTCCAGACAGATTCATTAGCGATTGAATTCATTAATGAATGAATTATGGCTTTCATCTGCCTCAATTCATGGATAGATATCTGTATTGCAACTTCCTCTGGAAATGGTCAAGGAAACTTTGGAACCCCATCATCTTTTCTATTTGTTTCCCCTTATATTTTCACCTTTAGCTGCTTATACTAAAATGACCATAACCACAGACACTCAGATATATAATTGGCTAATGTGGATGGAATGTTATTTTTTAATGTTCAGATTCAGCAAGCCTCTTACAAAGCTTAGCAAAATCAATATGGGTTCCATTACTATGTGGTAAAGAAACTTTTTAAAAGCCACATTTCTTGTGCAAACATACTTTTTTTTACAAAGAAACATTATCAACACTCAAATGTGAATCTGAGGTATGCTTTCATAAATAATTTTCAGGAACAATATAAATTGTAAATATGACAGGCAAAGGTTATATCTCTGTGGACTTTTAAAGCATTTGATCTACATGCAAGATAACTCCATAGCAAAATGTGCTCATTTCACCCCACTCTAAATTATGGTGTATTAAATAAAAAAACACACTAAATCTGTGGGAGAGAAAAATCTCTTAATAATACGTAATCTTAGTTTGTTTGTTTTTTTAATACTTACCTGTTGGTTACACAATTCCATATAAATGTAATTTGATCAAAAACAAAATGCTTTCTGTAATTGTGAAAGCCAGATTAATGTTTACAGAGGAAAATTTCTGACTAATTTCCCAGCAAAAGTTCACAACAGATAGTTGGCTTACATTGTATGTATACAAGTATTTTCAGTCTCTCCTAGAGAGCCACCTTCTCTCATTTTAAAAGTCATCAAATGTGTCATCCCAAAGGCAGGAGAAGATTGAACAAATTTCTTGATAGCAAGCATGTAGAACGCATTACTTTGCATTAAAAAATCACAAACATTCCCTATTACATCAAATACAATTTTATTCTTCAACATCTAGAATGTTATGAAGATGATTCCATTCCTGTAAATTTCAGAGACAGTCAAAAATACATTTCTCCATAAAATAACTTGTTTATTCAACTTCAATGCAGTGACTTTCAGAAACTTTTATCTTTGGCATATTATGTATCTCTTAAAATTCTACAACAATTAATTAAGCCACGTTTAATCACATTTAACCACAAAATTGCTGGTTCTTAATGAAACGAGGAAAAAGAAAGTTGTACTATTTTACTATTATAACTTCTAATGTCAGTGGAATTAAGATTAAATTTCAACAAGTTTGACAATGCTCATTCCCACACAGTGCAAGCATTGCTGAAGACAACCACAAGTGTCTGTTTTAGAAACTGGCATGTGATTCATCTTTGAGACACACAGTAAAAGGCTAACATTCACAAATATCTTCTCAGAGACTTTTGATGTGGCTGTGGGAAATGATTAAATTGAAAACACTTATCTCTCTCATTTTCCTTTGTAAACAAAGAGCATGTAAACAAAGGCTTGCAGAGACTGAGAGGTATTGAATAGCAATGTCATTAGTCCCTCACGTTCCATGTGTCTGGACTTGAAGAATATATTTCTGATTATAAAAAATGCAGTCTCCTAGAGTAAAAATATGTAAAAAGAGTTTACTCAATAGAGTATCTCAGAAGAGTTAGAGCACTGCTGAATCATTGAGCAGTTGGCAAATTGACTCAAGATAGTTTGACTTCCTTAACTCTCTGTGACAATGTGAATCTTTCCCATCACATATTTGTGACAATATTATCACACCCAATTCTGTACTGAGAAGTACATTCATCTAATTCTGTCCATTCTTATTATGAAGTGTTCCACTAGGTAACAGGACAAAAGATGGCCCCACATACAAGAGAATGCAGAGGAAAGTCATAGTTGTGGGAATCCCAGTGCCTGGATGCATAACCTACTTGTGAAGCGTGGGATAGAAGCAGTGCAGGAGGTACCAGGAGAGAGTGAGGAGCCAGACCCACCTGCTGGACAGGCTGAATGCCCAGGACTTGGAGATGCACAATGTGTGGGTCACTAGACAAGCAAGATCTCACCAAGCTGACACACACTGTGTACATGACTCGTGTTTGATATACAACCTTGACTCATCTATGGTAATTCTACTCAATGGAAGATAAATTACTGAAATAAGGAATTTTATATTTCAGATTTGAATCTATGTGACAAAACTGTAAATGGTAAATAGTGCTCTTTTATTGTTTTTCCCTTTTATAAAGTGATTTTCAACTGTTTTAAGAATTATTTGGTAAAAGGGAAACTCTTTAGGTAGGTTTAGCCTGTCTACAGACTATATTCAGATAACCAAACCAGAATACATCTTCTGATGCTTAAATTTTTAAAAATTCATCAGGAATTACAGGTAAAGTGTGGTAGAGAAGTGATGGGTCACTATGATATGTCACCTGACTGCTGAGCAGACCAGACCTGTTCAGCCTGAAAGAGAAGGCTTTGAGGGAACCTACCAGCACCCCCTTGGAGCTCATAAGGAGATGTTGAGGATGGAGCTGAGCTCTTCATGCTGGCCCGGTAAGAGAATGAGGGACAATAAGCACAAGCTGAAAGAGAAGAGCTTGGATCTGGACACAGGAAAATATTTTTCACCATCAGGGCAGGCAAGCAATAAAGCCAGTGGTCCAAGCAGGCTCTGAGGTCTCCAGCCTTTGAAGTGTTCACAGCCTAGATGGATAAAGCCTTAAGCAACCTGATCTGATCCCAGAGCTGGCAGTCAGTGTGCCCCAAAGCCAGTGGCACCTGTGGTCTGGCTTTGGTGAGGGAGTGACAGGACTGCCCCACAGCCTGGGCTGTCCCACTGCCCCAGCCAGGGGCAGACAGCTGGTATTTAGTAGAAACCATTATGTGTCATTTCTAGGGTTTATAAAAATATGGATTACTTTGATTAAAAATAAAATCAGATTAAATTTCTATCAATTAGCAGTGAAAAACCTTAGAAGTTAACTGCTTAAAAATTTATTTCAATTTAAACACTGTTGTTTTCCATGGGTCTTTCAGCACTCCATGAAGTTAACATAAGCAGGGTCTGCAGAAGCACTCAAATGGTGGCACAAGACCTCTGTTTTTCTTCTACTCCTCCAGACTGAGGGAGGTACAATTATAGGTGAATCTGTAAACATTTAGGACTCCCTTTTTTCACAGATTTGAGATCTCATTATCATTCCACAAATCAATTTGTCTACCAAGTACAGCTATATCAGTGCCTTACGTTTTATAATCTTCTTAGATTAGGTAAAAGAAGAAATACAGTTTGTAAATATAATATTCTTTTCCTGTCTTCAAAGTAATTTTCTCAATCTCATCAAATACAACTAGTGAGACTGCATTTCTCAAAGTAAATGAAAATGTTATAATTTAGAGTGTATGTGGAACCCTGTGGGGACAGAAAAGAGTGCTCGTAGAAATACTAACATTCTTTTTTTGCCTCTATTTTCAATTAGCCCATTCCTTGAAGTGTCAAATATGAACAGATATGCTTTACAGATTTTTAGCTAGAACATTTTGGTTTTTTTAAATAGACTTTTCAATTCTGGCATATACATACTTTACCTATATTCCATGATGTATCCTAAAATGTTTTATGTTCTTACTAACACTTAAAAGCAAAAGCACTCAGATTCCATTATATATGTATATGTCATTACATTGATCAAAAGTTTCAGGGGCTCACTAGTCAATAATAATAATCAGAGAAAAGAGAAAAGAACAGTTAAAACCTGCACAAAAGAAATAAAAAGAAAAATAATCTTGAAATATAGTTGTAGACTTAAGACTGAGAAAATAGGAGAGAGAAGATGAAGCATAAAGCAACAGCCATTTTTTAATAACTATAGTTAACTAAAATTAAAGCAATAACCTCATCATATGTGAATTGGTTGATCTTTTATTTAATAATTAACTAACAAAAGGCATTTTACACTGAAAGTATTTTTGTGTAGGAGATGTTGCTTAGGATTTTTTTTTGAGAACAACATCCAAGATAATGTTCCATTATTCATATTAATCATAAACAAAGGTCATCTCTCAAGGGGTTATTTAGAAATACTTGTTTCTCTTTAAATAAACCATATAGTTGATTCATGTTATTCTGTAATAATTTCAGATTTCTGATTATTACAAAGGGAAAGGAAATTGTACTTTGTAAGCGCAGAGTCTCTTAATTTATTACTTATATTTTTGTTTTGAATTGGATAAATGATGAGGGGTGATGCAAAGACCAGTGATGGGAAACACTTTTCAACAGCTAATGTAGAGATTTGTGTTCAATACATGGATGGCAGTTGCCTTTGTTCTATTTTCTCTAACCCTCAGCCCTTGCCCACGCTGCAGTCATTTATATGTGCCAGTGACAAGTGACAAAGAATTAGGAACAAGTGAAAACAAAAGGGGTTTTATTCCCTTTGAATTTGTAAAAGTGGCTGAAGAGAATTCTGTGATTTGTCTTTTATGATGTTCCATTCAATAAAAGAAAAGAAGAAAACCCAAACAAACAAATAACCACAGAAACTCCATACCCTCTAAAACATCAGTTACTGCTTAGAAAATTTCAGTGGGATAGAGGATCTAGAAAGAATTTTGTAGAGGAAGATGCATAAGAACAAACTGAGAAGAAAATTAGCAACTAGAAAAAAACCTTGCAACTAGAAAATTAAAGATCTTAAGTCCGATTTAAGGATGTTTATATGAGTCAATTCCTTTATTGTTTTAGATTTACTTGATTAGTCTCTTATACTTGGTTCAGTAGAATCTAATTCTTAGCAATGACCAGGAGGAAACAAAAATTACCATTACTTCTCTTTCACATATGAGATACTGTAGTAAAAACCAGCACATACTTGTAGAATTTTTAAAATGAAATTCAAAAATGAAGAAAAAAGAAGTGACAGGGAAGCATACCAACATGACTAGGAGAAGAGCAAGAATACTTGAAAATTGGAAAAGATTGAAAAAGCCACACAGATTTTGGTCATTTCTTTAGTGACAAAGATACTAGATAGGATGGCAAGCCATTTAGGTTTACTTTCTGTTCCTCATCAAGGCTGACCCAATCTCGCACTTAGTAATTACATCTCTTTTATCAGAAAACAAAAGTGCATCTTTGAAGTGAGACTCCAGGAGCCAATTAGGCAGATTAGTTTCAAAACACACAGGATGCAGCAATCCTCATTTATTGACCTTGGATAGCTGTGCTAATGGTTTTGTCTCTATACCATCAATGTATTAGTTCACTTGCAGTTACTTTAGTTTTTAAAAATGTTAGGAGCTTGATTAGGTAACCCAGACTAGTTGAAATATATGGGTTGACTGTCGAGCTGCATCATCTCTTGCTCAGTTTAAAAAAAGAGGGCAAAGTCAATGAAGTGGAGTGTCAGCTCAAAGTCCAGATCTAAATGTTCCTAACTGTGATTGCTTTAATTGGCTTTATCAACAGAAATTTTCTCTGTAAACAATGTATTGTTTATCTAAGATAGGACCAGCAACACTGTTAGAATATGTACATATTTTTCTCTTATCACATAAAAGGGATGAATGAATTCTAGCTTGATTTATTTTTTTCAAAGCTTTTCATTTCTGTATTTTAAATGTCCATATCATGTTATTTGTAATAAGATAAGGAATCTGGAGTCATGTCTTTCCCTGGTAGTTATGGGCAATAGTAAACTTGCTAACAAATAGTAGAACTTCAGTTTAATATTTCAAGAGAATAAGTCAGTATATCATCATATCATACCATATCAGATCATGTCATGCATCATACATCATATTTTCCTCTTCGCCTGATGAATATTAGTATTGAATCTAGTTAAGGTCAAGAAAAAACTAAGAAATGAAACATTATGATCTTCAATAAGTACAGAGCAATGTGAAGGTTACTACATAATTTCCATTGTGCTAATATTATAGGGAAAAATGTTATAGGGAAAAAACAGACCAAAAAATGTAATTTTTATTACATTTTTGCTGGTGATGACTGTTTTTTGCAATCCATTAGACAGTTCCTGAAGGGACAAAAAACAGTTCAGGACGACTCTTCTTTGCAAAACATCATAAGGGTCAGTGTTCTGTGAAAAGTAAATTTATGAACCTCAGCCTAACCTAGCCCTACCCTAGCACTAACTTGGGTTTATAATACTGAATTTTACTGCTTGATAAATAAATAGGTCTTAAAAGACATTGATTTTTTTTTTTTTTTTTTTTTTTTTTTTTGCTTTAGTNTGTTCATGACTCATAAAACCATTTTTTTAAATGAAATCTGAACACTGTGAAGAAAAACTAAATTTTCAGAAAAAAAATGAGTTAGGGTTAAGGAAAGGGACACAGAGAGGAAAAAGGAGAGGGAGAGGGACAGGGACAGATATTCCACAGTCACAGCGTGCACGAAGAGACAGGCATCTTGAAAAGTAAGTTATTTAGAGCTCTAACGACAGCAGAAATCCTCTTCTAGAATTTATTACAATAAAGAGATAAGTGACTTGATGTGTTCAATGGCTGAGATATCAAATACAAGCAGTTTGCTAGTAGAGGGATATTTCCAAATAGCGTAAAACTAGTTCAGCTGCAGAATACATTTATAAATAACCATTAGGTTTATTGTTAATAGGGTTACAATGTCAGATCTATCATATAGCCAGTGCATTTCTAGTGAAAATGTTCAGTTTAGTTACTGAGGTCACAAAGATTTTGAGCTCCATTTATTTTCTTGGAAGGCTTTCCACTATGACTTCTTCAAACTTCATAAAACCTGTGCTGTAAACTTTGCTCTTTTTCTTGCAAGTTGGGTATAATTATTACATAAGGAAAAAGATTAGAAAGGAAATACACTGTGCTTGTGCTGTGCTGAATTATAGTAATAGAGTTGATTTTTATCAAAGATCTGTGTTCTCAAATGCCATTACTTAATCAAGCTATGAATACAGTTTTACTTGGATCTATTTTTACTTATAACATGAGTTCATCTTTTCTGTATATATTGAATCACTTTCACAGTTTAGGCATGTGACACATCAAATCCTCTCATTTTTTTCCCAAATTATTTGTGACAAATTGACAGCTCTTAGCACCAGGCTTGTAGTGCTTTACATGATGTATGACTTCAACACTGAGTTCCTCAAATGGTCAAATATCATTTGATATAGTTCTTTTATATAGCAGTCAAATCTCGTTTAATTCTGGGAAGGTAATCTTAACTATTTCTTGCATTCTGTCAGCAATTTTTTCCCCTTATAGTGTTGAATACAAATACCCGTTGAATACAAATATCTTTCAGAAATAAGCCAAGAAACTTCATGGAAACATCTTTGCCTCTGGAGTGGAAAGAAACTCTTACTAAAGGGGAGTCATGACTATGACATTTTCCATATTGCTGTAGAAACAAACAGATGATTGCTTCCTTTGCATGGGAATTTTTACTGCAATGCAATGGGCAGCATACCAGAGGACCAGGTTAACAGAGAGGATCAGAAAATTGTAGATAGCCATAAAATTGAAAATTCTCAGATCCTCACATAAAGAAGTGCTTCAGTATTGTAATAAGTTAGTTAAGACTCTACAATTTCATGTAGGCGAAGCTAATTCTTTCTTTTCAGAATTCATTTTATATAGTTTTTACAGACTTTGTGTGCAACTTTAATTGGTTAATAGCTTTCTTGCAAATTGCTCTCTTGGTTACTAAAAGATGCTCTACTTGTCTATCAAATCTCTGTATTCTTGGATTGTTTACATATTTTCTTTACTGATTCTCAGGGGACAAATCTATTGTTATTACAGGTGCATTTGTTTTTCAATCCAGGAATAGGTTGTTATCCTAACAAGTTTTCAAGTTAAGATTGTTTTTCATAGGAACTTACAAATTACTTAGAAGAAATGACAGGCTAACTTTGACAATTTAGTAGAGTAAGCTTGATTTTTATGAGGCATTTCTTTTATAATTCTTTTACCTGTCATGACACTTCAGCACATTTACCTGGTCATTGATGACCTTTTTTATTTTAATGCATACAATTTGTTGTACTTTAGTGCACTTCTTGAAACTACTTTAAAAGATGTAGAGTCCCAATTGGACTCCTTACAAGAAGACTTGCATCACTCTTTAAAGATTTAAAACTAAATTTCTGTTCTCCTGAATTCAATTCTAAGCTGCAGTTTTGAAGTTTGAGAAGGCCAAAGATGTCTTTCATTTCTTTTGTGAAAGTATGGATTTCATGAACAGAACAGTAAGTCTGCTTTTTGACTTTACACAACTTTGATTGCCAGAACATTTCAGGGCCATTTCTTTAATCTTCTGAGAAGATTCTCTTGATGACTCAGATTACAAAGATAGATCTCATTTACTGATCCGTGCAAGCAGATGAAGTTTCTGACACTTTCGTATATGTTTTTTTTAATAATCTTCCTAACAGAACTTAAGTAGATGAAATATAAAATAGGCAGTTAATTATGAATATAGAAAGCTGCCTGAATTAAATGAGGCTTGTTCCCTACAAGCAGAAAAGCTTTAGAAGTTGAAATATGAAACTTTTTTAATGATTAATATTATAAAATTGAAGGAAATCAAATAGATATTCAGCTGAAAGTTACCTGGAAAGCGCCACAGAAAGGGTATGTATAGCAGATTTTTATGGAACTTTGTGCATACATGGTAGGGAAAATGAAAGTGAAGAGATAACAGCTGTATTCAGAATGGAGATTTTATATTATTTGATTGGGATGAGATTTTTTTTGTATTAGTGTGAACTTGACTGACTCTTTTCACGACTCTATTTTCTTTAAATGTAAAAAGATCAGGAAAATAGCTCTGTAAAGTATTTGTTTTTATAAGGAAAATTAGTTATTTTTTTGTTTGTATTTATTCTATAAATATTTATATACACATTATGTTCCTGGGGATTAATTTAAAAATTGCAATTCTCTGCAATCACAGTCAGTTTCCACAAGTGCTACCTGCATAACAACTGATAGATTTCAATGGTAAGATTTACCCAAAGAAATATATAGCTGGTAGTTTCAAAGCTATTCCTGACATCTCCACCTCAGAGCCATCAACTCCTTTAAATGAGATTGCAATCAAGAGAAAAAACTGTTGAACAACTCTGAAATTTCCAGAGCTCCATGAGGACTCCCAGTTTTCATATGTATTCAGAAATTCAAGAAATCTAATGTTTTGGATGAACATCACAATAGGCATGTTCATTCTTGCTCTATATTAAAAGGTTAACTGCAGAAGACCACAAACTGTCTTCTTAAAGGTCTATTTGTTTCTACTCTTCTACAATGTAATGGAAATCATATTGTAAATAAAAAGTGACATTCAGAATTCCATCACAGCAGGAATAAACTGCACTGAACCTATGAGTCTCTGTCATGTATTGCAGCTGAAGGCAGGAGGCTAATTGTGATCTCCATTTGTTCATAAAATTTTTCAGAAACGCTATCGTTAACTCAATCAGAGACTGCTACACTTTTGTCCTAGGTTACAATGTGAGATGTGCCCAAAGTATGTATTCTGTCACCATCTTCACGAGCTATTGGAACCAGGTGGGGCAGTGTTCCCCTTGCCCCCTCCCTCTGGACTATCTTCTGTTAATGGGCCGTCAAGGCCTTTGCTATGACTCACAGGGAACTCCCTCTGGGAACTCTCTCTGTTTAATGGGCAATCAAGGACCCACTGCAGGACTCATAAAATTACATCATCCCATTGGGAGATGCTCTGCCCAGGAGGAGGGGCCAAGCATTCCCACTTGGATATCATCTGGGTTTGGGACAGCACAGCAGGCCTTACCCACTGGGTTCCCAGAGGACAAGAGCTACCAGAGCTTTCTACAGGATCACTGCTTCAACAAGACTGCTTCATCTGGACTGCTACCACCACCCTAACTAACAGGGTGTCAGCTGGTATTCTGATTCTGTCAGTGGGTTTTTGTGCTATTTATTTGTGCTTTTATTTCACTTTTTTTCTCTCTCTTATTAAATGGTATTTCTGACTTGGAGTCTCTCACTGGTTTTGCTTTCAAACCAGCACAACTTTACACTTCATAAATCAGACACTTACTAAGAAACAGAGCTGATCATGTCCTCTGTGGATTGCACTCATTGTTCCTTCCTCCCTCTTGCTTTTACTTGTGTTTTTGAAATCAAATCTTTGGAGAACAACACATTTGTTGATCCTGACAGGACCTCATCATTTTCATTGTAGTGTTCCAACAGGGACTTCATTTCTGATCGGCTCACAGGCACATGTGGGTTGGAAAAGCTGAAGCAACCGCAGCATTTAGAAGTGGCTTTAGAAGACCTTCCCATTCTCTCTGCTCACCTAATAGTCTTACTAACAAAGCTAGTTTGGAGTGCTGCTCATCAGTCCTTACTCCTCACACATGCACTGTATTCGGGGTTCCTTACATGAAGATGCAAATAGCAGAAATATGGTTTAGAGAGCTATTTTCTTGTTGATGTGGATCAGCCAGGCTTAAGGGTAGCAGAACAGAGATGGTGTGGATTATACTTAAGCAGAGAAAATCTGTTTCTCTATTTTAGGTAATCTGTTTCTCTATCTTGAAGCAAGTGGCTACTATGACATAAATATTTCACTGAATGACTACAACATAATACCTGACAACCTGTCAAGCAGTAGCAACACCATATTGCAGTAAGAATACTACTCAGCAGTAATCACACATAGTTTCAGTTAGAGACCTTTTTGAGAGACACAACAGTGCATTTAGGGAGTCCCTGTGAAAGAAAAATGTGAGAGAAGAGCTAGCCAGGTAAAGACCAGCTCCTAGACTCAACTTACCTGCTTTTAGCTTAGAAATTACTCACGTATTAATGGGAAAGCAGAGATTTTCCCCTTTGCTGCATCTTGTCCTGAGACTAGGATCTATGAAAGAGCATGCCCTATCTTGTGAAATGGAGGGAAAGATGGAAAAACCCCATCACTTTAGCAGCATATGGCCTTTTTTCTAACCACTGGCAATAAAAAAGGTGTTGTCTGTATTTCAGCATAGCAGCTAGGAGTGCTGCAAGGATAGGGAGGCTGTATGGACCTTCTGTTTGCTCCACGTCCTCTGCAGGTCCACAACACTGCATAATATAAACCAAATGATTCAATGTAGGGGCAACCAGATGATTCAGATACTTGTTTTCATAGTAGGAAAGGAGATACAGAGACTGTAAGATGACTTTTCAGAAAGATTAGATGCTGCTCTTGAAATTGGTCCTTGATTTGTTTTAGCTTCAGAGGGCATGTTTTTTAGCATCTAATCCATTAGCACTGTTAGAAATACCCATTAGTATATAGTTCCCTATAGGAATAAACCCCACTTAAAAACAAACAGAACAACCTCCCAGATGAATAGAAAAATGTCTCTAAATTTTTCTGAACCATGAAGTTCTTTTCAGACAAGAGGTGCTAGAAAGTGAGTAGCTGTGTTATACTCTTCCTTCAGGGGGTGCTAGCAATTTCATGCTGAGAACATATTGTCTGCAATTCTGTAACAGAGGAAGTGGTTCCTCAGCTGCCAAAAGGTGATGTGGAGAACAGTATGTGTTCTGAGAACATGAAAATATTAGTATTCACTGATATTATCCCTTGAATTCTTAGGTTCCATCTTTCTTAACTGAGGTCTCTAGCCATGACTTCTTGTACACTTAAAAAGGTGGTAAAATATGTCCAGAAAGTTGCATGGAAATTTCCCATAATAATTCATAGCAGAGATGTGAAACAAATCTAAATTATCTTGCATTTTAATTTCTTTTGGTTTATACTGTAATTCTATTCAAAAGGACAATTTTCTAAATGCATAAGTTTTCCCCTAAAGTCTGTATAACAAAAAAAGCTTTTCAGCAGAGGAAGAGAGTATGGAGAAGTTCTTCTGTAATCTTGTTACAGTTGAAACTGTTTTGTTTTTTGTTCCTTCCACCCAGCCTAAGGTACTTCCTGCATGTGATTACTAAGAATTTTCCCAGTCACATGTGTTGGTCAAAAAATTTTTGACCAAGAATGTATTTTTCCATAAAGTGACCAGAGCAGAGAAACCCTCCTAGGTACAGGCATCCTGATAAGCAAGAATCTATTCACAAAGACCTTTGATTGATTCACGTGAGTTTTTTCATGCTTTTGGTAAAAAAATATCAGATAGAGAATTCCCTAGATTAAAAACCTTACATTTTCCCTGTCTGTTATATTCATCCATGCTTAAGCTTACAAACACAAAAGAAAGAATCACACAAACTATTTAGCCTAAAAGTTTTGTGAACATTCCTTGGCAGGGTTTGGGGCAGAGTGGGGAAGAGTCTGGACTGTGTTTAAAACAGATACTTCTTGCTGTAACCCAGGGATACAAGCCCCTGCCCTGAGCCCCTTGCAGCACTGAAGCAAGGCATTGCTTTGCAGTGTATTGTGGATGTTTAGCTGTATTCTGGAGAATGTGCAAAAAGTGTGAGGCCAGCAATTTCTGCTTCAGGCTCTACAGTCAGCTCTCTAGTCAGCACTCTAGGGAAGGTGAGAGAAAGGTTGTTGTGGAGGCCTCTCAGTGACTGCTGCTTCGATAAACAGAAAACATTGCTGAGTCTGAGGACACAGGTGTCGGAATAAGTTATTAATGGATACCCAAGAAGGGGTTGTAAATGGCTTCAGGGTGGTTCATTCTTGTTGTTGATGCCCTACACCAACTGAAGAACTTAAAACAGTTCTCTGGTTGCAAACTCCTGTTAGTGTCATTCTTAAGGACAATTCAGTATGTTACACTTTCAATACCTAGGACTACACACTTCTGCCACCAGCCCACTTGCAACCCTTGGCCAGATGCACTGAACCTCCAGGTTGCTGTTGCTGCTGTTACAAAGACAGAACTTTAAAGAGAGGTTTTAATTTTCTTTCCTTGATTAATTTTAAGAGAAAAATCCTGCTTTAATAAACTTGAGTGGAACTCAGGATTAAGACCATTTAATGACACTGTTACTTGTGGGAATAATATTGCCAGAAAGATTAACTCTTTTAAAAAAATAATTGCTACTTTGAGGCATTATTACTCATTTTCAGTAACCTTTTGTATCCAGACCAACCTTTTGTGCCTCTGGGTTTGTGGGTGGGAAGAAAAATATTTATTTCTGTGAGGCAGTCATTTTCAATCAGCAGTGTGCCCTGGCAGCCAGGAGGGCCAGCCCTGTCCTGGGGTGCATCAGGCACAGCATCACAGCCAGGCAAGCCCTGCTTTGCTCTGCCCAGCTGTGGCCTCACCTTGAATGCTGTGTGCAGTTTTGAGTGCTACAATATAAGGACAAAAAGCTCTTGGAGAGTGTCCAAAGGGCAACGAAGATGGTGAAGTGTCTGTGCAGGAAGCCTTGAGTAGAGGCTGAGGTCATTTGGTCTGTTCAGCCTGGAGAACAGAAGACTGAGGGGAAACCTCGTTGCAAGTCTCCAAATTCCTCATGAGGAGCAGGCACTGATCTTTTTTCTGTGGTGACCGGTGACAGGACCCAAGGAAATGGCCTGAAGTTGTCAGGGGATGTTTAGGTTGGATATTAGAAAAAGATTCTTTACCCAAAGGGTGGCTGGGCACTGGAACAGGATCCCCAGGGAAGTGTCATGGCACCTTGCCTAGCAGATTTCAAGAATCATTTCAAGGACAACATTCTTGGACACATGGTGTGGATGTCTTTTCCAGGGCCAGAACTCAATGAGTTGGACTTGATGATCCTTGTGGGTCCCTTCATGAAATCGTACCTCCAACAAATACAATAAATCCAAGCTCAATGGATTTTATTAATACCCAACAACAAAGCCTTATATTATTTGCAGTGGACATCAGCTGAGTAAAAAAGAAATAGATTATCAATGCCAATTTCCTTGTNACAATAAATCCAAGCTCAATGGATGTTACTAATACCCAACAACAAAGCCTTAGATTATCAATGCAAACTTCCTTAGGTTTTTTTCAGTCTTTCAAAAACTGTGGGTATTGTGACTTTTCAAACCAATGCATTTGCTGTGAAACACTATTCTACAAGGGATTTTTGATGCACAGGTACCAGAAATTACTTTTACTGGTGTTCCTTCACTTTGCATAAAATATTTGATGTTGGAAGATATATAGTCCAGATAGTAGAGTGTCACTATGCAAACTGGACCAAAAGATGGCTCACTTCTGTGGCAGTAAAACATATGAGCAGGAAACTCACTCCTGAATTCCCAGCAGCTTTAGAAGAGGGAATTATGGGGTCATTCATGTCAGGCAGAACTGAATCTGTCTCTCAATATATCTGATGAATGATGTGATCATTGCTAAATTCTGTTGTTTCATAAATAGAATCCAATTTTCCTTTGTTATCTATTTAGAAGGTTCAAAATGGAATTAAACAGGTTTGTTTTGTAATTAAGGCAAATAAGCACTTTGTCTGTGAGAGAAAGAAACCCTCTTCATTTCATCCTCAACCAGTTTTCCCCAATTATTCAGTTCAGTGATTGAACTGAAAAATTATAGTGCCTAACTGCTATTCATTTATCATTCAGGCCAAACTGGAATTGCAGTTATTAATCAAAGTGTATTATGATGGTTGGGAAAATGAATCACTGTTCCTCCAAAATAAACTCTTTGTAAGTGAAAACTGATACATGTATGATAGCTCAAAAATGTTGCCATTTCTTTTAGTACTTAGCAACAGGTTTAGGGTTCTACAGGACCATTTCTGAAAATACTTATTTTGTGGAAAATATAAACACAAACAAGTTAGGGATATATAAACTAGATTATATAAGATAAATGTTTTCTTTTAGTATCCAGTTAAAACTTATTTTAAAAGAATATTTTGATTTTTAGTATGTTTGCATAACACATTTTTCTAAATATTTCACATGAATTTTGTGCTGAGAGTTTAATGCCATATAAAAGTTTAATTAAATGCTCATGTAGTTTGTAGATCTTCATGAACTTTGATGAAGCCAATAAAAACAAAGTAGAATCCGCTGATGAACATCTTCTTGTCTTAAATTAAGAAACAAGTAAAGCAGCATTAGCAAATTTTCCATTTCAATTTCATAGATGTTAGAAGTGTTCAAACTGACTGCACACATTTCCAGCTTATGAAAAATGATATGAAGGGAAAGTAGGAACAGCCATAACAATTGACTAGAACTCTACATAGTTGATATACCAGGCATGAAATGTATTCTGTCACAGTTTATATATATATATATATATATAATATAATATATTGCTTGATTAACTATGTTTACACAATTTCCAGGGGAAAAAATTATAACTAAATTTTGAAAAAAAAAGAAACACATAAAAGAAAGAAAATTTATAGGTGTTTTTAGAGAAACAAAATAAATCCTTGCATAAATATTACTCTTAAAAGAACTCAAATTGAAATTGATCATTTTCAGGCAATAAAATCTTAAATTGAAATAATACGTTCAGGATTTTAGGGTGATATCTGCAAATGCTGAGCAGCATCTCCTCCAGGCATGCATTTTGATTCATTTTTTCTTTATGGAGACCTCACAATTTCCAGAGGTGCTTTTTATCTTATAAGGTCCAAACAGTTGGAAAAGAAGTTAAGAGGTGGGGTGCTTTTTTGTTTCTTTTTTTTTTTAATATTACTTATTCTTTTTGTTTGGGGATTTTACACCTGAGACAGTTTGTGTATGAGTGTTCACTCCTTCAGTCACTCCTCTCCCTCAGCAGCAGGGTGTGTGCAAACCTGGCCTCAGCAGAGGAGCCTGTGGGCTGTGCCTGCCCTACCATGAACACAGCCAGGGATGATTTTCAGCACAGCAGCTGGGTTTGGCTTCTCTTGTGGATTCATTCTTCTCCCTCAGCTGTGTTTACTTTTCCTCACACCTGAGATAGCTGGACAAAAGTATCACTTTTGTCTTATCTCAAGTTCCCATCAGAGTCCAAACTCTTGTCAGGAGGCATATTTGGGTGGGGGTGACCTTCAGTGGTCAGTAGTCACTACAGTGGACAAAGGTACTTTGATGATCTTAACGGTGCTTAAACCATGAATCATTTTCAGTCTCACATTTGCATGATCAGTATCAGTGAAAAAGTTAGGAGAAGAACATATGAAAAAAGGCAAGTAACTTAATTACCTTCCAGGCCCATTTACTCTAAATTTTGACAAAATCGCAGAACAGAAAATCATCTAAGATGAATACTAGTTTTGACAAATTACTTTAGGTGCTCATATCTAAATGTGAAATATTGATTTGAGTTAATTTTCAAATAATACGTGAAATCTGTGATTACAAAATTCTAAACTGAATTCAAGACAGTACAGTTCTAGATGTTTTAAGATCCATTTGCATTAATTGATAAAAAGTGGGTAAAATATCCTCAAAATATCTATCTGACTCAGTGTTTCTGGATGTTGTCCAAGTGTGTCATCTTTCTTTTATATCTTGTAAGAAAAAAACTGTGAAACTTTGGTTTAGGTCAAGAGTTCTTTTGTACAGAAAAGCCAAAGACTGATGTCTCATGCTAGTCAAAAAAAGAACAGAAACATATCTACAAACTCACATATAAGTTTTGAGGTGTGAACATCATTATGTTATACAACAGGAACCTCTAAGAAGTCTGACAAAAGCAGGCATTCAGAATGGGTATATTTTAACCAAGACACACTCACAGTTTGATGTCACCAAGAAGGGGTAATTGAATCCACCTAATGAAACGGAACTACTTACCCAACCACTGAATCACAATCACCAATTATGTGTCCTTTGTTAATGCACTATACATATCATTTAATTATCTTCGACTTATGATTCAGACTTTATATTTAAAAAACTACGCTGGTACCTCTGCTCTACAGGGCACAGTGTTATTTGTAATGTAAGAAGATGAAGCAAGACATAGTGTGCTATGGCAAATAGAGATGTTTGCCACCTTCTGGGCAACTGGGTCCTCTTCAGATTGCCAAGACTGCTGAGAAACAATTCATAGAGGTCTTGCAAGGATATCGGCCAGCACTTTGAGTGTTCTCAGATTAATCCCATCAGGTGCCATAAGACATTGAGGGAACCAGTTGGCACAGCAGATCCCACACAAATTCAGGGTTGACTGCATGTTATAGCTTAGGAAGTTCAAAGAATGGTAATGTTTTTAAAATCCTGATCAGAGGAATAAAACTGTGGAAGTGATTAATGTTGAATTGCAATGGCAAATGCAATCTATTTACTCGACTTGGAATAATCAGCAGAGTTAAGTGGGTTCATTAACAGAATAAATTAACATTTGTTGGAAAACAGTAACCGCTGATAATAGAGATGAACTACAGACTGAGGTCTCAATTTATCTTGCCACTACACTATCAAAATACAAAACCTCAATAATAGGAATGATTTTTCTGAAATCAGTATCTATTTCTCAGCAATGTATTTGAGTCATGTATTTTAGACTCAGTGAGGCAACATATCCGTAGGCATGAAAGTGACATCAGCTCTGTCTTTGAGCAGGGTAAAATATCCTATCTTCTTCGTTGTTTCAAAGGGACAGTTTTACAGCTACGTATTTTTAACTTTTTTTATTCTATTGCTTGGTCCATGCCTGAAAATGGATCTTTATGAATATTAAAACAGTCAGGTATGCAACTATTACAAGGATCCACAATCTAAACAAAATCTGAACATGGTTTGGTAGCTGAATCAAAACTTCTGTATCATGAAGATTATAGGTATAATTCTTTGAAAATAGATTTTACAGTTATTAGAAATATAACAACCATTTGCTTTGATAGAGTTATTTCTTTCTTATTCAATAGTTCATCCTTTACATCTCTGTTTCCTAGTAGCTTACTGTCCATCTGTATAAAAGGTGTGTAGATTGTATGCAACAGTGCATCTTAATACTGTCTCTAACAACCCCCATAATACCTTAATTTTAAATATTCAATCATATTCTGTAAATAAACAGCAATTTACTGGGGCAGTCAATCATAGACTGAAGTCAATTGACAAAAACATAGGAAATGCAAAACATTCAGAGGCTACAAAGTAAGACTTTTCTACATACACTATTTCAAGATGTGGATAAATTCCTCTCCTCTAGCAAAATGAGAATTGGTGATTAAGGAATAACAATCCATGCACATAGAATATAGGAACACATCCCAGTCCAAGTAATGGGGAAAAACAATCCCTGGTGTTCAGATGGTATTTGAGTTATGTATGGGAATAAATCTTTATTTTATTTTATAATTAAAAAAAATCATTTAAAAAATAAATATTACTATTTATTTTAGTAATAAATCACTAAATTATGATGAAATTAGGAATAGCAAGGGATTGGTACAATGTTCTGCTACTAGTAGTATCTTTTCTCCACAGGAAATCTTGAACTTCTGTTTCTGTATGCAACAAGAAGTGATTTTGAGATCTTTGCTCCAACTGAATAGTGAATCAATCCAGATATCTACTGCACACTCTGAGGGTATAAATAATTTACTATTAAGGAGCCTAAGAAAATAGAATTTACATCCTTTTCAGAAACTTTACATGGAAACTTTATTTTAATTTCACTTTTTTTCTCCAAATTGTTTATTATACACAATTTTCATTGTAATTTCCCATAAATATATATGGACTAACTTGACATATTACACAGTAGTACAAGCCTGGAATAGAAGTTAATGAAAAAAAATGCATTTAAATACAATTTAATGCAATGCATAAGCATTTTACAAGGTTAATATACATTATGAACAATGAATTTTGTCAGGTCAAAAAAAGGATTTGGCATCTAGAAAGAGAATGTTATCATTCACTCATATCTCTTTGGAACATAAATAGCACCTCTAGCTAATAAATGATTGTCAAAAAAAAAATCTAGCCAATATATTCAAGTAAAAACCATACAGTATTGCAAAATACAGAAAGGAAGAAACAACTTTATTAGTCAAAAACAATGGTTACTGCATGTTTAATTATTGCATAGCAATACCAGGTTCTGTTGATAAACTGCAGACATGGTAACCTTTCCAAGTAGGCTGTAAGTGGAAAATGCAGTTGTATCACTCTTCAAGGAAGGGAAGTTATGTGAGTGATTTATGTACCACTCTGAAAAATTTTCCCAGTAATTTTAAGGTGTAGCTTTTTTAAAGAGTGAGAGCCAAATACAGACTTTTTCATGGGCTTGCCTACTTGCAGACCAATTAAAACCACCAAAACCTGTAAAAGGTGTGATACATTGTCAGTGTTTTTAGTGAGTAGTATTCTGGAGGATTTCACGTACTAATCTCACAGGAGTCTTGTTTGCAGGCGCTTGAGTATTCTCACTTTCTGTACTTGTTACAAGAATATCACATCCACAAATACCGTGTATGAACTGGTCACACACATCACATTAGATGAAAACTCAGTATATTGGTTGCAGTCTGTTCAGAGATCATTTAGCTAGTATTTCCACAGCAATGACACCCCACCAACTAGTTCACCAACAATGTAGGTTTTGCCATCTACCTCAAGGAACATTCTCAGTGATCTTAGGCTGCTTTGAACTGAGTCATGGCTGGAAACCAGAGTTATGTAATACTGCAGCTTTTTGAATGAATTTCTACTATAAATAAATCTAGCAGAAACTGAAAAATAACATATGCTTTTACAGAAAAACTTCAAATTTTTTGTCATTTGTGGAAGGTCTTTATTCGCTTACAATTATGTTTCATTTATCAGGCACAATATGCAACTTACTCTAAAACATTATATATATTTTATATATACATAAATATATATAATATATATAAATTAGAGTTTTGTATATAGGGGAATACATATATACACATATACCACATCTGCATATATATTCCCTTATATATGTCCATATATACATTCACAGAAGACAAACCATTTTCTGTGGAAATAAGAAAAATTAAGGTTATAAACTGCTCAAAGAAGGCTTGAAAGGAAATAGGTAATTTCCTTTGGAGTTAACATACTTGTTGGATATTTATTTAAATATATCCTCTGCATTTTGTAATCTACATTCAGAGTGTATGGTAGGATTTTTTAAAATTTATTTACACAGACTATTAAAATAATACATATTGTGCGTTAATTTAGGGACTGATTCATTAAGAATATTATGCAGGCATAGCAAATTTGCCAGTTGTAACAAATCCTGCGTTTGCTGTGTTGTATCTGACAGTCCCGAGATTTGGAATGGAGAAAATAAGGCTGAAATCTCCACTGAAGCCACATCACCTCCAATGCCTGGTAAAGCTCTTTGATTGGTATTTTTATGTCAGCTTTAGTGGACTTTGTACTAGGTCCTAGAAGGCAAGAATGGTTTGAAGAATATCTTTGAAGGAACAATCATCTCTGGTTTTGTAAAGAGAATATGAAGAATAATCATCATTCCTTGGCCCCAGTCTAATATGACTTCTTTCAACTGCCCCATAAAAAGAAAAGCAAGCTAAAATCTGCTATTATTTCTAAATCAGAAACACTTTTTTTTTTTTTTAGGGATACAAAATGCAAAATGTTCTGTAATAATTTCAAACACTGTTTGGATATATTAACTTTGTTAATTTCCCTAATTCAGGAGTTGTAAGAAAACAAAAAAGAAAAGTGGGCCAGCATTTCATAGAAAGGTCAAGACTTTGGATACCTAAATGACATCTTGAGTTTTTATATCACATCAGTGATGCAAAAATTTCACAGGTATGGGTTAAGAATAAAGATATGCCAACTGATAGAAAGATGTGGTCGTAGATGCACTGTCTTGAAAACAGAGGTTTAAGCAGCTTTAAATATTTGGGAGACTTTCTAATAGTCTGTACAGGTTTTATCTTTATGCATTTTGTTAACTCTATTCCTTCAGGGCTGTGCAAGTCTCCAAACTTCAACTGAGAGGTAGATCATGAGAAAAATTTGAACTGCAAAACTACAACATGCAAATTATGTTGAAATCACACAGCAATGCTTATGCAAATTCTGATAAAAAATGTGACAGTACATGCAAGCACTTTCGTTATATATATATTTGCACAAATACCCGAAGTGCTCCCACCCCCAAAAAATCCAAACAGTCTTGATAAAACTGGTATGTCATCTCTGAAAATAATTATTTTAAAATTCCCTTTATATTCCTCTCTGTGAGTAGAAAAATAGTAATCTATAGAGAAACTAACAAAAAATGCCGGATTCAATTTTCTTATAGGCAAAATTATCTGTGTCATTTATAGCATGTTTATCTATAAAAGAGGTGACTGGCTTTGTTTAATGAAATCTTGATAGCAGTCCAAAATCTGGCTGCATGTGGTATCTGTAAGTTATGTATCCCAGTAATAATATCTCTCCACTAATATTCACAACCAGATATGAAAGAAGCAAGTGAAAAATGTTGCGTTTGGCAACATGGCAAATGTGTCATTTCAGGAAAAACAACAAGAAAGAATTAAAGATAAGTCCCTACATACCCAGTCCAAATTTTTTGTGTTACATCAAAATCAAGTATGGGGTGGTGGAGGAGGGGAACATTTAAAGGAACAAGAATTCTGTGGGAGGAACAATCATGTACACATTGTCAAATGTTTTTTAAGCACAGTGGATGCTGATATGCAATGCAACCATTAAAATTCATGTGAATTTTGAGTTGTGTCAGTGAAATTGCTGCCATTCACTTCAGCAGTAAGTAAAGCTGAACTTTCTCTCAATGAGGACAGAGTCACTTAAAAAAATCTATTTGATGACGCAGTAACATTTTCCCTATCTCTGTCTAAACAGTTCACAAAACACATTCCTGAAATGAAAGCATTGTAGTCTTTCATATAAAAAGATGCTTTTCTGAAAATCATGGAAATACAGAACTAACAGCAATTGCAACCACAGTAGAATGGGGAGACATGGAAGGGTAAAATTGTGATATGTTCCTGAAATAGTACTGAGAATTATTAGTGAGGAGCCTTTCTCTGGAGTTGGAAAGTGCAACACAGGAGAATTCTCCAGCTAATAGAGCATATGATATAAAAAACCCAAATGACTGAGAAGTATCTGAATGTGTACTTTAAAACAACTTGAAATTTAACCTTGATATTAAATTGGAGAAAATCTAATTGATGCTATCGACCTTCCTGCTAATTTTAAAGTTTTGGCATTATTTTTTCTAGAAGAAAAAAAGCTTAGAAATACTGTGACAGAGAAATTAAAATAATAAAGTATACATGAGTATAAATGAGAATAAGACCAATTAAGGATTTGCTTGCACTAACTGAGACTACACATTCTTAGAGCACACAAGAGATGCACGTGCTAGGAAGTTTGAGTACACTTTTTCATCACTGATCAGGGGAATGTCTTAGTCCTGACACTTCAGTGGTTCAAACTGAGGGTGAGGTAATTAAGAGAAACCAGAGCAATTTAGAGGGATTATGTATATACCCAGGTCTAATCTCAAAAGCAGAAATGTAATGATGAAATGACTTACTGTACAAATTAAAGGTCAGTGCAAGTAGGAGTGATATTCAGGACTTTGAAGGTGAATTCTATTCATTTTGTTACTTTGATGCTCAGAATAAAGTTTATTCAAGGCAATTTATTATTATCATTACTTTCAGAAATAAGAGCTACCTATACTAGGCAATTTCCCCTTTAGGACCTGTTATTTGGAAGACACGGGTTTTTAATTCGAGGCAGTTTTTGCACAGATATGGTTCCAATTTTCTTCACTCATCTCTGGGTTTTAACTTTAATATTCAGTAGTATCAAGAGTATGCTGATGAGTTCTATTTTTTGCTATTATTAAGAGCAAGAGTAATGAATGAGATGTAAGGAAATGTTTAACTTGACTCTTCCTACTTTCTATTGATCTAGTTGCCCGCCACATCATTTTGCCTTATGGGATTAAGGACTGCACATTGGTGAGTGGTGGTGAAGCAGCTCTTGTACTTCTATTATCTTTTAACATAATTTACCAGAGATGAAAGAGTAGCATCTCTGTAGAGAGTTTTTGGAAATCTTTATATCCTCTAAGATGGTAACAATTTTTGCTACTGGTGGTCAGGTGTGTCTATGGCTTGAGGAACTTTGTTTTTTCCCTTATTTCCTATGCCATGTTGTTTTGTATTCTGAGATCCTGCATAGAACAGGCAAGTTGCCTGCATATTTCCTGAGAGATTTTTCTTTTTATCAACATTTTTCTGAATCCTTTATTTACTCAGCAGCAACTTTAAACAGCCTTCAGTCAAAAGCTGATACTTGTCTATACCCTGTATTCCTAATCATGCTGCTTTTTTGCAAAGAGATAATAAGCACCAACAATTTTACCTCAGACATTTTGGTTCAGCTCCTGTATTAATCTCTCTTCAAATAATCTCTGCCTTTCTATCAATGGCTGTCAAGAGCAGAGTGATACTCCTGGTGACTACTCTTCAGCTAAAGTTTCAGTTCATCTTTCACAATCCAGTATTTATAATAATAAAAATATGATAATCCTCACTGCATGAAAGCTTAGTGCCCATGAAGATCATCACTTACTGGCTATGGGCACACAAGGGCTTCACAGATCCTAGAATTCCCTACAGTCAAAAACAGAACAATGCTTTCATGTCATGGGGTGCTGGCAAGGCTGAGGTTCAGAGGGAGCTGCAATGTATTTACTTCCTCTCTGAAGATGGGCTTTGGGAGAGGAACTGTAATTTAAATGGGACTGAATCATTCCCCTTTACACAGCACACGGCTCGAATCTGAACATGCAACCAGTATTTTCTCCCAAAACTCTGAAATGCATGTATTTTGTTTCTGATGCTCCTAAAAATGTACAAGATTTGTTGGACAAGTTTTGTTTTCCTGAATATAACAAGGTAAAAGTTAGGTATTCTGTACCATGATGAGAGTAGACTCATGATGTTTCTCCCCAAAGCAGTGATGAGAAAATTAAAAAATTCAGCACTACTGTGGAACTCTATAAACTGATAAATTAGCAAAACAGAAGCAAGCACTATCAAGATTGTTAGAAAACAAATTAAAATAATATTGAACATATTAAAAAGCCCTCCCATATCTACTAGGTATTACTACTGATTTTTTAATTTTGTTACTGGCAAAAATGTGTTTATCACAGTCCAATGGGAGTATATCAAGTGTGTGTATCTCTGACCAATATATTTCCAACTTTTTGAGATTTAGAAGAGGACTAAAATGAATAATTTTCTTTTCCTGGAATTGAGTGTAGGTGTATCCTGCATAAATAGTGCATAAATGTTTTATGAATCAGACCTTTAATTTTCACAAGTTTTGAGGCATTTATAAGCATCCCTCCAAAATATGTAGCATCATTTCTTACCTCGAAATAGAACAGAAATAATTTCACATATTAGCTTCAAAAGCTTGCACTTGTAACTTTCAAATGCAATACTAGTGACTTCTGTAAAGTAAAATTGTAGATTTATGCTTTCTTTTGTTTAAAGGAGTAGGAACAATTGTACATTTTAATTTATATGATGGTCTGTGTGAAATTGTAGACACAAGACTGAACATCGTGCATAAAACTGATGTGTCAACACAAAGCTTCCAGACTGGCATTGCCAAGGTGCCTTGCAGCATTTTTGCTCAAAGCAGCACTACAAAAAAACCAAACCAAACCAAACCAAAACAAAAACAAAAAACAAAACAAAACAAAAAAACCCAAAACAAAAACAAAAACAAAAACAAAACAAAACAAAACAAAACAAAACAAACAAACAAAAAAAACCCCCAAAAAAGTAGCTTTTCACTAAATTCCAGGGAAAGGGAAATGTGAACTGGTATGAAGCTACCTGTCTGCAAAGATCTGAAGTTAGAACTTATATCTCCTCTCAGGAAACCATCAAAACACTAACGACCTGTCAATAAAGCCAAGCATCTACTTTGAAGTCATTGTCATGAACATTAAGGCCACAAAAGCCAAGGGTTAGTATCCTTTTAACATCAGCAGATTATGAATCTAGTCCCTCTAGGAAAATGGCTTCACAGTCTGATGCAGATCCTTCAACTACACAGGAATACACAGTCAAACAAACTGATTGCCACTCTTGTCAGAAATGTAGATCTTGGGTTTAAACCTTTTATGTACAGGCAGATTTTAGCGTAGTTTGAATTAGCAAGGTGTGGATATAGTTTGAATTCAAATGTATATGTTGAAATACTATGTAATCAGCTATCACTGGAGGAAACTACCTCTGGAATAGATTATGAATCAGCTTTTTATTGTATTTTAAAGGTGTGTTCACAAATTATTTGTCTCCTACACTTAACTTTTATATCCATAATTGCTTATGCAGACATATATTTTATCTAATCGGTGTACAAAAGAGAAGAATGTGTCAGTGTGCTTCAGTCAGGTATTACGTCTCTTTTGAAAGAAATCTTGGACTTTATGTTCTCTTTAATATTAGTGGTAAGTAGAGTTTGGGCAGATTATTTAAACAGACTTTAACCACATCCTAAAGATGACTGCAAATATCTTCTCAAATAAGAA
The DNA here is from genome assembly GCA_013400215.1 of Cisticola juncidis. NCBI lineage: Eukaryota > Metazoa > Chordata > Aves > Passeriformes > Cisticolidae > Cisticola > Cisticola juncidis. Next base: position 189,122 of record VXBR01009092.1, on the reverse strand, counting down.
TAGGAGATAACTTTGCATTAGAAATACTTCTGAAACAAAACCATTTGTCATTGGAAGGCTTTATAGCCTGGTTTATCTGACTCTTGATTGTCCAGAATCAAAATATAATGGATTTGTTTTTATTGAGTCACTACCTCTGTACTCGTAATTTTGTATCACTGAAACAAATAAGCTGTAGATTGTAATTTACCTTAAAGTCTTGCCATAGGGCAAAGATGTGTTCCCATCCAATATTGTGACTGATCATTATTACCACAATATCTGGCCTGTGTCTTGAAGACATATTCCTAATGGAAGTCATAAATGTTGCCTTCTGAGCTATATTTCAGATTAAATATTGGTTTCTCTTTCTGATGGGTCTTCAAGAGCTTTATCAGCTCTGCTGGAAGCATCTTCATTCTCATTGTTTGTTAATGGTTCTGCTTCCTTTGGATCAGCATTCTTCTGTGCTTTCTGCTTCTCATCTTCTAACTTCTTTTCTTTTGCCAAAAGCCTGTAGTTGATGGCATTGCCAATGAACAACCAGATACTGGCCACAGTCACAATCACTCCACAGACAAAATACATGTACTGATATTCCCCAGTAACATCTACTAACCAACCTGAAATACAAAGACAAGAGGAGAGAAAAGAGTATTTAGGCTAGGATACCAAATACAATCCACATCTTTCCTTTGGAGAAGTATCTATATAATTTTTGGTTTTGAAGTTGGAGCAGAAACACATTTTCAACATGTTAAAATGGTCTAACACAGACAGTGGAACTCTTGAAAAAACCCTGTATTAGTCAAGATAGCAATTGCCATTAAAGAAACTGACAATAATAAAATATTGAAGAACAAAGTAAGTAAAGCTTAATGAATAATGGCAGACAGATTTTCAGCTCTTTTATTTTCATTCTTTCATTGCCTTATTATTTTATTCACCTCCTAATTGTGTTTCCTATTGTTTGGAGTGTCAGTCTGACACTCACTGAGGCTGCATAAAGACAATAGGATGAAGAGGTATGTGCCTTTTTAGGCTCCTGTCTCTATGCATCAGCTGCCTGCTTTTCAAGTTTACTTTCCTGTGACTGGTGAAAGAGATAGAAAGGCTTGTCCCTTCTGCCATCACACTCAACTGCTGAGTTTTAAACTCTGAGCCCTGTACCTAAAACTTACATTCAGAGCTCCGAGATAAAATTTCTTTATGACAAGGAGAGTAAAATGTAAAAGTTCTTCCAATTGATGAATTTATCCTTCTAATTTTTCCCAACTCCCAAATTAACATTTGTACATATCCAAGTACGTACCTCTGAACTTTCCTACACTAAAATTGAAACTCACAAGATAACTTGCACACTTCAATTTAGGATTTATTTAGATGCTTTTTCTGGATTGAAAACATAATACCACCTTATTCACCTGATACACATTTACAAGCCATGAAATTATTCCAGACTTTTTTTCCCACAAACCTAGTATTAGGACAAAGTCAAATAGCTCTGCAAGTGTACAATTCACTTATTAGTGTACATAGTGCAATTTTCTGATTTTATCCGTGAGCAGTCTTATAAAAATATATTTCAAAACAAAATTATGAATTAGCAATGCTTTAGCATACTATTTTAAAACATATGAACTAGTCAAAATTGGAGCTTAGCTTTTCCATGTGTTCATCTCCTTTGTTGCCTCTATTTAACAAGTTAAATCAATTATTCATAGTGTTATAGCACAAAAAAGTGTTTTCCAAAACTCCTGAAAAGTTAGTATAGTGAAAAATAAATAACTGTGGAATCTACTGCTCCATAAATATTAGGTTTAACATCTTTTAAGTAGATACTGATTTCAGAACCTGACTGACTCCAGTGGTTACAGGCTCAGACCCCCCACTAGGTGGCATAGAAAGAGCCTGTGTGAGGATGTATTTGCTCTACGTTTGCCAAGGTGGAGTTGCATGGTAAACTATGAGAAAAACATGGAATGCCTTTAGAAGTATTAAAAATTTACTTATACAAATATTATTTTACTGAAGTGACTGGAATTGTTTTGGCATATTTAGAATTGCACACAACAATGCTATTTTTATAGAAATACTGGCAGTATCTGAAGTACTTTGGTATATATAAATGCTTTTAGGCACACATAAACTTGCTGACTTCTGGGGCAGTGCTAATGTGGACACAGTATGTATTCATAAGGCTGGCAATCTAACTATCTTTGTATTCTCATATTGTTAGGCTTATACTGCAAAACACACCAAGATACACACTGAGGGTTCTCAATAAAATTAGAGCATCTATTTTTTTAATCTCTTATGTCATCAGATATCTCAATAATATAAAATAGTTTCTGCAAATACTCTTCATTTTTGCTGCTAGAAGCCCAAGTGTTATGAATACAATCTAAGGGATACACCTAGGCTCCCTTTAAGCTGCCCTTACACTTAAAAAGAGAAGTTTTACAACACTGGTATCCTTCAGTCAGTTCACCCTTGGATTTATTTACCTTGCCCACATCTCTACTGGCTATAGAAACATGCTAAAGGACTGGCTGTGAGCTGGTGTGTGAAATCATGCCAGGGCGCAGTGCTCCACGACACCCTGATGGAATCCCACCATGTGTGCAACCTCCCTAAAATGCTGAGCAGGCCTGTGTTCTTTTCAGGCCTGTGTTAGTTTTTTACTCTCTGCAAATGCCAATTCTCTCTGTTTAGATAAATTAAAGTTATTTAAGCGAGCATAAGTGAGCACCCTTCAAGCTGCCCCTAGGTTGGAGAAAAGCAATAGATGCAGTTATTTTTTGCTATCAGTCTGTTATGGCAAATTTCTAGTCACAGTGAAAGCATTAAATAACATTAAGAAAAATATTTATATTAATTCAATGCTACATTGCAAGATTGTGCTGTAATGTCTGAAAAAAATGGAAAGAAATGGATTCTTACCTCCTAGAGGAGGGCCTATGAGAACAGGGCAACATTCCACAATGGTGACAAGTCCCACTGCACTGGAAAATCTGGCAGCTCCAACAAGGTCCATCAACGTCTCAAAAAGAACGCTGCTAACCATTCCAAATGCAAACCCAAAAAATACAGCATATATCACCAAGCCAGTGTAATTTTTTGCCAGAGGGCACAAGATATGACAGACACCATTGTACAGAACAGCAAAACTAAAAAAATACTGAATCTTTGGCCGGATAAACCTGGAGTTCGCTACAAGTCCCATGGAAGGCCTAGCAAACATGTCTACAAAGGCTAAGATAGAGAGCAAAAAAGCAGCAGAATATTCATCAATTCCCTTGTGCTTGGCATAAGGAGCCAAGAATACTATTGGAGCAAAGAAACCAATAAACATAATGACATTTCCTGACAAATATATCAGAAACCCTCTGTGTTTGAAGAGGGACAAATCTAGATACTTATTCATAGTTTGCCAACAAGACTTCTTGTTGTTTTTGTGCAAGGCAGAATCTCCTGTGCCTTTTTCAACATCTTTTTTCACAGGAGGGGCTTTTTTCGGTCCAACAGGTCTCATAAGTGACCCAGCCACACAACAGTTCAAAAGAAGTCCTCCCAGAATAAGAAAACTTCCTTTCCAGCCAAAAGCATTAAAGAGGAATTGATTGAGGGGTGCCAGTGTGCTCAGAAACACTGGACTTCCAGCCATGGCCAATCCATTAGCGATGGGACGCTTCTTATAGAAATACTTGCCAATCATGGTCAAGGCAGGCTGTAAGTTGAATGCTAAACCCAGACCTAAACAACACATAAAAGAAAATATTATTGCAGGTCATGCAGTGAAAAACACATCCCACCTCTTTCAAGTTATTTTTAAAATGGCTAGTATCCAATCCAGTGATTCTCAATATAGAAACCAGCTATTATCAGAGAATTAAATACAGCCTCATTACTGTCTATGAGTGTTCATACCAAGACTGTGTCATGGTGGCAATTGGCCATTTTCCCCAGCAGCGCTGCACTGAAAGCCAAAACTCCTTTTTGTGTTTTAGCAATGACAGGGGAATCACATACAGAGGAATGATGGGATCAGTCCCTTGACTGGTCATTTCTGTATTTGCTAAACAATAATACAGTTCTCACTTAGCTCATTTAACTAAATTTATTAAATGTCACCTCAGCTACAATGAATGTGGAGTTTTATAAATATATATCCTAATTTCTTATTTCTCCTAATTTCTTATTTCCAACCATAATTAAGATCCAACTTTTCTGCAAAACTGGAGCATAAAATGGCAAATTATTTTCTAGCACATTCAGCTCTTCTTCCTCAGGTCACTCTTAGGGAATTTTAAAGGACACACGTGGAAGCAGATCATCCACCCACATCAGCTGAGTGTATAAGCTGAATTCAAAGCTTGACATCTAGGCTTTCCTCTCTGTAGTAAGACATCTAAGCCATAAACTCAAATGTGCATCTGCTTGATGGTACAGGAGAGAAGCTTTCTTCCTTGATAGGCCCATTCCCAGACTCTGACTTTACTCTTTCAGTAGGCACCGAGTTTAGGATGTCAAAATAAGAGTTTTAAGGATTAATCACTGAATAAAAAGAAACTCATATAGTCCCAACACAAAGGAAGATGAGCCTGAATATACAGGTATTATCTCATTCATTTATTACCTGCCAGTATTTCATCTCTCCTTATTCTGAGAAGGGAGCTTAAAAAAACCCCAGAACTTTTAATAAGGAGATTCTTTAATTTATTGGCATTACAATAACTTTAAATCATTGCTTTGGGCAATATCTAGGCCTTTGATAGATGATTATGAATAATTTTATTTGGTGATTGACCCTGGGGATTTTAAACAGAAAATTATTGAACTGAAAGTTGATATACTTTTCTGTGAGAGTATATATATGTATAAACCTACAGAAAGCTGGTACAAGCTCTCATAATTCTACTAGAATTTGGCTAGTCTCTGCTGCCCTGCCTGCAGTGCAACATGATTAAAAGCTAAAACAACAAATGTGAAATTGTACATAAATGACTGTAATAAGTGCTGTCATGAGGCAATCCATTTTTATACCATAATTATAGTGCACTGTGGAAAAGTGCATACATACAGCATTTATTGAATAAATTCATCAGTTGTTCCTGAACTGTCCTGAGAAATAATTTAACATCATACCAGTCAATGTAAAGGACTAGATAGTTTAGGTAGCTGAATTTAACTGATCTTACTACCTTCTTGGATTGCATCTGTATACATAGAATTCTTCATCAGTTCATCAGTTCATCAGAGGCTCATTTGTAGAACAGTATTAGAAACAGTTTGATATAAGATAAAACCTTTTAAACAGGACTCTTACCTCCCACCACACCGATACATATATACAGTTCAAGGACACTGTTGCAGAAAGAGGATGCAATCATTCCAAAAGAACACAGGATACCCCCTGCTATCATCACAGGCCGGCTACCATACTTATTCACCAAAATGCTGCTTATGGGACCTGTGGGTGGAAAGAAAATGCGATTTCAGGTAACAGGTAACTCTATATTTACATGTTGGAATGCTTTCCTCTTACATCCTGGAAAATGATAAACTGTTTCTATATCAATCTGTCTTACAAACTCTATGAGTTGCAGAGACAAGACTAGATGTGGATGTACTGCCTCCATGACAATCTAAATATTGATTGGTTATGGAGAGAGATAAAAAGATTAAAGACATCAGACAAGCAAGAAGGATTGTTCCAGTTCACAAACAATCAATACCAAGATTGGTCAGTGCAAGTTTTGAAAGTGCTAGGACTGAAAAATTTAAAGTATGAGACAAGTATCAAAACTCCACAGAGCAGGAAGACCTCAAGACAAGCAGACTAAAATTACTTTATACTGCAGCATGTCCTGCACCCCTGCTTAGAACCACACACAGGCTTAAAAACATTGTCTAATCAGAACATAAATGTCTGGCCCCTGAGGCTTGCTTTCGCTTACCTCATCAAGAGGGGAGTGTTAATGGGCAGTAAGATGACTATAGGCTGTCTGGGAAAATCTAAAATGTGGTATACATAAAAACCTATAAACTTTTAATATATTGCTATAGGTCCATTTTTCAGTTTCAACTTCAATTCAGTTTATGGTATAATTACATCCACACTAACCAAACTGCTAGCGTGCAATTTAGTATGACATACATTATATGTTTCTGAACAAGCATGGCTAGAATAGATGGTGTGCTACATATCAAAATTAAGTGATTGTCAAAGCTCTTTAGGTAAACCTGCATTGCATCTGATTGCACTATATTTGGCCCAAACCATTACAAATCATCTTGCTTTTGCAATAAAGAAAGTTATACAATACAAAAACTTTAAAAAATAAAAGCAAAGAACCAAAAAAACCCAACATGATAAAAAGCAATGCATTTCAAACTTAAGACAGAGCAGGCACCTAGCTCATCTGAAGTCAGATGCTGTGATTTGCATCTGAGTTCAGTGCAAGTTATTCACTATACTGGTAACAGTTCTAGTTTCTGTTTTTACAAATATCTAAAGGAATAAACAACAGAAATTTCATGCAGTGAAAAGCCAAATCCCATGAAATATAAAAGTGTGCTTTCATAGGCAAAGTTATATTTTAGACTCCACTCTTTGAATTACCTTAAATGTATTAGAGTATTATTATTGATAGACTGCAAATGTTAAATACTATTTGCATGTACACAAGAGAAGCCTTATGTATATGCCAATGATCAATTTTTACCTTCCTTATGGAAATAGGCTGCTACAATAGAGTTGTCCTGTGCCCGCCTGTCTTCTGTAATAGCTCATGAATACAGAGATCAACTTGAAATTACCTTGATTGAAAGCAAAGACTTGAGTGATGTTTGTATCTTCATTTGTGTTTTCATTAAACAGCTTGAGTCCCAAGGAGTCCCAAGTATAACCATATATTGAAACCAGCAGACTTAAACATCCACAGCATGGAATGGACACCCAAATAAGCGAAAGCCCAGGGATTTATTAAAAGACTTTAGAACACTTATGAAGCACTAAAACATTTACCTGACAGCTTATATGATGACATAACTGACATTTCTTTATTTCCATTTGAGGATAACCACTAAGGGTAACCACTAAGCAGAACTGTGACAAGCAAGGCTTTCCCCTTTGAGATCATATGAAGTAAGCAGTGGAACATGGAAGAACACTTTTTTTAATTAAAGAGCTATGTTTGGATAATCAGTGGTTGGGCTCATGTCTGAGTTAGAAAGCAAGCCCTTTTACAATATGTAAACAATAGAAATAATTTCTCTGAGTAAAAAAGCAAAAATGTTTCATCCCAGTATCAAACAACAGCTATAAGTTTGAAAATAAATAAATCCAAGGCAAGTAAAAAAAATCTAATTGTTGTTATTGCTAAACACAGTAACAGTATTCGCTTAAGACATTTCAAAACAGTTATCTTTAAGATTTTTTAAAAAATAATTTCCCAGTTCTTCTTCCTGTGATGAGATTGAAGCATTTACAAAATTGAAAATGAAGAAATTATTTAGTATTTGTTAACAGACAGTTCCTCACCAGGAACAGGAAAACTGCATCTCTGCAGATCTTCACTGTGGCACTTAGGCCGGGACTTTAAGTTTCAGCATTCCAGATCAAAGCACGTAATGTTAGCTTCACCTACAAGACCTGATAGCTGAGCTCAAACATGCACGTATTAATTTAGGTAGGTTGTCTAAGCCTGACTCTATACTTTCAAATGACATAAATCTGAAATATATGATGAATTTCAAAATCACTTAAACATAATGCTCTCTTTGAGATGTTTTCTTTAAGTTAATGATGTGTACTTACCACTACATCTCCACTTAATTTGAGGTTTTCTTTCCATATATTCCAGTACTTTGATTTAAAATTTATGCATGTGGAAAATATTAATTGTTCTGCAAGCCATAAAGTTAGTTTAAGGTCCCTAAATTATAATGTGATAAGTAGGTTAAATATTTTATTCTGACATCTGTGCATACACTTGGTTATGAAGTCTTATAAAATAATGCATATTAATACATTAAAATAGATGATTCTACATAAATTCCAGCTGTTTGCCTGTCGTGTACAAATTTCATGTCACATTTAACACCTTCTACAGTTATTTGAGCAACGCACATGTGCCAGTAGAGGTTTATATTCCTTGTGTATTCTTCCTTTCTAGACGAAGGAAGATCAAGCTGTTAAAATACTATTACACTGCCAAAGCCTTGCTATACATTAATGTATGTTAATGCACTAAAGGGCTGCTGGATCTCTGAATCTACTTGCCCAAAGCCTAAAGTAACTGCGTAACAGATGTTAAGTCAGGAGACCCACAAGAATATTTACTCTGGTCTCTCCCTTAACACCCACAAACCATCAGCCAGAAAAGATTATATACTCCCTACACCAAATTTAAGACCATTATCGTAATATGCTAACACTCTCACAGCTGTATTTTTGTTTTATATCTTTCTGTTTCAGGCAAAGGACCAGGTTGTGAGAAGGTGTAAGTCAGCAACTGTAACCAGCACCACTGGAAAACAGTTTCAGGAAGGGCTGTGCTCTATAATACAAGAAAAAATAGCAGCTTTTCATATTTGTCATTATGCCAGGGGAAAAGTGGCAAAAGTCATTTCAGCTGTGTGAGCAGAGATGGGAGCATGCATTTTGGAGCTGTTTATGATGTTTCATACAAAGTCTATAATACTGTGACACCTATGTTCTGTTTCAATGGCTCAAAAGAGCATTTACTTGCACTTGTGCACAGAGAAGTTGTGGATATTCAGAGTAGATTTAGATTAATTGTCATGATGAAAATCTTCCCTGTGAGGCTGGTGAGGTGCTGGAAGGGGTTGCCCAGAGAAGCTGTGGCTCCCCATCCCCGTGAGTGCTCTAGGCCAGGTTGGATGTGGCTCTGAACAATCTGGTCTATGGCAGGTGTCCTGTCCATGGCAGGGGGTGTGGAACTAAATCATACTAAATCACCAGTCTAAGAATGGCCTGGGTTAGAAGAAGCTTTAAAGGTCGTCTAGTTTCAAACCCTTTAAGGTTATTGCAAAAAGTCCCGCTCCATTCTTCTTGCAGGCTCCCTTCAGTTACTGGAAGGCTGCAATTAGTTTACCCCACAGCTCTCTCTTTTCCACGCTGAACAATTCCAATTCTCTTAATCTTCNTGGGCCCAGTTCTCAAGCCTATCCAGGTCCCTCTGTATGGCATCCTGTGCTTCAGGTGTGTCACCTGCAGCACTCAGCTCAGTGTCATCTGCAAATGTGCTGAGGATGCACTTGATCCCTTCAGCCCTGTCATTAATGATGATATTAAGTACTATAATTTATTATAATAATAAATAAGGTTTCACTGCAAACCCTTGAGAAGCAGCATGTGTCACAGATGTCCATCAGGACTCTGAGCCATTGATCACTGCCCTCTGGATATGTCTGTTAAACTAATTCCTTATCCAGCTAAGAGTTCACTCACCAAGTCCATCTCTCTCCAGCTTAGAGACAAGGATGTGGGGGTCAAAGGATTTACAGAAGTCCAGAGAAGTGACATCTATAAACCTTCCCCTGTCCCCTGATAAAGTCACTCCATCACAGAAGGCCAATAGCTTGGTCAGGCAGGACTTGCCCTTCGTGCAGCCGTGCTGGCTGTCCTGAATCACCTCCCTGTTCTCCATGTGCCTTAGCAAAGCTTCTAGGAGGAGCTGTTCCATGAATCCTAGTGTGAGTTCTCACTGCTGTAATACAGTGATGTAATTAGAGATCACCCTGTAATTTGTTTCTCATAGTGCCAGTGCATTTGTGCTTTTATTTTGCTACCTCTGTTAATTTTAATACAGAAATAGAGATAAACTTTTCTGATAAAAAGGTAAATTTTTTAAACATATATTGACAATGTCATTACAGTGTTCATGCTGTCATCGACCCAAAGCAACATGAAATGACAATACCACATTTATTTAAATGAACTGCTGAAAGAAGTTGAAAATAAATGTATATAATATTTCAAATTGCATAATGATACACTGTAGATTTTGCATCCTGTCAAGCGGTTTAAACATATTTTCAGCCATTTGCTCTGCAGAGTCAATGCATCTGTCTTTCCAGTCAAGGTTTATCTTTTATTTCTGTTTCCTACAAGGCTGGAAAAGCCCAAGAAGCTCCAAGAATTAATATTAGTATAAACTATTTGCTTTTTCTCTTTCTTTTTTTTTTACAAAATACGAAGTCCACTAACAAAAACTCATTCAATCACAAAGGCTTTAAGCAAGTACTTAGTACTGCTAATGGAATCCTATCTCTGATATTCAGAGGAAAAGCAACTCAAAATGCTTAAAACCTGCTTATGAACTTGGAAAATACTTTCAAAATATGCTGTTTTTTTCAAGCAGGACTAAGTAAAATTATTATGCATTCTGTGACAGTCTTATCTCTCATTCAAAAACCTTTGGCTAAATTGTTTAGTATTCCTGGACAGGCTTTAGACAGAAAAAGAACTAAAAATATTTTAAAAAGTCATGAAACTATTTCTGTATTATTTTTTATATTTGTATTCTTTATCACGTTTCTGGGAATGGTAACCTGCATTTCTGACATATGCTATGTGTTTGTGTGACAGCAATGAAGTAAATTAGTTCAAGAATCATTGGAAAGTTTTCTCTGTAGTTCCTCTGTGGCAGCTTTTTTTTTCTTTTTCATTTCATCTAACATTTACAACTGGCTGCACTGATTCCATAAACCTAGATAACACAGTAACCTTGAAAGAAAGCAATGAGAAAAAAATGCTCGTGCAGTAAATAGCACTGAACAGAAATGTGTAACATCGAGTCAGGGTTGTTAGACCATGAGTTAGGAGGGCTCAGCAGCTAAAAGCTCAAGCTGCCAGGGAGGATGCAGCCAGTTGCTCAGCCATCCATCACACTTTGCTCTCCACTTCCCCTGCTCTTAGCTACATTTCCTCAGTGTGATTACTCCGAATGCTCCCATTCTCACTTGTGTCCTGAAGGAGCCTTGTATTCTATCAAGTTTTTATCTTTTGATCTCTAATGAATGTTAATTTGACCTTCATCTATTCCTTAGGAGGTTTATAAGGAATGCAGTAATTGTGTGTATGGTAACACACAGGAGCCCGACTGATGGAAGAATGCTCAATTCCAGGTGCTTCCTCTTCTTCCTCCCAAAAAGGTCACATCTGCAAGTTTTGAAGTGAAGTGCTCAAGTCAGAAATACATTTATCTGACAGCAAATATAAGCTGCCTTTTCCTGAAATGTTCAGGAGAAACAAAACAAGCAATCAGTGGTACTTGGTCTAAATGTGTTGCTTTCATGGAGGAATCACAGATCCTTGATCTGTTGTGGTATTTTGTGTTTTTCTAGTGATACATCAGAGACATGAATCAAGGGTTTTACATATTTTGATTAAAGCTCTTGTTTGGCTTGCAGGGTTTTTTGTTTTGTTTTGGTTTTTTTTGTTTGCTTGTTACGGAGCAAATGCGTATGGAGTTATGGACGATGTAATTTAGAAAATGTCTTCAAGTTAGCAAATTGTTCTGTATCTATGAATTTCGAAAAGTTGAAAAAATGCCCAGTTTTTAATCAAGGAGTAGCTATGCTGATTATTATTTACATGGAACCATATCAATACTTTTTATTAATTATGTTTTGCATGCTCTGCTGCAGAATTTTTTTCCTGAAAGGTAAAATCACTTGACCACAATGCAGAAGGCTTTAAGATAAATGATGACATTCTGTTTGAAATGAGCAATGTGAAACTTCATCATATTTAATAGGAAATGAGTGTAGTTCTATGAGCTACTGAACACTCAGAAGATTTCAGAAACATATATGGTCACTGACTAAAAAAGCTCTGGCCCAAAATTAACTGCCCAAATTGCACACTGACATCTTTATTATAAAAAGAAATAAGGTGCAGAAAAATATTTCATCATTTTTTAAAGCTTTCCTTTTATTTGGTTTCCTGTTACCTTCAGTGTCACTGAGTAAAGCCTACACACATGTATTTTCAAAAACTAGTCTTTCAACTTAGAAAAAGGTAAGAAATAATAAACAAAAAAGGAGGGAACAAGCTAAAGATGAGATGGAGCACAAGGACCTATAAGACAGTTATACTCAAACAGAGACCCTCTAACACTAAGCACATATTTTTCCAACCACAGTCTGCATACCTCTGCAAAGGGAAACAGCATCAGTGCATGACATGTGCATTGCAAATAATCTGCACAGAATAATGGTCATATCTTCACAGAAAACCAAAGCAACCAACTTGTAACTTGAGCATGTAGTGTATCAACATGAACATTAGAAAATTCAGTGGCAAATAAAGAGGTACTGAGATAAAATTATTAAAGTTTTCTGCAGAAGAAAAGATAATGAATTTTAAAACTAAGTATTTAACAGCAATTATGTCCTCAGGATGTCATAGACTTGCATGAATCTAAATTTAAAACATTTTCTGACTCAAAAAATATACTGGGAATTTCATTTAAATAATGTTACTGTTAAATGCACAGTGAACCTGTGCCAAGAAAAGCCACTTGTCCTTCAAATGTAAAACCAAACAAGAACTTATCCACTATCTCCCTCTGGAAATATAGTAAAGATAATAATATTAATACATAATTATCTGCAGCAGTATACATTACACAAAGTAATAATAAATTAAATTTCCATTTCTTTCAAGGATTCATTTGGAATTTCATGAGGCATAACTCTAAGGTATTTCATAAGGCATAACTCAAATGTTCTCATGAAAAAGGGTAGTGGTTTTTTTTTAGAGGTATCATCTTTGGAGTGTTATCCTTCTGTCTCTGTAGATGGCTGAAATGATGGCTAAGTTCAGTTTGGTAGTATCTGTCTTTGAGCACATGAAATGAAATATCCCATTTCTGAGTATTTAAAATAAATCCTAATGGGTCTACTTTGAGGGAACAAAGGGAAATTAGTACTAATCAGAAACTAGAGATTTATAGCTAACCAGTGTTTCTGCCTAATAGTTCTCCTGTCTCAAACATGATCTTATTAAAAAACTGCCATGTCCAGACATGGAGTCTACAAACTCACACAAACACAAAATAAAAAACCCCAATGCTTTCCCTCATCTGATTGAAGTACTCAATGATAAAAATGGTTTGTTTTTTTTCCAGGAATAATAGAAGGTACTTATCCCATTTATAAGTATTTTTTCACCTGAGACGTTCTGAACTCACTCTTTCACTCTCAAAGAACTAAAAAAAATTCCAATTGAAGATTTAGTGTTTAGTACTTTGTGCCTTTGCAAATCAGGTTACAGTTTTTAGATATCAAACTTGTCTTTACAGCTTGCTAATTGTGAACTAGATTGCCAAACAAGTTGTATTTATTTTGCTATTACAAGGGTGGGGGGTAGATTTTCTGCAGATTGTAAAACTGAAAAAAAAAAGACAGAGGCTACACTATAACACTGTAAAAATTATAATTATAGCAACTTGAAAATAAGAGATATGTAGTTAATCTAAGAGATAACTGTTGAGAACTAAAAAAGAGTCAAAAAACCCCAACAACAAGAAAAAAGACAAAATAACCAAACTGAAGAGTTCATGCAAATATTTATTTTAATCCTTCATAGACATTTTTCCTAAACCACGTTATTGGATAATTACAAAGGTTTTCCTTTTTTTCTTTTTTCCTTCCTCTTTGAGGAAGGACTGGCTTTTCTAAAAATCTCTGTGTATGCACATGTGAACACAATATTTGTAAATGTTCATTACTCACTGCCTTCTATTTATTATTCCCTATTATCATTATTTTTATACCTCTACTTAAAAATCCCTGGCTACTTTTTCTGGAAGCAGCTTAATAAGTTCTCAGTTCTGCCTAGCAGATTTTTAGAGTGCAAAAAGTCATAACAAACACAATAGCTCAGGCTACTGAGTAGTTCTTAGGAATGTAGGGTATATTCTCTCCAACTCAAAGCAGTACAGTTTTCAAATAATGCATTCACACTGAAAAATTCAGCCAAGTTCAATTAAGATTAATATTGGGCTGGATTTCTCTGTCTTCTACAAAATGCCCATCATATTAAAGTTCATACAAGCTCCCATTTCCATCATGCACCTCATCCTACAATTTATTTGTTTTCTTTCAGAATAATATTATAACTAACTCAACTTGGAAGTGATTCCTTCTAGACTGTTACAGGCAATAATATGTAATTTCAGAGAAAGCACAAGACACTTGCTTCTTCTCAGTTGGTCTGTTATCATATTCTTTACTGCTCTCAGTTTTGCACTGTGTAATTAAACTTCAAATTGAAAATACTGAATCTATTACCTATGATGTTTCTGTGGACCACTTATTGTGAATTATGGATCATGAGTGCATCATTAAGTCTCATCTACATACTTTGAATAAATGTGATGAGAAGTATAAATCTGGATGTATGTATTTATAACTTGGCAGTGTCCAGATAAGTCATCATATTTAGGTCATTGTTAATAACCTTGCAAGATTATTTCCAAATGCACTTAACCCATTAGTACATCAGGCTTAAACTCCATTTTATAGAAAAAAAATCCTTCTAAATCATTATTTTATCATTTTAATTACAATTTTTTAAACTAATATCCAGTAAAATGCACATGGTTTCTTTCAGTGCTAACATTTAGAAGCCTGTGTGTCAATTTCTCAAACTCCTTTATAAACCATAAATAGATAATTTCTAAATAATTTGATACCATAATAAACATTATATTTATTAATATAATAAGTATTTATTAATATAATAAATATTTAGTTATATGTAGTTCCTAATGTGCTGAGGGGATGTGAACAGGGAAAAGGGACTAGTAAGGGAAAGAGAAAGGACAAAAGAAACAGAAGGGGGGAAGGGAATTGATCTTTGTTTTAAAGATATATGAAATGGGAACTAAGAATTCTCATTAGTTTTTGGCACCTATTTAGAGTGTAAGTGCAGACAGTGGTAGTGTATAATGGGATCATACTTGACACAGAATTAACATTATTCCCACTATTTTTTAAAATACATTCAGTTGCCAACTAAAACTAAGACTCTTTGGGAAGCTTCATTTGCTTTGTTTTTTTCCCTGTTTTCAGACAAGTGAAAAATAACATGTGCTTATATTGAGAAAAATATGTTAAAATTATAGAACAAATTATATGTAAAGTAAAAAAAACACTGACTATTCATCTTACTGGTCAAAAAGACTAAAAACAATATAAATTGGTAAATGCCTAGAAACATGAAGAAAAAAATCAAAATTAGAATCATGAACAATCAAAAGTTATCAAAATACCTCTTGATCAGAAACACTAACAAGATTTATGTGATTTTTTTTCATTTTTGACTCATTTTCATTGTAACTGTGCTCAAATTACCAGCCTTTATTACACCTTAAAAGAAGTGGAAACATTGAGGACAACTCAGTCAAGATGTACAAAATTCTGAAAGTGTCCAAACCCATCCATTCTATGATTTCCATTTTCTTTAAATTAAAGACAACCCATATTTAACTGCTTTCTAAAAATAATATTCAGTAAAATATTTATTGAATAATCATTAATTTAAGAGTGGTTTCTAATATCTTCTTTCCTCATTCTATTTTCCTTGTGTTTCTAGTCTTTTACAGCCAAATACCTGTCTCAGAATAACTCCAACAAAATTGAAGGGGAAATCAGATACATTTTTAAAATCTTTCTATCTGAGTAGATGTCAGTTTATCTTTGCCATACCAACCTTACATATGTTTTCTCATCAGAGCTGAATTTACCATTGAACTGTCACTTTTAGATTTCCACCTACTTTAGAAAAAAGCTTTACTTGATGCACTTTCAGTTTTTTAAATTGTCCTCTGTGTAGATTCACATGCCATTTATTTGGTGCGCTCAATCAAAATTAGCATGAATTATGACCAAGTTAGGAGTGAAAGAGTAATGAAAAAATAGTCGAAAAAGCCTGGGACTTAGACAGTGGAAAAGAAATATACTATATGGGAATTGGACAAAGGCAGTTATGGCACTTGCATTTTGGCTGGACTAGAGAGGAAGCAACATTCCTAACATTCTCTACACAGGCCTTTCCCTTTTAGCAGCAGAGGATGCACCTCCACAGACAGGATTTTCTGAAAGTGTGCAGGTGGGAAAGTCTAGATCAGGTCTGCTTACATGAAAAAGGAGTATTTGAGCTCTGCCTCAAAGCAACATGAAGGGGCTTGGTGACCTAGTCCCCTCTTCTTGCGCTTGAAGATAGTATTTGTGTGGCTTTTAAACAAGGAGAGGTTTTTTACCTGCTGTGAAGAGATAAAATAACCTGCCACTGGCAGAAACCTTATTCTCCATCTAGTAGTGTGAAGCAGCTCCCTTCTAATGACTGTGATTCATCATAAATTCAAAATAAATTAGTGCCCATTAAAATACAGGCTTTTCATGATTTGTATTACAGATACTGCCTAAGCATCATCAATTTCTGGAGCCACCTTTCAACTAAAGAATTATGTTGACATTCTTCAGCAAGAACATATTAAAATAATCCAATGAAATATACCTACTTTTGCAAAGATTTACCATGTGTTCTTGTGAGGAGAATATTACTGAGGTTTACTCAGGAAAGTAATATTTTCTTCTTACAGGAGGAACTATGTTTCTTCAGTAAGCTTTAATACACCTTACGGGAAAGCAATTGGTCAGAACTTATACTGACCTTGGCAATGTGTATATCTGAACACCTTGTCAGGTAATTTTTTTATAACATCAGGTGAAATAATCTGGAAGAAATTCCATAATACAAATTTGTTCTTGTCTTAACCCCATTTGCCACTTCAGCTCTGGTTCTCTGAGCATAGGGTCAAGTGCTTTGCACTCAGCTTGCTGTTTACATTTGATTAAGTAAATATGAAGAGCTTCTAAATCACAATGGCAAATGTAACCTTGCACACACTTTCCACAGGTATAAACTATGGTGCTGTGTAAAAGACAAGAGAATCCCACATATATTATGTGGCATGCTAGTTGATTTTTAAGGAACAATACAAAAAATTAAAACAAACATTGCATGAATTAGATTTATACTTTAATATCAATTTTATTCCCAAGATGAAATAAAAATTTCAAGCCTCAGAATTTTCAGTTAAATTAAAATTCTTCAAAAAACTCACTCTGAAATATCTTTGATGTGTTCTGCCATATAAATAACCAAATTAAAAATATAACTTTGTGGCATTACCATGAACTAATTCTTCCACTTAGCTCAGAATAATTCCAAACATTTTTTTTCAAGGTTATTAGGTATCGTATGGCATTTCATTACCAAACAGTCTTAGGAAACTTGCAACTCTACAGTTCCTTATTTTAATACGAGCCCAATGTGTTATTATATGCAGTCACCTAGTACCCACTGAACCTCTCGCTGAGATGAACTGCCACATCTCATTCTCTGAGGTGTAGTTCTCAGAGTGACTCAGAGTAAGGGGGCATCAGCCCCTTAGAATCCTCTCCAACGTTGACTACATTCTCTTCCCGTGTGAGAATCATACAATTTCAGTTCACTGCCTAGAAGTGTTTTGTTACAGAATCTGTTGCTTGAATGAATAATCCTTACAATCACAGTGCCTTGACTTCTCAGAGAACTTTGCAGCACTCTATGGAATCCAATAAATTAAAATTGAAGTCAAGCCAAGTCACTTTACAATTGACGTAAAGTCAACTTGCACTGTGACTTTAAACATTTGTTTTTTATTTATGAAGCAGAGATAAGCTTACTAACAAATAAGTCAGAAGTTTTATCCACTGATTACTTCAATAAAGTGAATACCACCAGCTTTGCCTAAATCCTGTAAATCTTCAAAGCCAGTATTCTATATTTTATTTATATTTTATTGGGGGGAAAAGATATTAATCATTTATGGATCATGTCTTTTAAAGGTGAATATAAATAAAAAAGAGATTTTAATGAATGCCTTTGGAAACTCTTAAGTCATTGAAGGTATACAGTCAAGGAATCTTGATGTTGCAAACACACCTAAGGATGAACATATTTGCATATATATATAAATGTGTTTTTATGTTGACTTTAGGTATGTGGAAAAAAGAAATAAGGTATTTAAAATGAAGCATTTCTTGCAGGATAAGCACCAATGCCCCATACTTGGAATGGAGTCCCAGGCAGTTAGATCAGATGTCTCTGATAAGAGAGTAACACCATCACTGAAGATGTTCCTTCTCTCCACCTTTAAACTTTATGTTCCTTATTTAAATGTTTCAGGGTAACCCCTCTGGAGTCTTGGATTCTTATGGATTGTAGTTCCTCTAAAGACAGTCTTTAATTTAAATTCAGAAGTAAAACCTCCTGCACTTTGGTTATTTACTTGCTGCTCTGAAAAACACAACTATTCTGATGAGGCAAGTAATAGCAGGCTCATACTCTTTATTATGTGCACTGAAAGCTTAGCAATGCCACAGTATTGACAATATGGCACAATATGACACAATAATTCAAATAATTTAGATCAGCACTGCTCTAGAAGTTTTTCTGACTGAAATTTTGCTTCCAAGGACATAAGCATACTCCACCTTCTAGGGAAGGCCAAATACGACATCTGTTTCTTTCTCTTGTGCCAGTCAATCGTGAAAGCTGGTGCAGAGTCCTTGGGAAATCCTGCAAATCTTGAAGCAATATATGTGGGACAGAGAAGCTCACCCTTGTAAAAGAACTAAAAATTTCAGTCAAGCAAGTCCTGTTTCAGGAAGAGCAAAGGATTCCTCCATAGGGGAGCAGTATAAGTAAGGTTTGCATCGTGACAAAATTGGTGCTGCCAGCTGACACTGATAAGAGAAGTGTTTGGGGATCTTGTTACAAGGAGACTGAACTGTATTTAATTTTTAAATCATTCACCAAACCTAAGAAAATATAACAGATCCATAGATTTCTATCAGCTTATAATCAGCTTCACAAGAATGTAAACCTGCCAATTATTAGACAAGCCAGTTGTGGGTTTTTTTCTTATCTGTTTATGGAAGAAAGGGAATTACGGGTATGAGGAAAGTCACTGCAAAGTAAGAGAAGATTTACAAGCTCAAAGGTATTGTTAAAATTACCAGGTATTTTTAACAGCATTGAAACTAATGCAACTCAGTCAGTGTAATGGAATTTAGGAGAATTCAACCCATTCAACATACAAAAAGATTAAAGAAGAAAATCAAACCTTAAACACAAGAAGCTCAAAATCCTTAACAATGGCTGTGCATTTCTAATAAGACTGTTCTTAGATTTCAAGGTCTCTAGCTAGCAAAATATAATGTATTAGTGCAGGGCAACAATCATGTAGGGTGGCATCAACTCAGATTTGTTGATGTTCAGAATTTGAACTTTAGATTCTTTTAGCACTCAAAAGCCAAAAAAGTCTTTATATTTGATGTGTTTCAGACATTTAGGAATGAACTAGAAATTCCCATCTACTGACTGACACCAGATGATGTCTAGACAGCTGGTCAGATGTAGGTGCCTATGCTGGGAAGACTAAACACATGAATCCTGTTCATATTATCTCCAGCTACTATTGCTGAAAAGCTGTAAGGATACCATTACTTTCTTCAAAGTTTTCTAAAAGTGAAAGCTCCTAATGGCAAGTATTTCAAAGCACTACACATAGAAAATCAAAGAAGGCACACATTCCCATCATCACTGAGAAACTGTTAAAAGATGTGTTTGAACTATATGAGGAAATCAACACCTTATTTCACAACAGAGTTCCTTTTTTATTCACATTCTTACACTTGGATGTAGATATCTTAGTAGCTATTCCCCCAAACAAAAATGAGGTAGAACTTCAATGCAAATCTTTAACTGTTTCTTGACAATGAAAAAGTATCTGGCAATTTTTGTGGAAAAGAAAGATAAGATTTTCTTTGGTTTGTATGCACCAACAAAACACGTATTACCTACTAAAACTACGTTTGTTTGTATTCTTTGACATACAGAATCTCAATAGATTATCACTACTAGATGAAAAGGTTCTGACTCCTGAAAAACTTTCTATATGGTTTATACATTTAAACACATGTGCCATGTGGTCTTTGAAAAAAATCTTCAAAACCAGTAAATCAACTTAAAGAGTGCCTAATATAATCCTAAAATCCATTCTAAACCATCACCTTTTTTTATTTCTGTTGTTCCTCTGACATCACCATAGGCCTATCACAAAGTCCCTGGCACACCCACCTCTGTTAATGACTGCAGAACTATATATCTTTATGAATCACAGTACATCTCAGCTGTTGCCATTTGATACTGGCTTAGAATACCTTCTAAACCTTCTAAACTCTGTTTTCCTTGAATATACTCTCCAAAATAAACAAGGGAATAGTTCTTAGACATTCCAAAACAATGGACCAGTAAAATTCTATAATAAGTTCTTTGTAAAGTGCTGGGTTTATTATTTCATTTGAAGTGCTGGGTGACTACAATGGTATACACATACTTTTCCTTCCCCACAGTTCTTCCCTGGTATCTGCATAAGTGTCTCATGATTCCCAGTTGCGCAAGGCCATTGTTTCATTACCTTTGAATTGCCCAACACACATCACGAACACAACCATTGTATATCCAGTGAAAAACTATATGGGAACTAGTCCAACATCTGCAGTAGTCACAAAAAAAGCATTCCTTCGTCAGTAGTACAAGCCCAATGAACATATCAAAGGCCTCAGTTTGTCCCTTGATACCTTTCTTAAACAAACACAAAGTTTTAGGCCCTTAGAAAATGATGCATTTTATTTATTATTGTTAGACTTTGACCTATTAATTGAAGCTAAGTGGAAATCAAAAAAAGTAATTTTTGCGGATAAAAAAGCTGTCAATATTGATTTGCTTATTGAAATCCCTGCCTATAAAACCAAATTAAGATCAAGACAAATACGAAGGCTTACGAAGGCTTACAAAGGGAAAGAGTTATTAATTAATACTCACGATGTAATCCACATTGCCTACTTGTATGTAAATGAGATCTGTTTCAGTAAAAGGCTCAAGTTAATTAAATTTAAGTTACCACAAATATTTCTATAGAATCATGGAATTGTTAAGGTTGAAAAGACCTCTAAGATCACCAAGTACAATCATTAACCAGCACTGTCACGTTTGCCTCTAAAGCATGCCCCAGGTGACTGTATGTACCAAACCATGGCCAATCCCCTATGGCTGGAATGCCAGAAGAGGTTCATGGAAACACAGTGGGAGCTCTGTATGTAACATCTTTCTGACAATTACTCAAAATTAACACAAGAGTACAATAAAAGACAAGAAAATACTTATTTCTCTAAGTGGAAGCATGTCCTTAGCTTTGAGACTGGCTTCCTGAGTGTATTCAGATCCCAGCAAAACCTTTTTTTGTGAAAACCTGACAAAATTGAATCTCCAGAAGACACTGAATATTAAGCAATTAGATCTTATCTGTTCAGCAAAATGCAACAAGTTGCAGAGTAAAAAACCAGCTTGTTTCTGTACATAGGGTGACAAACCTATTTGAAAAGAAAATGTATAAAACCATCTACAACAGATACACGTTTTTTGTTTTTCACCTTTCTTCCCTTGACCATTTTAGAGTGTTTTCTATACATCTAGGAAGACATCTCTGTTTAAAACATCTCTATTTATAACGTCTATTGCTACTGCAGAACACCACCCTACAATGTCAAGTTTTACTAAATCTCAAAGCCTTTCAAGAAATATAAGACCTGGTTGTATTACCCTTCACAGGCTTTAGCATTCAGGTTTTGTTTTTCAAGAACTGAACTAATGTATATTTATAATATTTTGTTACTCTTAAGTCCATTTGCTAGTAAGATTCAAAATGCTCTGTTCTTGTGAAACCCTATTACAACGCCTTTTTTCCTTTATCTGTGAGTCTCAAATTAACTTGACATAGAGGTTTTACATATATCTTAGGCTAAATGTGAAGTATTCCCTTATGCCCATGACACACTCAGAAAGTTAGCAAGTTCTGCTTTCAAGGGCACTCTAAATGAGGTTATTAAAATTCAATACTTTGCATATTCTGATGGGAAAAAACACTTGCCCCTGACAACAAAGGAGATAGGTCAATTCAAGAAAGCTTCTCAATCTCCATATGGATGGCCACTGAATTCCTTGTGCCAGTATTTGTAAAACCAAAATTAGAAAATGTTATTGGGGAGGAAGAAAAGTGTAGGAACCCAGGTCCTGCCCAAAAGTAAAACTCCATAACCATCTGTTGTTTGTGTTACATGAATTTCACAACTGTCATGTCCACTGTGCATGCCACTTCATCTTCACAGCAATATCACCAAAACACCCACTGAGACAAAATCACAAATATTTTGAACTTACCATATGATACGTAATTTTCCAAATTAATATTAGACAAAGTCAAAATGAGGACTTGTGTACAGGTTACTTTTGTGCTGTCACATGAAAGATCCTTCAAGGATTTGCTACTGTTTGGAAACAACTTAAGATTTGGATAACCTAAGCAATACTGAAGAGAAAGTAAGATATTAAATGCTACATTTTTAAAGTATGTGTGTTTTGAAAAATTATAATGGTCCCTCCATACATTTATATAGCATCTTTCTTCAAAAGCAGTCTAAAGATGCATTTTGAACTATTTACTCACAAATATCATCCAGAATTTAAATTCATGCTTTTTGAACTTCAGATCAGCAAGACTGTCCCACATTTCCCAGCTGGTATGGCTTGAAGGATTTATCAGCTCTCAAGCTAATCCTCATAACCCAATGCTATATCCAAAAAGTCCTTTTTGACAAAGAAAAAAAGAAACAAACAAACAAAAGTAACAAAACCCACAAACTGAAACTGTCTTTGGAAACATGACAGAAAAAGAGTTAAGGACCAGCAAGCAAACAAACTGCTTTTTCCCTGAGGAAATCTAAAACTCAAGGTCAGCTCTGTCTGCAATCACCAGACCTGTCACATGGCTTTCATAGCTGCCACTATGGCTCCTATCAAACCCACACTAAAAGCAATGAAAACATTTTTACTGAAAACAGATCGAGCTCTGATAAGAAACTCCTTAATCACCTTTGGCTGATAATGCTGCACAAAGTGAGGGGTAAAGTTTTGAAAAAGAGAAGAATGAACTAACAGAACTTGAGGTCAAATGTATTTGACCTTTTTTTTTTTAATACCTTCAATTCTCCTTGTGTTGGAGCAGAATATGCTGTATACAGAAATATATCTGTAAGTATATGGATACATATGTATTCTATATGCATAAGAATACATATATGCACACATGTTTTATACATGTATCTGTTCATACACATATAGGAACACAGACTGTGCTGTCAGGATAACTCAACTAATTCCATTTTATCCCAGCTTCTGTCCTCCAGTAACAAAAACCTGGTGGTCCCAATCTCAGTCCCTTGGGTGCAGGAATCCATCACAAACGCATCACCCTTAATTTAATGCAATTGACAGTCTCTGCTCAAGAGAGGCCGCAGAAGGAGTTACCATGGAGACTGAACGACTGCTCTTCTCCAGAGGATGCTTTTATCAAGAATGGCCTGAACAGCAGAGGCTGTGCAATACTTGTAGCCTTAATCACATCGCTGGATCTTGCTTTTTGGAATGCCTTTTTAGCAAACTCTAACACACATCAAAAGGTTGGGGGGTGGGGGATGAAGGAAGAGAGAGCTTAAGAAAACAAACAAACCAACCCCCTAAAACACAAACAGTATGAAAACAGTATGAAACTGCATGTTGTGCCAGATTGAGTGAGAGAAGGAGTTTTGTATTGATTTGATTTATCAGATTTGTCACCTCTGCCTGGTGCTTTCCTAACAGGGTGAATACTGTGCTTGACCTATTTGCTGGAATTAACCAGGACTGCAGGAGACCATATGGATTGCCAGATGGTCTGCTATAATTTAATGCCATTTATTCTAAGTATGAAGTAAGTGATAAATATAATTAACATTCTTTTAGCTCCTTACTGGAGCTGAGGCATTGAAAGGTAAGTTAATACCTTGTTGCTGAAACACAGATGCCAGCTAATTACTGCAAGAGGCTGCAGCCTCCAAAGCAAAAAGTGTCTGCACGGACTCTAACTTATTCACTGACCCCACTGTGATGATTAATAGGTTGAATGCTAAGCAGCAATGAGGATGACAGATCTTAGATGTTTTCAGGTTACCTTCATTAGTAGCATGATGAACACGTGTAGGTATCACACTTCATAGTAAACAATGCACCTTGTACCTGTGGCCTGAACGTGTATTTCACATTACAGCACATCAAATGTGAAGGAAGAATCAAACTTCAGACAGTAAAAACAATGAAGTGATTTCCTTCAGAAATGTTTTTCCGGATTGCTATTTCATATTCTGCCAGTGATTGTCTAAATGGCCTAGTTTTTAGGAAGTGGTCCTAGAAAAGCTTTGGCTTCAAAGAGTGTTTATATCAGGCAGAGTTGTCATTCTCAGCACTTTAAAACCACAAGTCTGTAACAAGATATCCAAACAACTCTGCTTACTGTTCCTGTGCTGATGATCTTCGTAGTAAATGGGGTAGGTATTAGCAGAATGAATAGCAAACAATTTTGTGATTTTTAATGTCAATATACAAGCGGAGCTAGTAACTGGTAATCAGAATAGTCAAAGAAGTATTAGAGAAAAGGCAGAAATACCAAATCTTTTATATTTAACATGAAAAGTGTTGCACATTGAATGTCACAGATAAAAATGACCACCACTAA
Source organism: Cisticola juncidis (assembly GCA_013400215.1). Lineage (NCBI taxonomy): Eukaryota > Metazoa > Chordata > Aves > Passeriformes > Cisticolidae > Cisticola > Cisticola juncidis. The sequence continues at coordinate 164,382 of VXBR01009092.1, read as the reverse complement.
ATATCGCAAGATTTGCATGTGCACTGTTAATAAAACCTGACCTGACAGAAATGGCATAAATTAAATGATATTCAGAGAACACAACATAGCAGCACCTGCGCTATAGAGCAAACCTGCCTTACATTGTTAAAGGAGCTCAGGGTCAGCAAGTCACAGCATACAGAAAGCAGAAAAAAATCCAGCTTTTCACCACCTGTGTTGTTCTTGTGCTCCAGATGGGTTCAGCACTTGTTCAGAGGCATCCACAGTTACACAGGTACACTCCACAGTGCAAGTGCTGATGCATCCTTAAGCAAGTGCTACATGAGGAGGGACTTGAATGTGATGAGACATAACCTCTTTTACTCCACTCTTGATTGCTTCAAGTTATTTCTTTACCTGGTGAATTCTGGTGAATTCACTCAACTATTGTCACTGGTCCTATAAAATACTTAATATTTCCCCACCAGCATGTGAGTAACTTATGATTTTCTATTAGTATATGAATAAAAATAGCATCAAAATATCTCAGTAGCATGCTTTTGTTGATATTGATACCATTTGTCAAGATGCCTTCATAAGGTCTCTGTGATTGACAGAATTTGAAAGAAGATCTGGTTTTCCATCCCATCAACTGAATAGTATTTACCTGAGGTGCTAAAGCTAATGCTACAATGGCTCCAGCTCCATTATTGTAGTCAGAGGAAAAAAAGGTAATTGGGGAGAGCAACCCAGATAATCTGATCCTCTTTGTAGGCATGCTCCTTACTTCCCTGACTGCTAAGTAAGATAGGGGCACTCGTGTCAGAGCTTAGGGAGACTGAAATAAGAGATAAAAAAACTACCATGATGAAAATGAGACTTAGTCATTCATCATAGATCATTTGTTGGACCTTACAACACTGTACTTTACCATTATTACACAGATACCACTTTTGGAAAATACTGGAGTGATACTCTTCAGTGATTAAAGAGTCTCAGTATCACTATGCTATTGGCATAATGTTTTCAGTCTCTTTGTCTATACATTCACACAAATGTACATTTACATAAACACATGTTTACAAATGTATGCATTTAATTGCTCCATCAGTGCAAATAGTCAGATGCTCCAGGTGGTTACCTCTTACCATTAAAGGAAAGGGAAATACCAGACCTGATGTTTAAATTAATGTAATTCACACCTTTGAACTAAGTGTTTTGCCTAAGCAGCAGCTAGCTCTCACCAATACTTAAAAGAGGAAAAAAAAAAATCTGAAAGAATGAAGAAACCATGCAGAATTTAACAAGTTAGTCTTTGGGGCTGATAGACACAAAGCCTGTCAAAGCAGATTTGACACTTAGTTCTTAAACACAGCTTTATTCTTTAAAATCCTTTAACATCCGTCTTGTTCTTTACTTGCTTGCTTACAAGAAAAAAGGCATCAGAGAATTTATGTTCACTGTTCAGTCTCAAGAATAAGACTATCTGCACCTTAGCTGTCATACAGATGGCATGTTTGAAACATCACTCTTGGCCTAAATGGAAACTAGGATTTTAGGACAAATAAGGACCAGATATAAATCTCCTGTCTACAGAGGATTACCTGTGTCTCATGAATGAATCCTCATTGTCATAGTAATAATTATTTTCTGGCATTAAGCTTCATCATTGGACTTACTGGCAGTAAAAGTGAGGCAGTGAAATCAAGGCAGTGAAATCTGACCAAATTTATGACTAGACCCAGAAGAAATTATTTGGGCATTGATTTGTTGGGAAATTATACTCTCAAAAAACTGTTAATTTAGGGAAAGATTGCAAAATCTCTTTTTGTCTAAATTACCTAAATCTTAGGCAGAGAAACAAAGAAAATGCCCTAAGGGGGAAAAATGCTTTAGAACCATATGAAAAAAACAACCAAGCAATGTTACTTACTAATTTCATGAAAGTCTTACCTCCTGCATACATGACAGCCAACATTATTGATGATATCCAAGCTATCTCACTATACGATGTGTGGAAGATCTCTTGTATTTCTTTGAAGAACACTGTGATGGCTTTGGGGAAGGCATAGGAAAATCCAATGGAGATAAAAGCCCCAAAGACCACAACCCATCCCCAGCCTCCATCAGGGGGTGGGTAGTCTGGAGCTCCTGTTGCAGGTGGCATTTTTTGGTCTCTGTCTCTTCTCCAATTAGACTGAAAAACAAGGAAAGAAATAGAATGTCAATTTTTCCCCTTTTGTCCATATCAAACTACATTATTCAATAGTCCTCTGCAGGGATCATAAAAATGCCTCAGAGGGAAGATCAATTTCCAACTTTAAAGGGACCACAGAACAAGAGTACCTGTTTTTAGAAGCAAAGCTGTTCTGCAAAAAAACTTGTGGCAAGAATATTTCCAATAGCTTAGTCAATATGTGGCAACAGTTAAAAATCACTGATCTCAATCCTTGAAGTTATATTTGCAGTTAGTCACTTATTGCAAAGTGACTAGTTTGTGTGGGTTAATTTATGTAGCTCTACCATCTACAGAGTGGAGAAGAAGCAGTGGAAAAAAGTTACACCTAAATTACAATTAAATGCTATAAATAAGTGTTAGTGAGATTTACTGGTACCTCAGCAAAATCATCATAAACAACAGCGAGGAACAAAGTGCAAACATCTGGAAAGCAGAGATCTAAGCAGAGATTTAACATTTCCTGTGTATACATAAAATAAATCCACAATATTAAAATTTCATATTTTACTTTTCAGATTTTGATATCTTGATGTTGATATTACTTGCAGGAATAAGGTAGAGCTTGATGGTACTAATTTTGCCGTTTCCACATATTAGAAGACATCAGGAAGATATCCACGGTTCTTCTATAATTTAGAATTGACTGTAAGAGCTGCCACCACAATGATACCTTACAGAGGTTCAAAGAGGTCTAGCCAACATATTGGCAGCTCAAATCCAGATATAACTTCTAAGGACTGAAATAAATTTCATATTGCTAATATCATCCTCATATTTAAAACCTTACTTTTTTTACATTCTGCATCACCTTTTTAGAAAATATGTAGCAGTGAAAATCCATTTTTTATTTATGAGATTTTTTTCCATTAACAAATCCCATTGTTATTAAACACTGAACTGGAGTCTGCTGTGGTTTTTTCTGTATAATCCAGCCTACACAGACAGTATGAACTGCAAATTCTTCTTTCCTCTCTCTTTCTTTCTTGGGCATTTAGACAACTTATTACTCCTGATTGGTCTCCTGCCATACTAGTATTGAAACTGTGGATGATAACAGTGAGTAGGTTGCTGTTATGCAATCTGTTATTACTGGCAAGTCTTTACATGATTTCTTCTGTGCCACTTACAGCATATTCCAATTTCTCACAGTAAACTGCATTAGCAGTGGGAGTGAGATGATTACCTTAACAAAAACTAAAAAAGCCCAGCTGTGTCAGCTTATACTTATCTCTTGGGACAGTGCCTGGAGTACTTTTAGGGTAAATGCCATGTAGCACTCTATGCAATATATGCCACAAAACAAGCAAAATGTTGCTTTTATGATTACCTATTACCAGCTAGCCCTGTGATAGAAACCCAGTGTACTTTTGATTCTCCAGTTCACTGAAGCTGACTGTAGACATCATCTACAATCTCATGTAGCTGGCACACCTCTGGGGAAAGCTAAATCGATGACTAAAACATCTGGCTTTTAGGCAAAATTTTAAAAGCCCAGGTAGTTTGGCTTCTGCACCACATAACTGAGATTTCCTGCTGGCAGAAATAGGTATCTATTGCTCTGTACACGAAGCATATAAATCTTTTCATATGCATGTCCAGAAAGAACCTCTGGTATGTACTTTGTTTCTGCTTATTCCAGTCTCAGTTTAATGTTAGTTCACTGAGAAAACTCTGAAAGAAAAAGCTGGGCCTGCCAGCAACTAGAACAAGTTAGACAAACACAAACAATTCTGGTTGCTGAGACTTAGTCAACAGTGTTAAATACTATTTTATTTTTGCTAATAAAAATCTATTAGAAGGAAAAGTATCTCGGAAAGCCCACTGTAACTTGGAGCACAAATGAAAATGATCAACTGCATGTTCAAGAGCACAAAATCTCAAATTTGCCCTAAAAAACAGAATTCTATTTCTGTGAGTTAAGTGGAAGTAAAAAATGAAAGTTTGCCATCTTTCCCAGAAAAGCTGTTCTGCTCATCTGAAAAAACTTTTGGTTGTTTCATGAAAAAAGGTTAACTATTGTTTTCTTACACTTCAAAGGCTTCAGCATATTTGTTTTCATGTTTAATATTCACAGGACAACACTTCTATCACTATTATAATTTTTTGTAATGGCAAACAACATCAACACATTGCTCTTCAGAAAAAAATGGAAGGGGTTTATCAATTTACTAAGGAAGCACTCCTTTTCCTAAAAATAATACAAAAGCACTTTGAAAAATCACAGCAACCACATTAGTCAAAAGAATGCTGAAGATTCCTGAATGTCACAAATTAATGATTTGGAGAGATCCTGCTAAACCCACTCCTTTAGGGTAGAAGAACAGGCTCTGACAGTTCAGTGCTTTCCTCCCTTTAAAAGCTTCTCAGTAAATCACAGAGGCATTGAGGAGACAAGCAAAGGGCCATTGGCTGCTCCTGTGCCTTAGCCTAGAGGCAAATTTGTGTAAAGGCCACTGCATGTTTCTGTCTGCCAACCTACAGTGGGCATTATGCTGTCACGAAGAAGAGCCTGGATCATAGTATCTCACACCTCCTGTTTATCCCACAAACTAGGGCTAAGAATAGCTTCCCTGGTATTCCTTTATAATCATCATGGCCAATATTAGCTCCAGTCAGTAAAAGGTGAAGACAAAAAAAAAAAAAAAAGGAAAAATAGACGTTTGTACCAAGGTGAAAATAAGTATTCATTTTCTCACAAACATTAAATCCAACATCTCAAACTTTCCGTAGTTGCTCAGGACCTGAAGCTGTAAAATCTGCACTTGATGTCCTGCCACCGTCCCTGAAACTGAATCCCTCCCAAAGAAGTCTCATCCATTAATATACCCAGTTCTATGCTAAGCCTAACTAGTAAGATTTGAGTAATATAGGTAGTATGATGACAAGTGCAAAATCCATCAGCAACCAAAATAACCCAGTTTTTTTTACTAATCAACATTAGTAGACACAAATGTTGATAAAGGAAGAAGCAAAAGATGAAGAAATGAAGCACTGATAATCAAAAAACCTTTTCAGAACTCGTATAGGTTATTATGGGCTATGAAGAATAAAAAAAATGGTAGAAATCATAAAAACAAGCACGTGTAATGATGTTCAAGTGAAGGACACGGTACCAGACCAAAATAAGAAAAAAAGAAACAGAACTTGAGTAAATAAAGATCACCACCAGCGTTCTTAGTAAGTCATATGAATTATGTGCTAAAAGCTAGTGAGAGCATTGCTGGTACCTATGCCTTTGTAGGCAATCAGTGGGCGAGGAGCACTGCCCTCTCCCAGGGAGCAGTGACTGGAGTGGGTCCTGAGTGAAGCCATCCATCTCACTTCTCGCTGTCAAACACACAGAGATTCCTCAGCCTTTACATACCCTGAGTCAGATGTGCACAAGGATTTTCTCCTAAGCTCCTTCTAGTTCCCCCATATAAATCCCATTTATGTAAGCAGTGGACAAGAACACGGCTTTCTGTAATAGGAGCTGCATGTGTCTGCTACCAAATAATAGGAGAGTAACTAGAGGACACTTTTATAACATCTTACATACAACATTTTTATTGCAGGTTTCAGCACATTTGAACTTAATTAGGCATATGAGAACTAGTGAACAAGAGAGGAAGAAAAAGGAAGGAAGGAAGAAGGAAGGGAGAAAGGATAGACGTGAAAGGAAGAAAAAAAGGAAGAAAATTAAAAATTAAAAAACTAGCAAGCAAGCAACAAGGTCAAATGAAGACCCAGTGCTACAAACAATATTATATTTTGATATTATGCATCGTAGTCTTCAGTCAGTTCTAATCAACCTGTTCAAACTGTTCATGTTCCTACCAATGCTTCATTAATATTCTGCAGTTGCCAGCTGCCAGAATCAGCTATCAATATAACAGCTTGTCAAAGACCCTTCTGAGAAGGGTTTATATTGTTCTCTTGTTTACTAAGACTCTGATTTTACTGGGAGTTTTAGCTTTGTTTTTCTGCAATGTTAGAGTAACTGTTTGTCTTCCTGCTTGCATTTTGTCTACTTTGTCCTCAATGTGCCTCATCACCACTTGACTCAGCAGCCACATGTCCCAGAGTAAAAGAATTGGCATGTGGAAAATCTGTCCGCAGCTGCTGTAGGATAGTAGAAATACTTGGCATTTGTCTACTGCCCTCCAGTTCCAGACAGTAAGCCAAGAACTGCAAAAAGCTTTGCAAACTTGAGTAAAAGCAGTCTTATAACATCCCTGTGAGGTGATTGAGAAGTAATTACCCACTTTTAGACATGGGAAACAAATGTAATCTCACACTGAGTAACATAAGTTTTGTCCCAGATCAGTGTCAGAGCTGGCATATAGACTAATGTCCAAATAAGATGTAAGTTATGACTGATGTGTATTTCAGAATCTCATTAAGTAGCAAATGCAGATTATTTGTACCGCTTAATACTAGAGCTAGGAGCTCAGGTGTGGTACAGTGTTTGCTTTGGTTTGACTTGCTCCAACTTACCCTTAACACATGTTAATTGCACTGCTGTATTTGAAATAAATGACTTTGTGGTAGAACATAATGAGTTAAATAAGAATTACACTCTTATCAAAGATCCTTGCTTAAATGCTGTAAGTTTTTCAATTTTCATTAACCCCTCTTTAATGAGCTCTAAGTAGGATGACAGAATATCTATCTCATCAAATGGTATTGCCTCACCAACTTCTATAAGTTATTGTCATAATCTTGGGAACAACTTTGAGTCTTTGAAGAAAAATGTATCTTGTTAATTTTGTGTGAAGGCTTTACCCTACTTGTGATTTTTTAAATTATTATTTATTTATTTTTGGAGAAAGGGAAGATGTGCAAAGACTAGGTAGCAAAAGAGTCTGTTCTCTCCTTTTAGCTCTAATTCCAATCGAGGCAAAGTAGCTCCCAAGGAGCTCTGGTACCTGACCTTAAAGAACAAGCTAATTGTCCTAAAATAGGAAAATAGTCTCCTTCTCTGTAATCAGAGACTAAGGGGTATGTGGGAAATAAAACCCAGGTAGATGAAAGATGCACTCAGAGCCAGACTTCACTGCCTTTTTTCCACTAGAGTCTAATCTTCAGGACAAATATAACCTGTGTGAGATCAAAACAACTAAAAAATGTGTTCAGGCTAGACAGCATTTTAGAAAGATATTGGGTTTTGTAAAGTTTCTGCTACAGGCTTGAATCTAAGGGTAAAGTCTGTAAATGCTTTCCAGACTTCTATATGTCAATAAAATAACTTATATATAATATATTACATTACATTTTATTTATAGAGCTAGAGTTTTCCACTCTTGCTAAAAGAAAAAATAATCCCAAAATCACCACTGTTGTTTAAATCTATTTCCCTTCCTTCTTAAAAATATATCTACATGTATTTTAAGTCTAAATCTCTAGCTTGTTGAGAAACAAAACTTTTTGTTTTCTTGAAGAGCAGATGAAGGAGCTAGCTCTACATATTCATATCTATGAAACAAATATGAAATTATTTGCAGTTAAGAATCAATACTGTGGTGTACTTGTCATCCCACTGAAGCAGTAACAAAACAAGTGCTTGAAGCAGTGTGGGAAGCTAAGAGCCCCTCACACATCCAAGCAGACGTATGCATATCATTGGTCCAACTGCCTAGGAGGTCGGCAGAGGCAGGATCCATGGAGGGAAGTAGAAAGGAGGGAAAGGCTCATGCAGCAAGATAAAATTAAATAAAATTAAAATCCGCATAACTTTCTTTCTTCTTAGGTTCTAGCATTTAGCAATAGGCTGATTCTTAGGAATGGCATCAACAGGGTAGGAAATTTGATGTTATAGGAAAGAGTTTGCTGAGCTTTACAAGGATGATTGTAGATGTGAGCTCCTGATGGCTGTGGGAACATTCACAGAATCACAGAATATGCTGAGTTGGAAAGGACTCACAAGGGTCATCAAGTCCAACTCTTACCCCTGCACAGGACACCCCACGAGTCACACCATGTTCCTGAGAGTAATGTGCAAACACTTCTTGAACTCTGCCAGGCTGCCAGGCTGGTGCTGTGACCACTTCCCTGGAGAGCCTGTTCCAGTGCTCACTCTCTGAGTGAAGAACCTTTTCCTAATATCCAACCTAAACATCCCCTGACACAACCTCGGATCTTTCCCTCTGCCTGTCACTGGTCACCACGGAGTATAGACCAGCGTCTGCCCTTCCTTGCCCACTCTTGAGGAAGTTGCAGCCAGCAATGACTCTGCCCTCAGTCTCCTCTTCTCCAGGCTGAACAGACCAAGTGACCTCAGCTGCTCCTCACACAGCTTCCCCTCAAGGCCCTTCACCATCTTTGTTACCCTCCTCTGGACACTCTTTAATAGTTTAATGTCTTTTTTATATTGTGATGACCAAAACTGCACACAATGTTCAAGCTTAGGATGCACCAGTGCAGAATGCATCTTAAGGTCTAATTCACTTTGACCAAGAATAAAGGCACATCAATCACATAATTCCTTTCTTCCTCTTAAAAGACTCAAAACAAGACTACTGACACAGAAGTGGGTCGTGAAAGATATTGCCCTATAAAAAGCAAAAACATATAAATTATGCTGCTAGTGTAATTAAAATTCCATTTGCATTATGGCCAAAAGTTATTACTAAGTCAGTAACTTAAGTGAGGTTTTTACAGCACTGGAATCTCCATCTGAGAAAATTATATTGTAAATATATTTGAATTATTACATCATTGAAATCAGATTTGGAGCATTGCTAAGTCAGTAGTGAGATGACTAACATAATATGTCAAAACTAATATAAATGCAGTATTTATAATTAATTTGATTTTTGTTGCTGGGTTTGTTTTTTTAGTTGTTTTTTTTTATTTTAAACTTCATATGATGTGCTGCCACATTCTCCTGGGAATCCATTATCTATATTCACAGTCACAGCTGCACTTCCATTCATTATGTCTTCTGTAAATTACCTTTTTTCACTGTTTTTAAGGGAAACCTATATGACTGGCTTACTCTGGATGACTAAACACCTACATGACTAGAGTTAAGTGAAATGAATTCCAACCAAAGTGATTGCAATTCTGTTTTAATTACTTCAAAAAGACAGTCAATAGAATATCTAACCTAAAGAGGTTGTCACTCCACCCAAACTGAAGTGCACTGAAATGAACTGTTGATGGCTAAATTGAAAATGCCAGTGATCCTGTCTGAAGAATTAATCAGATTTAACAATAACTTGAATGAAGTTGATGAAAAATTATGCAGACCTGAAAAAATTAAAGCACCAAACTAAACAACCTTTCAGATAAAAACCCAACCAAAAACTTTCTTCAACCATTAAAGAACTAATTTTAATCAGCTCAGGTAAATCTTTTTTTTTAAGTCAAAGTCTTCGCTCCTTATACTGCACAAGTATTGATAAACTTACTAATTAATTTCCAACCACTCATACCATCTCTTAAATTCTAGCACTACTCCCTCATATTTAAGTATGATGGTTATCATCTTGACAGCTTACAGATGCTTGATATTTTAAATCCTTTTAGATCAATATTGAACAATTTTGGTAATATTAGCCTTTCAACTACATCAGCACACTCATATTCTCTAAAACTCACCCTAAATAAATGTTTTAAAAGACTTCCAGAATAACTGAAGTCATGTAAATTTGGAACTGTATGTTTGACATGTATTTGAAGAATTCTGATGTTTGGAAGCAGGAGGTACAGATTCATGCAATTGTAATATTTTACAAATGGAAGAACTAAGATTTTAAGTCAGTGTTAATGCACAGCTGTTGAACACTGCTTGAAAAATAAATAGCATAATCTTTCTAAAGCAGCAGATTTTCCTTTATCAATAATAACAGATATTCATTTCATTACCATTCTTCAATACTAAGCTGCATGAAAAAATATCAATTATGGGAAAAGCTAGCCTATTCTTAGGCTTAACCACTAGTTAATATTTCAAAATCTAAATTTGTATCTTTTAACATGTTGTTTGGAAGTGGCAATATTTAATTCATTTATTGCTGAAGATAGTATTCACATTCATCTATGAGCTGAATATGTGGCATTAGGAAGATGCAATAGATTCCAACTGAAATTCTGCTGATATTAATTTCTGTAAACTTTATGGAAGTTACTCTGGGCTCTTGTGATCAGAATCCAACCCTTGGCTGTTTGCTCCAGTATTATGGCCCAGTGTATTTTTTGTATATGTCCTACCTCTTGTTGAAATCCTGGCCTAAAAGAATCATCTCTGACATAGTGGGAAAATATTTTTCTTCTATTCTTGTGCGACTCATGACTTCCATGGGTGGAAATAGTTACTAATGCTTAAATCTCAGTGACAACTACTTAGATTATGTAATAGGAAGTAAACTGATCTGGATTCTGTTCCTAAGAGCATATGACAGGGAATATATAGCAGGCCAAGGCTAGAAAACAACTCCAGACTGTAGAAGTTTATACGTGGTTCACATTTGATTTATTCCTGCCAATGTGGAAATTATTGCTAGTTTAAGAAATTTTTCTCTATTGCTAACAAAATGGACAAACTTAGGAATGCTTCTGATGACACAGTCTTTTAGAAGTGTGAACTGGGAAAGCTAATGAATTATAAATCACCTTTTAGCAAAGCTACAGTTATCTTACGTACTTTATAGAGGAATAAATAAGTAAGCCAAGAATGAAAAGGGCAGAACTACTGAAATTTATAACGAGGAAAATATTTTTTAAAAGAAATTACTTGGGGACCACTGCATATTGAAAGAAACAGCAAAATTTCTGCAATTCTGGGTACCCAGTATGAAAACCTCCCCGAAACTTAGGTCGTACATAAGAAGCTGTTCAGTTAATATAGATTTTAAAAGTTGTGTGAGAGTAGAGGAATAAACCATCTATTTGTATGAAATAAAACTAAAAACATACAGATAATTGAAACTGCAAAATCAAATTGATTTTAATTGGATCTGTGTCTGCAAAGGCTTGATGTGTGAGCTCTTTCTGCCTGTGAGCGTTAAAATGTGAACCACTGATTACAAACACAATATAGCCAAAAAGTAAATTAATCCAAAAGTCATTCTGGAATTACTACAACATATTAGGTTAGAAAAAAGAAAGAGAGTAAGAGGGAAAGAAAGAAAGAGAGAGGAAGAGAGCAAGAGAAGAAGAGAGGAAGAGAGGAAGAGAGGAAGAGAGGAAGAGTGATGAAAGAAAAAGAAAGAAAGAAAAAAAGAAAAGAAAAGAAAGAAAAAAGCAAGTTTTTCCCACCAATAGAATTTAGTAAAGACATTTTTTTAATGCATTTATCGAAAGCAGTTTTAGAACAAAATCAATGACTTTGCAAAACAAAGTGGAAGAATTATAAAACGTCAACATTATTCTCACAGAGATGTTTAACCAAAAGCTTTTTCAAGCCAAAAGCATTTGTTTTTAACAATTTTCATCTCATGACCAGTGATAGCCATGGCTCTGAAAAAAACAAAATGTGACAGCAAGGTATGTTCCCCTCTCCAACTGCTTCCAGTTCCTGGCAAACAATCACACAGTATCATGTCAGATTTTTACACTTGGGACCAACCCTGAAGATGCACTTGCCATTTTTTAAGTACAGAAATCAGATGCTAATAGTACCTTGGGCACTGTGCAGGGGAATTTAACTTCTCTAACCACCTATCATTAAAGTCAACAGCTATGTCCAGCCCACTCAGGTTTCTGTCTGTCTTATGCTGATATTTATGCTGGTAAGAGATCATAAAAGAAAGTCTGTTCCCATTTGATAACCCACAGCTTTGTGCAAACACCTAAACAAAAGGGGAGGCATACATTTACATGGGACAGTGTAGTACTACACAGACACACTTGCCATTTCTTGGTGACTAAACATGGCTAGTAGGAAGAGAAGAGCTGTGTTAGCTCAGTAGTCCATTGAGGGAATTCAGCTCTGTTTGAGTATCATGGCACGATGCTACATAAAATAAGCACACGTATGATGTTTATTTGTCCCGTCTGGAACATAATGATAAAATAACTCATTTGAAGTATGTACCAAAACTAACATAATTTAGGCAGTGGCAATGCTCTAACATAAACAAATACAGGGAAGGAAGAATTTGTGATTGTGTTTGATTTCCATGGGAAGGAAGAGGATGTTTAATTACAAACTTACTATGTACTTTGTCCAAGTGTTAATGAGATGACCTGGTGGTAAATATACAAAACAACTTTAAAGACCAAGATGGTTTAATCAAATTCTGACACGTACTCCTCCACCCATTGTAAGAAACTGAGCATGGGGAGATCAAAAAACCTCTCTTGATTATTACAGAGGACACTTTTTCCTAACACAGAAAGTACACGACACCCAAAGAGTACAACACATTGTTGTAGCTCTTAGAGAACAGTTCTGCAATGCAACAACAAAAACAATCTTCAACCAATTTCCAGCAAACTTTAAAATTTATCAAGGGTTTTATGTAAATCATATTGTTTACACACGTATCATTTGTAATATTTTTACTCTGCCACTTACTAACTGCTCACAAAATACACAGAATATAAGCATGAAGCCCACGGTTCTCCTCTGGCACAGCGGCACTGAAAAGTTGTTTGGCGCTTGTCAATACACTCCAAGTGATGACCAACTGAAGGATTCATGAGAAGTTAGAGTTTTCTGAACCCTCCCTTCTCATGCTGACATCACTAATTTCTGAAGAACCTAGCAATGCAGTTTTTACTAATGTTTTGGTCATATTTTCCATATTTGAATCTCCTATTATGGATTTTCCATTTAATCCCAGCACTATGGATTTAAGTTAACACCATCTATTCTCCATTTTATTTACAATGAGAAATATAAGCCTTCTGGAACATAAGCCTTTTGACCAGAACTTACTAGTTATCTCTGCCTGGTATGAAAGTGCTCCTTTCAAAGTTAAGAGGAACTGTTTTTCTTACTATGGATAACCCAAATAGGCCACTGCCTGGATTGCAGACCCAAAAGATAGGCCTGAAAACTGAAGCCCTGAAGTGCAACAACCTGTTAGTTACAGGATATGAATTTTCTCATGCATTAGATGTTGTCTGTTTTCTGTTTTAGCAGACAAATTTCTCAATTTGTTTGACAGAGAATATGGGGCAACACTGCTTCACTGCTCAAAAGCAACCTGATAAATGCATTACAAGATACATTTTTGTTGAGTTATGCTGGACTCTTCTCTGTGAAACTTTTCCCACATACCAAAGTGCTTTGCTCTACACAACCCCTCTTTGCCAAAGCCATATCTATGTAAACATGCTCACAAGCATCAGCTTTTTTAAATTTCTGCATCATCAGAAGAAAAGCTTTACACTTCAGATTATTTTTCTGCAAACTGAGATAACATAATACTCCTTATTCTCATTATGAGAATCTAGAACAATAGAATTCAGATCCTCAGAATTTGACTATAATAGCCACATAGAAAGCATAGTAGAGTTTACAAAAATATGTAGCAAATGAGACAAGAAATATAAAGATTTCTGTGGCATTTGCATCCTTACAATTAGCAAAAGGGCATGAGAAAAATATTCACAGAAGGGACTAGTTAAGTCATTTTTACCAGGAAGCTTAATAAATCAAGAGTAAACCATATCCAGTGGAGGGCAACAAGCACATCAGTCCAAGAAATGAGTCTGTTGTCCCTTTCAGGACAGAAGTTTAATCAGTTCAGAGGCAAAACACTGAGCTGTGGTTTTCCTTGTAAAAAGCAGATATATATACAAATATACAAACATTTGGTTGTTCATGAGTTCTACTGAAGGCCCACATACTCATAGGAGTTTAGACAAACTTTCTATATGCAAAATTGTAACCCATAAAACCATATACAGCACACTCCACACACCCATTCATTTTGTCTTGACAACAAGTCAAAGAAGTCGCACTGGAATTGTGCAAATCTCAAGGTTTTTCCTTGAAAAGCAATACAATGCTGGAATTCAGAGACTGAGCATTATAGTCCCCTAAAGACCACTTCCAGTCTTCAAGACAGTAATATCCTTCTTTGTGTACAAAACAGCTCTGGAGTTTGTGCATTTTTCTAAAGCCCTTAAAGACTTCACTTATTTTCATTGAAGTCTTAAACTATTATCTACCTATGCATAGGTATGCATAGACTAAGCATACACTTCCTATACATAAACTTTCACATACAGCCCTACTGACTTCAAAGGGGAGCAAATGGATTTGAACTCCATTCAAGTTTTATTTAGCTAGATCCTTCCTCAGTCAATAGCTGCATATGAAACAACCATCACCTCCTGGGACAACTGGGTTTAACTACAATTTTGTTTCTTTGCAGATTTTCTCCAAACACACTTTTCAATATTTCTCTTCCCCCTCAAAATATTACTATGTACATGGTGACAAGTTCCTGAGGAAAAGTTCTTTTTGTTGTAATCTGATTCAAGCATAAAACCTATTTTCTATTCAATCCTAGCATTATTATTTCATTTTCATGATATTTTGCAATTGAATATTAAACATGGAGTTTGGGGTTGTCGTTTTTCTTTTTTTCCCTGGAAGTTAAGCATTGTGAGATTCATCCATCAACAAAATGTTTATATGAAAAAATAAACAATAGGTTAAATGAACTCTGCCTTTATGAGCTCCAAATAAATCTGTATGGCTTTAAGGTAGAGAAAAACCATGGGTTGTTTCTTTCCTTTTTCCCTAAAATAACTTACTGATTCAAAATCCATGTCTGTAAAATGCCACATGGATTTATTGCACCCTTTACATGATGAAAGAAGCACAGGATGGAAAAACACATTTAAGTTGGGAGTTTGTACCTGTGCATCTCAGGAAATGGTTCAAAGTATGTAGATGATAGTACCTATGGATTGAAATTTCAACGCACAGAGCTTTTTATTTGGCCTTTGCAGGAAAAAGTGTGATTGGCCCCTGCATAATAAAGCTGATTGTTAAAAGATGCAGCACTGATAAATCTTAAACTTTTAGAAGTTCAAAAGGACAGTAACAGAATGTATTTGCTCATATTTCCAGAACAAGTACCAGAGAGCAAAAAGATGAAAAGTGTTGTTTTCATCTTTAAAATGTGACTAAACCTGTAAATAACTCCACTGCAAAACAAAACAGGATTTTGAGGTGGGAGCACATGAGACATTATCTGGATCTGGCTATTTGACTCTTTCTGTTGGCTTTAGCTTCCAACTGCTCTGCATCAGACCCCAACCTGCTGTGTAAGGTTAGGTGTAGTCTGGGATTCCTTTCCACTTCAAATCCATAACAAAATAGCTATTATTACTACTCATGACAGCTGAGAATATTTTAAATGGTAAATTAACACAAAGAATGGTTTGATTTCCACCAATCAAAAAAAACCCATAACCTTTTTTTATCACCATCCCTAAATAAGACTATTTTTTTCCATATACCAGTTCACAGATTTTTTTTTACAACCATTAAAAGGAAAAAAAAAATAGCAATGCAAAGATGATGTACAAATTCTGAATGTAAGTGAATAAAATCTTTTCTAATACAGACTTCTTCAGTCATATTTCTAGAAAAGACAGAGTGGAGATTCCGTACCTTACACATGAGTACAATAAAAGAGCAGAAAAGCAGTAACATGCAATGCAAAAATCTGATTTTGAGTGATGGCAAACTTTTAAGTACTTCTGATAACTTTTCACATGCCACATTTGAACATGCAGGTAGGTGATGGTTTCTAAAAAATGTTTATGTATCTCTCTCCTGCAAAATAAAGCATGACAGCTCACTGAAGTTTTTAAAGAAAAACCCCCTTAACTTTGTTTGGACTTGACAATTAATTCTGATCTGGAAGGCTGTCCCACAAAAACAAAGATAAAACCTTTTTAAAACAGAACAGGCTCTCTAATAAATGAATGTTCTTAGTTATAAAATAAACAGATTGAAACTCTACACTTAAAATATTTATTCTGTTATACTGAATTTGTACTATTAGAAAAGCCAAACACAGAGCTGCAATATAGTTTTAATAAGAATACTTGACCAAAACTGTGACCAAAAGCACTGTAAGAAAACATAAATACAAACCCAAACAAATGAGTGCTCCTGTCATATAAAGTTGCATGCCTTCTGTGATCCAGGAAAAAATACATAAAACAAAGCACCTCCTTTGAGGCACGTAGCACAGAAATCACATGTAAAGCTAATGCAATACTTCAGTAGATTTAAGGTTGAGTGATTACTCACTACTTAATGCTAAGCAGATGCATTTCAGACCAGTGGTAAAAGCATTTAATATAATTTTTTCTCTTGTAAGTGCTCTGGTTTATCCTAATTTCTTAAAATATCCAAGAAAAAAAATCTTCCAGAAGAATAGACCATCTATCTGCATTTTCATTGCTATTGGTTGCTCGTAAGTCAGTGTTGGGGAAGGCTAGTCTGCCCATTACTTGAGCCTTGAGTCACTCATGTTCACCCTCTTCAGCACTTTTATATCTTTCACTGAAATTCACTGTATTTTGGTTTCTGCATGAGGAATGCCCCTAAAGTTCATTGGAAAATATGTTAATGCAGTTAGTGTGGAATTATTCGGTGTCTTGTTTTTTGGTGATTATAATAACAACATATTTACAAGCCAATACAGTTTGAAAGAAAATCTTTACAAACAGTATCTTTCTCTAAAAACCTAAGACAGTGAAACAGAACAATATCCTTTGTCAATAATGATTATATAAGATAAAAAAATCACTCAAAATTGTGAAAATTATTTAGCCATAGTAATTATGTTGACATAAGTTAAACAGAAAGTTGTACTCAGGCCTCCCTCATAATCACATAAGGAAAAAACAAATCTACCATTT
The DNA here is from genome assembly GCA_013400215.1 of Cisticola juncidis. Lineage (NCBI taxonomy): Eukaryota > Metazoa > Chordata > Aves > Passeriformes > Cisticolidae > Cisticola > Cisticola juncidis. Next base: position 147,359 of record VXBR01009092.1, on the reverse strand, counting down.
CATAGTTCACCTACCCAATATCTGAACAAGTCTTTATGATGAACCTATGCACAGTTACACCTTACTTCAATAAATATTTTTTGTCTGTTAGCAGAGCAAAGTGATGGTTTATTTACTTTCATATATCCCACACACTTGCTGTGATGTGAAATAATGTACTATCACCCTGCCATGTGCTGCCAACTAACTACAAAATCATTGGTAATTGCCAATAAAGCACTTGAAATAAAGTGCTTATTTAAGCACAGCAGAGATGGCTCTAGGGCATATTTGCATCATGGGGCTGACATAAAATGGCTCCTTAACAATTCCAGATGCAGTCTTTATCCCTATCAATGACAAAGATATATTTTATTAACAAAGCATTATCTGAAATAGAATTATAATCTCCAGTCCAGAATATTACACTTCGCAGAAGAATGTACATACAGACAAATTTAAATATAATAATTGGTCATAGATTTTTGTTTTATCTGGATATCAATGCTCAGTAGCTGAAAGTGAAAAATATGCAGCCTTTCTGAATTACAATGTTTATTTTATAAATAGGCTAATGTACCCAGCATAGGAAACATGGAGCAGAGAAATGTACTAAGTCTTTAAAAGTGTACATCAGCTGTTTCTGTTTGTAACATCAGTAATGTAACTCCAGTATGAGTTGACTGGTTTGTATCAAGTTGATTGACACATTTAATTCCTCCTTTTCTGAAAATTCTTGCTTTTTCATAGATTCCACTGTATTTATTCTTTTATCTGGATGAATTTTTCTTTATTTGTACTTGTGAGTGTACCAATAATATTAAGTATACACCTGAAAACTTTTAATTATATGCCTGACATATAAGCACAGTCTTCCAGTCAAGGCAATGACTTAGGTTTCTGGTGACCTGGACTATTCTCTGATTCTGCCTCAAACTTTTCTTGTATTTTTAGGCAAGACTTTCATCTCTCAAGTCCACAAAGAGCTTAAAAATGTGCATATATCCATTTGTATTTCAAACAAAACATTTAGGCTCAAGACCTTTGCAAGCTGGTTGTTGATTACAGCTGTGTAGTGCCTGTAGAGGAAAGAGATTTACTTCAGGAAAACCTAAAGTCTACATATCCATCTCCAAAGTGGCAATTGCTCCTGCTCAGAGTACATTTTGGTAGAACTTGCAGTTTTAGCAGCCAAGGAACATGAGAGCATTTTCTTCAAAATAGAATAATTTTATCAACTGACAACATCCTCCTGAATAGTCTCAGATTTAAATTCTCTCCTGAAAGGGAAAAGATGTTGGCTAGAATCTCCTTGCATAGAGAGCAAACTTGACCATTAAGAAATGTCCTTATTATTGTCCAAGTGCCAAAAAAATGAACTACCCATGCCACTTAACAAAACCATCAGTGTGGCACGCTATTTAACAGGTAATCTCTAAAATGTAGAACAGTCCAGGCCTAAAAATTACCTCATGTTTTTTACTGTATATACCAAATGGGAGCAAGACATCCAGCAGAATAAAAGCTGGGGCATTTCTGACCCTGCTAGAAGCAGAACTTTAGCCCTGTAAATCAACCAGGAAAAGAAATTTAAGGGCCCTCACTATCATACAGCAGTTCTTTGAGGTTCTTTGAGGTTATACATAGGCTTATGTTTACTATCATATACCAAGCTTACACATGGAACTTATACTCCTTTCTGTATCAAACTTTATTGTAGTGAATTAAAGGATGATGAGATCTAGTCAAATACATGGATCCAAAGCAAATGGCAAACACAACCATTTTCTCCAGCTATGAAAATCTCACAGTTTAAGTGCCTCTCTCTCTCTCTCTCTCCAGATATATGATTGGATATGATTGGTGTTGTTATCTTTGTTCAGGCCATTATGGGAATTCAGTGATGAAGGGGAGCTGTTGTAGAATATATTGTCTATCAGCTTCCTCTCTCCTCATTCAGTTTCCAGTGGGAGTCCATGTATTATACTCAATGAAAGGTCTCTAACACTGTATCCTTTCTTGCCCTTTGAAGCTGCCTTTTGCACAGATCACTGTCACCACTTACTTAACCTATCTGCATTTTTAAATCATTTATCACTGTGGCACTGCCACCAGAGTGGTGTCAACGATTAAAAAACAATAGACAGGCTGTCTGCAGTTAGGCAGGGGAATCTGTGTGTTCAGAATATTGTGAGACCATGAAGTTTCTCTTGAACAATCAAGGGACTACATAAAAAGTTAGACTTTGCATAAAACTTTCAAAAATGAGTGTACTAGACCAAATAAGAATGTTGCATTAAAACAATGTTGTTTATAGAAATAACCTTACCTCAATGGGGAAAGGGTTATTTCAGAAACTTCTCTATGTTCCAAAATGAAATGAAATAAAAGGAAAATAAAATAAATTCTACAAAAAACATGCAAACTTCCTCCTCTCCCAACACCCCTCAAAAAACCACCAAAAAATCATTAAAATCCCACTGTTTTAATGCAGCATTCTTACTTGCTCTAATACACTCATTCAAGATTTATAGATGCATACACTTTGCAGTGTGAACAAGTCTGGTTTTAGATGAAAAAGAGATAAAATCATTAAAGCCAACACTTCAGATGAGAAGTTTTAGTGATATGTGAAACCATTAGATTAAAGCTAATACTCCAGTCTTTGAAAAAATATTCCCCTTTGTCTTCAGTACAAACTTGGCAATTTCAATGCCAATCACATTTTTAATTGCAAGTGAATAAAGCCTAGTAGCAGTGTTAATTTGTTGACTGTATGCTAGCAATAGTCCCTCCTCAGTTCATCCTACATTATTTTTCCTAGGCAAAGAAATATATTTTCTTGATTATTCTTAGTACAACAGATTTCATCTTCAGTGGGCCAAGTGGAAATCCAATATTCAAGTTGTTCTACTGGAAAAATATGACATCTTAATTTTGAAAATAAAGATGTTGCAGGAATCTTTTCTTTTTATTTATTGAAAATGAAAGAAGCGATCTGTAAAAGAAGTCCAGTACTTATCCTGAAATGTACTGATTTACTGGAAAAATTGAAATCAATTCTAGCTTTGGTGTTACAGGTCACTTAGCTGAAACTATACATGCTAAGTCCACATATTCAGCACTAATCCAGCTATTGCCTGTTTGCATTTTGCAGCATGAACAAGTCCTTCTTTAAGACACACAAAGAAAGAGGAGCAGATTAGCATTTTTCAGTGTCAAACTAGAATTTACTCATTAAAAAGAAAAAAAAATGCCATGAACAAAACAGGAAAGTATTCTTAGGGATTAGCATTGCATACACGACATTTTTTGAAGGCTTGATTTTTTCATCACATTCATCTTATTTAAACAGTCTCTTATTTCTCCAATATTTTAGTATTTGTGCTCACAACTCAAGGATCTCTCAGGAGGCCTCAGCTGAGATTTGGCATAACAGCATAGCAAGGTCACCTTTTAGTCTCATGACCAGAGCTCTTGTTCACCCTCACTGACCCTGCCTGCACTATATTCTGAGTTAAGTCATGCAAGGAGGTGGAAAGGATTATGCAAGAAAATGTGGGCAGGCTCAGTAACATGCATAACCTTATGCACTTCTTAGAAAAGAAGTACTTAACTCTCCCCTCTCAGCATGGTTTGCGTCTCTCTGTGGTGTTCAGTTGCCTTTTTATTCCTGTCCTTTTCTAGTCAAGCCAGATACAAATCCTGTGCTTTCGCACAAAATCAAAGGCATCTTTCTTTTGTACGCTATGGCACAGTCACAGGTATTTTAGAAAACTATTTGTGGCTTGCTGACACCCTGAAGTACTTTTTCCAACAGCCATTCTCACCTCAGCTGACCAGCACAGAACAACATGCCATTTCTGGATGCCACGCCAGAAAGCTTTCAGCTGTGAAATCATTCAACAGATATAGGAAACAATGCAGCCATCTGGGCAAAACTGCTGCGTTTTATTTGAAAGAATTTATCAACACAGAATTTCAGGGATACTTTCTTCTTCAAGTGGTATGATTAAACACAAGATTCAAGTAATTTTTTATTCTCTGTAGCTGTTTTATTACCCTTTAGTTGTTTTCCTTGCATGCAGCATATACCCAGTTCCTGCTTTACAATTATCAGATTCATTATTTTCTACAAGAAATACAGATGATTAGGCATCTTCAAAACACTGCTGGCCAACAGAGTAGTATGAACATAGCCACAGATCACCTACAATGAAGAAAACACTGCAGCAAAGTTGGTTTTTACCTTGAGCGATAAGATCCTGAACCAAATTAGGGGGGAATATAAAAAAGAGTTAATAACTAGGGCCAGAAGAGATATTACCTCTCTATAGTAATAGTAACTACCTCTCTATATAATAATATCTACCATAAACATTTTTCTTTCCCTCAGTTTCAGAAGTCTTACACATAGGGGAGGAGGTCAAAGAGGGTAGAAAACCAACCATTCTTTATTACTGGAACAAAATTATGTAAAATTTTCAGATTCTTTTAATTCCAACAATTAAATCTATATGAGACTTGGGCTTTGGATTTGTTTTTTGCCAGTATGTCTGAGACAAAAGTTATATGAAACATTAATGTTGATGCCAAAATAGTTGAAAAAAATTGATTGAAATAAGTAAACAAAAAAAATCAATATAATTTTAAAACCTGTTGAATTCATTCTCCAGATTCATTTTCTGTTTGATGCATGTCTATCTCATCTGTGCATACAAATGTTAAAAGATGCTTCTCTAGAAAAAAAAATCCTACAACTGTTTAGCTTTCAATGAGGACTCAGAAATTATTTTTTTAAATCGACCAGTTATTTCATGAATCTCAATTTCTGAGTGTTCAACTCATGTCATGCCAAAGAAAATACTTATTTAAGAACTGTAGAAATCACATTCTGCAAAGTAAGATGGTATAATTAGGATGTAAGGCAATAGAAACATAATTCCACATATGCAAGACACTGACCAAGTATTTCAAAATCATCTCTTAAATCAGAAATTGTTAAGTAGCATTGATGCTCATTTCACTTTCCAATTTGAAAACTGAAATTTTATTTTAAGGATATATATGAAACTTCATCTTGACAATGCAAATGAAGAATAGGATCAGACTATTTACTATCCAACATATTTGTTTACATGTACCAAAACCAATTTAAGCATGTCACACATGGTATGTAGTGTTCTATGAAACATGAGCAGTGAGAAACACTGAACATCTGTTAAAAGGTATAAAGCAAACCAAAATGAGGTTTATTTTAGTTATGTTGCTCATAAGCTCAGCAATAACTCTACATCCTACAAAACCTATTGCAGGAGTTAAACTACAGAAGTGTTTGCTGCTACCTGACTAGAGTAATTAATGATCCATCAAAAATGATGCGGAAGTAAATTTTGTACTAACAGGAAATGTGCTGAACCCCCCTCAGCTGCCTGAATCCAGACAACTGAATCCAAATGAACCATGGCATGCTGTACTACAGCATGGCTTAAGTACAATTTTCCCACTTACATGGTATGCCTGTGACAGATACAGCCTGAGGTTTCCATCAACAGACATGCTGTTATTATGGCAACTGCACAGGGTAATAAAAGAAACCTCGTGAAAACCACATGTGACACAAGTTGAAAGGAAAGTCACAGTAAATAATTGCTTCCCTGAAGCTGGGCCTACTGCTATTCTTTTAATCACTTTCATAACTGCTTGTTACTCTGTAGATTACAATAATTCTGCAATGAAATTATTTTTATTAGCAATACAGGTAGGCACATCATATTAAATGCTGAAATGAGAAATTTGTAAAGCCATCTTGGGGCTCAAAGAATGCAGTGACATTTGATTCTTATACCATTGTAGCATCAGTCCATTATCCCTAATGGACTTCATCCCCACTTACAGGGCATAGGAAAGAAAAAACAGTTGGTTCTTTATTCATAAATATGTTAGGATGACCAAAAACTGAAAAAGTTATATATGTCTTTGAGACTTCCATGACAAATTCTATCCTAATACCTGTTTAAACAGGTAAGGCATTTCTGATTTTTAATATAGAGATGCACAAATCTGATGGGAGAGAAATCAAGGTGAAAAATAAATCAATAAAGAACAGGAGATAAAAAGATTAAAATAAGTACAAAAAATTTGAGGAAATGTACTAACATAGTACAACTAAGATACCTGTACTAACAACAGGTATCTTTGTGACAATATTAATGTAAAGCAAATAACTTCTATAACTTGCAATGCTGTCAAAACCTCCTCCTGACATCTCCTCCCAGAAATACTGTCTATAGAAATCTAGCATAGCACTTCTAATGCTGGACAAACCTTTGCAGTTCTGAGCAGGCAGAATCATGTTTGTACTGTTCATACAACAAAAAATAAAGATTAACAAAGGGCTAAATGCCAGTACCTAGGCACTTCTAAATCAGGCTACAGGTTAAGAAAAATCCTCTTTCCAGTTCATTATAGAATCAAACATACTTCAGAAATTATAGTACTTACCGTGAAAAAATAAACAAGCAGCCCTTTCAAAGCAAGTTCAGACACTGTCTTTATAATAAATGAGGAAGTAGTGGAAGTAAGCCTTTGTGTGAAAAAACACCTCTGTCTTGCCTGCCATTCTGAGATATCACAATGAGGTATTTCACAAAACAAGATCTAGATCATTAGTTTAAAATTATCCTCAGATTCATCAGCAATGCTTTTTTGTCTGATGCCCTATTACATGTGGCCATCAGGATACAGACATAAGGGTTATTACAGTTATTTGCAAGGAAAAATACTCTCAACTTCTTAAATATTATGGGTAGCAGGGAAAGAAGGATGACAACTTTATATGTAGATACTACATATATCTACATTTCCCACGTAACATAAGGAAATTAACACATACCTACTTTTCTGTGAACTTAAGTTTAAATTGCCCTTCAGCAACCTGCTAGAAATTAAAAGTTCTTCAAGAATAGACACCAACTCTTACCTCAGGTTTTAGAAGTGATTTGGTGTCTCATCAGATATAGATGCAACAACTGATGAAGCTGCATTTCTATCACTGTTCTGTTTCCCTGTGGTATGTATAATACTTCTATTTGTGAAGGACTTGCTTCTATAATTTCTCTTCAAATCTATTTCAATCCTACAATACCTGCCAAATCATGAGCCTTACAGCATGATTTGATTGCACACAGGGCTAGCAGCACTATTTTCCTCAGTTTGCACCAACTGCTTATATTACAGTAACTTTTATTTTGGAACTAATTATATTTTCCCATATATAAAATGCTTCTGCTTTGTCAGTCTGTTTAATCAGCATTACACAAGAATACAGGGTGCTTGAGCCTTAAATTGTGTATATTTGCATGCCATTTTCTTCTCTTACTGCTATCACACAACTAATTCAGCTGCACTATGTGGCCAGATGTTAGTACATACTGTTGATCTGTGTCATTCTTGCCAACTCAAAAATTCATATCATGGGATCATTTTGAACAAATAAAATACTTACTGAGGGACAGAAAACAATGTGGTTTATGTGAAGGATGCAATGCATCCCACAACAATTTTATAGACTGTAATTAACTTTAATATTTTCATAAATTATAGAAAGTCTTCCTCCTAAGTTAGAGATAAAATATTAAACAAAATTATCTACTGTTTTTCTCTAATGGTGTGTTTCATACTGATTGATACAAACTAATTCTTTATTAATACATGAAGATCATTCATTGCTAAAGCAAAAATTACTACAAAATTACATCCCTGTTCACCTCTTCTCTTATTTACATGTTCAAAAATTACTCATTTTAAAATGAGTAATTTACCTCAATTTAAAAGTGAGGTTATATCAATAATTTTATGTACTGTAGTTATATTAAAATTCAATTCCTACTCTCTGAAAAGAGAAAGAAAGAAAGAAAGAAAGAAAGAAAGAAAGAAAGAAAGAAAGAAAGAAAGAAAGAAAGAAAGAAAGAAAGAAAGAAAGAAAGAAAGAAAGAAAGAAAGAAAGAAAGAAAGAAAGAAAGAAAGACACTCAACATATAGAGGTAGACACCCAAAAGCCCAGACAGTCCAAAATGGTTGGTTTACTATATCCCTATTTTAATACAGCAGTGGTCTACTTGTGATTAGTGATTTAAAGTGTCTGTAATGCCATGTTTGGTTAAAATACTCTTTAAAGATTCATCAGATGGGATTTCTTCTCACTTTTCCATTTTTCTTTATTTCTCTACTCAGTATCTTAAAGTGCCTCTTTGGTGGGCATGAAGATGCTGAAATGAAAAATTGCTTCTTCCTCATACTATGCTTATTCTTCTGATTTGCACAATGTGTAATTTTGTCCTGAAAAAATCAATTTTTCCAAGTTCATTTTTAGCCTTAAGATGAGTAATTTTAGTAACAGGGAGAAAGATGAGTGCAGAAAAAGATCTTGCAGCTTAAGGATTTCTGCATTGAAGTAGTTAAGCTTGGCTAACCATGCCCCAAAACATCTGTTTTTATCTTGTAGTCCCATTCCTTTGTCCTAATCCAGAAAACACCATTAGGTAGGGATTTTTGGCTGCTTCTCATGGAGCCTTCTTCATTTTATACATCACGTATTTCATTCCAGTTACCTCCTCAGTTCTTTTACCTTTCATGCAGTTGCATGTTTCGAGATTCCACCCGACTTCACATCTGCCATCATTCCCTTTATGCAAAAGAACCAGTCCTAGAGGGCTCAAAAAGACTTTCTCTCCCAGATCAGCTTTCCTGGTTTTGCTTTTCTACCTCCTTCTCGCACATACTGCTTGAGTTGCACACCACCATCAGGCGCTCAGCTGAAGTTACAGTGACCTCAGGCTGAAGTTATATGAACCTGCCATTTTCAGTTCAGATTAAGTTTCTCTTTTTCTGGTGCCCAAATTCAGATTCCTTCGGACAAGGGCTAGCCAGCAGCACAGACATGAGCTACCTCCTAAATTCTAGAAGTGCTGGGGCCTGCCAGGGGTTTCCCTTCCACCACAAACCCGGGCACCCAGGCATGTCTCCATCTCTGCCTTCCCAAGGAAGCGCAGGCTGCAAAGCAAACACACAAGCCAAACCCACTATATTATCTAATGAGTAGCAGGTTTTTTTGCAATATCCATTTCGATCATTCTCTTCTTTCACAAATACCTGGCTGGTGTTTTCTGTCAACCAGGAAAAGCGCTTCAGCTTTAATGAATCTGACAGCAAAGAGGGAGGGTGGAAAAATGAATTAACACTTGATACAGCCACCACAAATAGATACCCCGAATAAATTGAAATACATGAAAAGGCTCCTCACACTCAATCCAAAGACAATGTAATGACATCAATCACATATTCTTGCTGCTCTGTGTCTGTGACATAGTAAAAACACTATGTAGAGAAGGATAATGGGTGACAACTATGTGCTATTTCTCACAACACAAGGATGATGAGCTACTCAAATAAATGATAAGGCAGATTCTTTAATGACGGATGTTTTTAGGCAAAACTACAAAGCTTGAATTGTATTTCATTATACTTCCTGAAATAAACTTTGAACCTTACCTAAAAAGGGGCAGGGGATGGGGAGGGAGAGGGGAATCGAACAAAAAAACAATACCCTTTCCTCAGAAATCCAACTCCTCCAAAAATCCTAACAGCCACATCAACATCCTTTTTTTTTCTCAAAACAAACATTAAAGGGGTGTTTTCTTGGTATTTTCTAGATTTCAGAAATTACTGTGAATTGCCCTTTTGCAGTCACTGTCAGAGCTTTTCCTGTTTACATTGCAATATTAACATTTTGAAAAAGGGAGAGAAATTATTATTTGCAAATGTGGGAGTAAGTCCGTAGAGACAGTGATGTCTCTTGACACAAGTCAGTAGTATATCTGATGAAATATAAAACAGTTGGTTAATTACCAAGGATTGTGAGTGGTTACCAAGAAAGCACTGATTTCTTCCAACAATACTCCCCATAAAAAACCAAAAAACCCAATCTCATTATCAAGTCCTAACAAGGTCTTTTTTCTTCCCTCTAGGAAAGTACTCCTCAACGATTCAGTGACACAAAAAAAACCCCTAAATATCTTTTCTGGGTCAAAGCTAGAAAGCCCAACAAGCCCAAGAGCCAAATTTTAGACAGGAAAGTGACTGTGAAGTGCACCTATCCCTTGTGATTCATGTTTGCAGCTCAGCTGCATGATGGCTCAAGAGCACAACTACTGCTGTCAGGCTGATCTCAAGAAAAGGAAGGTATGTGCAGGACAGCTGGCCAGCAACAGATGGGAATATGCTGCTCCATCTCACACGTTGGTAGACTTCCTGTTGCAGCACATGCTGTCCAGAAGGAATTCTAATTCTAATGCAGCACCGGTCTTCCAAAGGAGGCCTGGCTGAAAGCCACAGTCAAGTCCTAGAATCCAAAGAACTTCTTAAATTGCCTATGAACTCCTTAAACAGTTCAGTCATTTATAGTTCAGGTCTGTTGTTTATGTTGAGAATTAATTAGTCAGTTCTTTTAGTTCTTCTTGTTTGTTTAAGGTGAAAAGTTTTATAAGCAGAACTTGATATAACTGTTGGCAGCTTAAAATTTTTCGTCCTTGAAGAAGAAAATTATTTTATTTTCTAATAATATGATAGATGCAAAAAGGTCATAATCAGTTGCAGTCACCACAAGGATTATTACTGCTTTAGCTCATTCTGCTCTATGGTAACATTAGATTTGACCACCAATTGACTTCTAAAATAGTTAAGCTGCATTAAAATTAGACTGTTGTTATTGCAATTTACAAGTTAATTTATCTCTTATTCATTCTCTTAACTCTGTATAGACACCAAGAATTTAATTTTGCTCTTTTGATATTTCAAATTAAATATTACTTGAAAACAAAAAAGTAAAATCATTTGAAAACTCAGAGAAACAGAAGTTAAGATACCAATTCATTCTGACCTTCTGAGTGGAAAGAAAGGAATAAATGAAACATTCATGCCACTTCTCATTATCAAGGTGTCTGGAAACAACTGTAGGAAGCTCATTCTACTACTCAAACTCAGCCTGACCTAACTAGTCATTGTGTGTCAATGTAAAGAATTATCATCTCATCTCCTAAAAATACACACTGTTGTGGATAATGTCATCTATACCATAAAAGACAGTATTCATTTGTAGTGCTAGATTCACACCAGGGGTTAAATTACAAGACACTAATATAAATTAATGGAAAAGCAGGTTAAATGGGATTACAAAATAGGATTTGGCTGAGAAATTTTGGGTTTTTTTGCATTATCAACTGTGGCACTATGTACAAAGAGTGATACAATTTCACAGGATACAAGGAGAGACCTTGAGCTCATATTATGCAGATGATTAGAATTTCTATGCAAACAATGCCTGTCCAATTCTATATGGATACATAAGTGTTCAATAGGGTATTTTGTTATTCTTTTCTCTTTTTGAAAAGCTTTCAAGTAAAAATTATAACATTATTAACAGTGATGTATAAATACAACTCTGTAGTGAATTCTTTATAAGCACACAAATTACAAATTAGAAAAATGGGTATGGTCTAATATTAATTAAATACCATTTCTGTTGTACGTATTTCCCTTCTTTTAAACTGAAAGATCAGTTCACAGAAATACATATATAGTCTGACATTTTGAAATGTCACCTGATTTCAAAGAATATCTGCCTAAGAACAAGAATCAATGTTTTACAGTTTCTTCCTCATTATCAAGTATTTCAGTATTCAAACTAAGAGAGCAATTTTTGTGACTACTTACACACAGTATTTTAGTACTTGAGTACTTCTTACTAGACCCCACAGGAATATTGTTCAATCTAATGAGATTTAAAGAGATTTGATGAAAGCAACCTATAACTTTGTATAATATGCTGTACAAAAACAAACACCTGCATACTCTGAGTACTCACACAAATAAAATTTATATTCAGTCTAAATGTTTACAAATATGAACCTTAAACAAATGAAAAGAATTGAGTTTACCTCATGCTCTAAGCCACTAATTCATCCTGACCACAAACCAGAACATTAATATGATGTAGTTCTACTCAGAAAAAGAAGCTGAACTTGCTGAATGAAATACTGCTAATTTTATGCTTTCTCTTTTTCTTCAACCTCAGAGCCAACCCTTTCCCTTTTTATGGTCTCTCTGCTCTTAAATTTGAGACCTACAGAGCACCAACAGCTCATCAACTGTCAAATATTTAAAAATTATTATTAAAAGTTAGAATTATTCTAACCTATTATTTTCTCTAATTTCTTCTCACATCAGATATTACTGTTGTTGTTTTACATCCATGAGATAAAATATTAATGTAAATGACAAACCATGTATCAGAGTTCAAAATCTAATGTAAAAGGACAAATATAAGTATACATGTAAATTTCCATAATTCATATAATTGGTGCATACAGTATATATAGGCTTTGTATCAACAGACATCTAACACATTGACATTTTTGAGGTTACTATAATGCATTAATTATGATCTACTGTTGCTAAACATATAATATTAATTTGCTGCAGTACTACGTAAGAATAAAAATTAAAATGGATAGCTGAAGATGGAGATAGTGGAGTGTTTTGTCAGTTTTAGGGATCTTTGGAACCAAACATCACAAATGGCAATGTTATCTGACGTTGGTGACCATTTCCATTTGTTATCTCCTAGAAGGTGATTCCATCAGTTTTGTATTGTTGTGAATCACCAGATGGCACTTCTCCCTGCTCTTAAGACTTACCCTCTGAGCATGTAGGAGTTAGATCTGGGACAAACACTTCCAGCTGACCTGAGATACTGTTTAGATGTTGAGATCCTTACCAGTAGAGAAGCACTTGTCTTGTTTCAATCCATCTCTTTTAACTGAATATATTCTTTCTCAAATTAGTTGCTGTAGAAGAACTATGTCCACAGATGTGAAAAAAAAAAAATATTAAGCCTCTACACACACTTTTGTCATCAAATATGGACTGCCTTGCCCAGGGACATTTTTAGAGGAATTCTTTCACATTCTCCACAAAACTATATTTAAAGCTGCGTTTCTAACTTGAACAAAATAATATTGATGAAAAAAATTAAAACCGTGTTGAAATGTTTGTCCATTTCTAAGCAGCACTGTAATTTTGCAGGTTTTATTCTGATTATGCTCTTCAAATCATTTCTCTTCCTTGTTTCCATGTGCAATCCACAGGAAGAAAAAAAAACCAGAGAAGTATGCAGTCATGTCAAGAGCTCTCAATGAACTACAACCATGATTCACTATCAACACATACTAATGGAATATCTCAGTGGAAACACCATAAAGCAATGTTTAAACATCAGGCAGTGATTGTTTTATAATATCTGTAACTACACTGCACACACATCTTTCACTCTCCTGCTTTCCTCTGTTGCATGGGTCCAGCACAGTGCTTCCTTTTCTCAGGGACTTTGGGCAGAAGAGGCAGGCTGATTTGGATCCCCTCCCGCAATTTCTTTCCTTCTTGTAGCTGTTTAAGGGGACAGGGAGTTGTACTGGTAAATAAATTTTATGTGAAAATCTGAAAAAACCCCAGGTTTTTAGGAGCAAAATTAAAGCAAAATGAATTTTCTTCATATTGAAACTTCACTAAGGTTGCATGCAGCATCACGAAAAGTCATTTCTTCAAGTATGACTCCTGTATGTAAGGACTTTGGGACCTCTCTACAACTACCCCGTGAGAATGCCTTTCCATTATGTCCTGGTTTTGCTAACAGTCAAGGCAATAATTTTAGTGTTGGAGAGCTACAGTACATCAGCTCTACATGAGAGTGAGACTTTGAGAATATACACTGAAGTTGCAGCCACTGATGAAAAACAAAATATGACTTCTTTTTAAATCTCCAACTATTTTTTTTAGAAACAATTTATCGATAATATCTCACGTAGATTTATTGAGAACCATACCATAAGCAGACGCAAATGAAAAAACTATAAAGAAACATATAAAATATCCATTGGATATTTTGAAATGTTTGAGGACTCCATTGAGGAGTTTTGTCTTTTTCTTTTTTGGAATTTGACCCACTTAAGTCCACAGCCTTTGTGTGTGATAAGCCCCTACAATGCTTCTGATGTCAGAAGAATTGCGAAGATGACAGCCAAAACCCTGGCCTCTAAGCCACCAGCCTACTCTGGTGAAATCAAAGGCAGCTTTAAACTCAGTTTTGAGCTCAGTAAACAAAGATTTAGGCCTCTAAGCTTTGATAACAGGGATGACAAAAACAGCCCCCAAAATGACCATCTTATCTTGATGAAATAAACTCAGCAAACTTCTTCAAAATTGTGTATAATCAGCCATTCTAAATGCTCATAGAGTATTTGCAAAACTGTTTAGGTTCACTAGAGATTTTAGAGGGGTTGTTATAAGGAAAAAAAATAATTGGAAATTAATTTTGCACTTGATTCTGAGGAATCTAATAAATTTTAAGCGCCTATATCTGAAACGAGGCACAGGACACTGAGTTCTGACATTGCAAAAGACTGAAACAGAGTTACTTGTGTCAGTAAAATACACCCCCATATTGTTGGTTTTAAAGCAATCCCTTAACCTTTATTATAAAAATCTCTGGTTTTGCAGAAGAACTGCCTGTGTAAGTGCTCAGTGAGGATGAATAACCTTCATTCCAACACTTGGTTTTATGCAGGGGGATTATGTTATTGCTTCCCTCCCAAATCCTTATGAAAATAAGATGTTTATCATGAAGACTTGCCTTGTAAGTAAAATTGATGTTGCATCGATAAATTAGGTGTTACTTCAAAACACACAGCATTAATTCTTCCTATCTGACCTGTGCTACACTGATCCTTCCCCTTCTTTTAAGTTTCTTTTTAGAAGACTCATCTTTGAAGTCTATTTTCTCAGAAATTTTGGCCAGGCAGTATGAACTCAACCCATATGAACAAAATATGTCCATCGAATCCACAGAGTTTGGCTAGACTGGGAATTGTCACAATTCAGTTGTCAATCCTTGCTGTAACTTTTCAGGACTTGACAGATTATAAGAATATTTCTTCTTTGAAGTGCTTCACACTGTTTTGTCAATACATGTTAGATAATCATTAAAAAGCCAACAGCAAATATTGTGCAACATGTGCTGGTGCACTGACTTGTCTTGCATTTAATTAGTGAATTAGTTTTGCATGAATTACCACAGTAATCTGAAACTACCTACTGCTGCTAAATAAAGCTAAAAGGAAAGAAAAACAGCACATTACCTGGCAGAGAGCTGCTGTCCAAGACAATAAGGGGAACTTGAGAGATACAGAGCCTTTGTTCAGTTTGAACATTTAAAGGCTCTTTGGAGACCTGATTGGCCGATTATCACACATGATGTTTGTGACAGTTTATTTTGTGTGACCAATCGCCAAACCTACAAGCATCTCAAATTACTGAGGCGCAAGAGGCTGTGGTTAAGCTCAACATCCAGAACAAAATCCCACAGAAGGACACCCTTAGTTTATTAAAATTCCATCACCTGTTTAGGGTTTCTTTCACAGCTTCTTTGTCTGACATGCAGGATTTTTCTTTAACATCCTCTGCTCAGTTTCAAAATTCTATTTAGATGCTATATATAACCTTTAAAATGAGTGCTAATGTCTGGGGACACCTGAACATAGTTTGTATCTAATGCTCTAGGAGTTCAGCATATATGGTGACGTTGGTTGGGAAACTGCCTTTTATAACATACCCCAAGTTAAGATCAACATTGTTATTATTTTGTTCAATGACTAAAAAGTGTAATAAAAATGCTCTAAAGATCATCAGTAAAAGTTTAAAGGGAAAACTAGAGGCACTTAATGCAACTATCATGTTGCAAAAGTCCAATTTTTTTCTCATTTGGACAAAATTGTCTAGCAATTAACAGTAAGTGTTCAATTAACTTAGTCATTTTTAAACTGCTCAATTAACACTGAAACTATAAAATACTGCATAAGGCTTTATAGAGTAATTAGAAACTTCGTATTAATAAGTAATGTTAGCCATGACAATATTTAAAAAGCTGTGTTTTGCTAGAGATAATGCAGAATTTACTGTAGAGCTCCAAAAATTATTTTCCTTTATTTCTTAAATTAAAAAAAAAACAAACCAACTCTCACTATTTTTGTATAGGGGAAAAAAATTGAATCATCTGCAGAACTGATGGCAGAATAAATATATTACAAGACAGGCTGTACCTAAGACCAGATCATACCTTCCCTCAAAAACTCTGAGCAAAATGTTTTCAAAGTTCACATCAAAAGCCTTTTCTTTTTAAATGCAAAATGTTCTCAATTATTTCGCTGGAAAATCAGGCAACAAGGTATGTGTGTCCTCACAACTGTTATTTTTTATCAGTCTCACACACTATACTTGCCTGGACCCAAAAAATGCTGGAAAAGGATGCAACTGCCTGGCCAAAAGAAACAGAAAAACATTGTGATGACTCAGGCTGGAAAATAAATTAAAACTTTGTCTTGTCCTAGATATTCACTAAGCAACTGATATTAAAGCTTCAAAGCTCTTAGAAGTGCTTTGTTTGGGAATTTCTGACCGTCTCTGGGACAGATTTTCTGGGCAAACTGCTGTTACTTTCACTGCCTACAACTCTGAGTGTTTATAGGCAAGAAAGCAATTCTAAAAATAAATTTGTTCATTTATCTGAAAATTATGAGCATTTCTAGGACATGTGGCAATCTCACATGAAAAGTGAAACAAATCCAGAATTACTGGAAGCTAACCCAATAGGAAACTTGCTAAAAGAAAAAGCCCAGCCTAATCATGAGAAAGTATTATCATTTAATTGATCTCTGTATTGTTGGAATCTTTAATTTTAATCTGAAACAGTTCTTTAGGGAAGAATGAAACATGCTGGAGAGAATACATGGCAGTGAAGGTGAGCCTCTAATGCCAATCTGTGAGGAGGATACTTGCAAGTGTTGCTCATCTCAGCAGTGAGAACAGCAGGAAGGGAGCGTGTCTGCTGACACAAGCACACAAGAAGAGGGCAACAAAGGAAGTAAACACGGTTGCTGAAACCTGACAAAGACCCTGCAGTGACAACAATACCACACTTCCTATAATTGGAGTGAAGTAGGAAGGGGGGCATTGTTATTGCTGGACACTTTCTGTTACACCTTGGCAACCCGTGTTTGGTCCCGGGTACAGCTTCTCACTTGTGTCAGCAGAGCTGCTCTCCCCCACTGTGCCCTTCGGTGGCAAGCCCTTCCTGCCACAGGATCCCCATCCCGCCCCGGCGGGGGAAGAGAAAATCACCGCGGCCCCGAGATCTCTGTGCCCGTGAGAAAGTCTCAGAAAGATGGATTAGCAGCAGGTGCCACTGCAATGTCCGCAGGGATGCTGAGCACAAAGCCCACATGAGCAAGCACAGCACAGCACCAACCTGGCATCACGGTGGAGGACCACAGCTGCCTTTTGTCCATTGACTTCAGAAAGCAGTGAGGACTGACATCTGTGCCAGTCCTGTGGCTGAGCTGTTTAAATTCAGAGCAGGAGGCTGAAGGTCAGCACTAACACTAAAGTGCACTTTTAAGTGACAGAGCTAATTGGCATGGGCATGCCAGTGGCAGACAGCTGGCCTCCAGCCCACTGTCAGCTTGAACTTGACAAAAACAAAAGTTAATACAGTCTTGGACTGTTGTCTATATAAAAACATATCATTATCAAGAGGGCTATTATTCAACTCACCATGAGACTATATCCAGCAGTGTATTTTGTGAATAGTAATGGCAGGGTGTTTTACATATAATACGAATGTACCTACTTGAGATACTCCTCTGAGAAGGGTGCCTAAGCTGGCTCAGTTATTGTACCTAGCTGCCCCTTCACACATAGGCACATGGCACATTAAATGCAGCTATTCCTCTCTGGAAGAGAGCCAGATACCAAAAGGAGAAATTTTTTGGGATCAGAAGATTAAAATGTTAAAATTAAAGTAAACTCACCATAACTATTTAGTATGGCTGTTGATGTGAACTTCATCTCAGATATTCTACACACTAACATCTGCTCAACTATTTCTTTTTAGTAATAGATAGTTGAAAAGCAATAATATTTGCTGCATATATTCGAGTGCTATGATTAATACTGCAGCACAATTCTTCCTTCTGTTTCAATCCAAGCCTTCTTGAAAGAATGCTCTCTGTTAGCAGTGGCAATAATACCTAAAGCTATATAGCAGCTTGTTCCAATAATGGATATTTGGTCACAAATTGTTTTATTTTGGTGTGAATTTTTACCTTTTTTTTTTTTTTTAATCCCTGAAAGATCTAAGGTACTGAGTCACAATCTTCTTTTCTCCTACTCGTATATACTCTAGATTTACACATTTTAGAGAAGATTTAAGCTTATGATACAGATCTGCAAGATATTCTTTGACTTACACATAACTTGACTTTTTTCTCATTTAATGGAGCAATCCATCACAACTACGTTTTGACATTAAGAGTGCTGACATCTGCATGTGATCTGGATTTGTAGGTTTCACTTATAATCAGTGGACAGAAATCAAGTTCTGGACACCTCTCCCTGACCTGTTTTAGACATGCAAGCTATAACAAAATGATATGTGGTCTACAAGTGCCTATATTTCTGCATTATTTAAAGTACATCTGGAAAAGTTGTTCAATTATATGTGCATAAGCTACTGAAGCCAGTCCTATATATAAAGTTGTAATACAGTTTCTTGGTATTGCAGAGGACCGAAAATAATGACCCAGTCCTTTCTTCCAGTTCACTGTTTTTTAAATTTTAAGTGCTTTGGGGGAGGTAGGACAAGGGTTATTCTGTTGGCTTATTTAGTTCTTACGAAATAAGAAAGTGAAAAGTGTATGCTCTAGATTCTAAAAATGTCCTTTCCATCTTCATTGAAACTGATCCAGAGCTTAACAGCATGATGTTGAAATCTGAAATTCTGCAATCTTTTCTGTAGTGCTGAGAAAAATAGGTCCAGTTTAGCTGAGTATTGCATCTCTGAAAAGCATGTGCTACAAGACCCATATTTTGTCTCTGTGTTTGCAAAATGTGCAATTCAGGACTCTTGCATCACAAACATTTTTGTGGTTGTCATGGCTTCATAGAAGAAAATTTATGGAAGGTGCAGACAAACTCTTGTGCTTTGCATACTGTAACAATTACCCTTTTTGAAAGTAAATCTTCAGGTCAAGTCTCATGCAAAAAAGCATAAGAAAGAAAATCACTTCCATGTTAAACAAAATAGTGATAAATTTCATACGTGCAATTTTAATTGACAGTTTAATCTATTAAGTAACTGGATAAACCACTCAATTAAAACTTGAAACAATGTTCAATGCCTTACAGAACAACACAGAGGACAGCTTACCTTATGTAAAGGCTGGACACTTGCCCAGATCCACAGAATTTGAGGCATCATTTTTAGAGCAAATTTTTGACTGCACTGATTAAAATTGCTAACAAGACATCAATTTTTATATTGCATACATACTTTGTCTCATATTTTTGTGAAATTTTGTGAGATTGTATTTCATAATATCTGAAAATGTGACATTCTACAGTTTTATAAAAGTACCTGGTATTAAATACAATTTCTTCCAAATGTGAAATAGAGGCAGCAGAATAGATTTGATTCAGGCAACAAACTAGCTAGGGCTGTCTCTGATGATGTAGATACCAAATGTGCATCAGGGACTGCTTAAACAAAAAAAACAGTAACAGTTTGCCCAAGGTATTGCCAAATATTTTTGAATAAGCTCAAGAATTTCATAGCAGATCCCTCTGCAGAACAACAACAACAAAAAAAGAAGGCAATTTAAATTTAAAAACTACTCTCTGTGAATTATTTGAAAGGTATTATAATGCAGCATGAAGTTTTGTTGGCTTTGATATCTGCAGATACACAAGAGCTTGAGTAATTAGACATGCCATAGGGTGTGCCAGTACACAAGTTTGAGTGTGTTAGATATGAAGGAAATAAAAATCTGAAAGGTATGTTGCACATCACATTGCCCAACATCCCAGCTTTTGGGTTGCTTCTTGTCTGTTTCTGTGTAAGCATTCTTTATCAGTGGGTAAACCAAAGGGTATTAAGGGGTGAATGGAGAATACCATCAGGACAAGCATGGAGAACAGCAGATCAAGACCTGCTGTAGCTGGGCAGTGTGAAACACAGATTTTCTCACCTTCCAACATGGCAGTAACTCTCACCTCTCGTACAGCACCCTTTAGAATGAGCCAGACACACTGATGAGTTAAAAACCACCTGAGAACAAGTCACAAACAGGAGGTTAAAGAGAAGAAACAGTGGTTTCCTTCTCACCAACCACTACATTAACATTCATTGCAATGGTACTCCCCCACCAGCCCCTCAGTCTTCAAGCCCTCTCCAGCCCTCTCCATCTGCAGACACTGCTTCAGACTGCTCCACAGATTGCCCACTGCCCTCCCTCCACTCCTCCTCCCTAATCCTCCAGCTTCACCCAGCTGTCTCACTCCTCCTTGCTCTAACAGCTCTAGTAACTCAGAAACATGCCAGCATACAAAGTCCAAGGAACGGGAAAACTACTCCACAAATGACTTACAGCTTCTTCATCAAAAAATGGTATTTTAGCTTTCCCCTGGTTCCCTGATTTCCCTTCAGTTGTTCTCACTATCCTGTATTTAAATGTCTCTGTATGAATGCATAGATAATCATACATGAAATAAAAGAATGCAATATCTTAGAAGTAACTTTCAAGGCTACTCTGTCAGGGTGGAGTTTAGCTGTGATTATTTGAATATATTTCTGCCTTAAATAAGGAAGTATAAAGTTAGTCACTAACAATCTTATTTTTTAAAAACACTTCAGTAGTTCATGAAACCCAAATATGTTCAAGTCATTAATATATGATGGTAATTTTCCTCTTTTTTTGCTCAGATCATTTTAGATGCTTATAAGAAATCCATTTTTCTGTCTTGCACAAATTATTTGTGGGCAAGTGTATTTTTTAGAGTATAAAATCTTTTTCTAGTCAGATCAGATAATGTATGTGAGTCAAATTCAGGGGAACTGAGTATGTACATAAGAATGATTATTAGAAACTAAAGGGTGTTTTTCAGAAGGGAGAATAAGCTGTGAGAACATTGCAAAATACAAGTGAAAAAGATAAGGAGCTTGAGTGCAATAGTACTATTGCCTTTACCAGCATTTACCAGGCTTTGGAAGCCTGGATCTCTTACTTTTAATCTTTGTCACTGCACTATTATAGTGTTAACCAAAAAAATACTTGTTTCTCACCTGTAAGAAAACACAAGATGTTCTCCACCTTGAAAGTTTCCTATTTATGTACATATATATAAGTTGTTAAATACGTACTATATTTTTTGGAGGTTCACTCATATTTTCATCTGAATCTGGACCATGATTAAGAGAGGCATTTAAAACAAGTAAGCAGTAAGTGTAGGTATATGCTATAGTGGGAAAATGACAGTTGTGCTTGGGAATGTATTACTTAAACAGACTAGCATAGTGATAAAAATATTCAGCAATTCTTAAAGTAATTTGGTTTAAACACAAGAAGGAGATACAACCCAAACTGATTAAAGAGTGTAGAATCATGTATTTCTACCTTGCCTTGCAGGGCAGCTATGCTGGCAGAAGTTTTCACCTGTAGGATCAGCTCTTGACTGTAGCATCTACAAAGCTAAAGCTGTTGGTTTTTTGGGTTTTTTTTTTTACAGGTAAAAATCCACACAAATCCTGCCTGAAGAAAGCAACATTTTATGCAATTCCAGGCAGGCCTGAACACCACAAAAACAGAGCACCATTCCCTTGCAGCTCACTTTTCCTTTTTGCACTCTGGACTAGTCACTGTCCTCCAAGCCACTCTGAGTAGGTCTATTTGATATAAATACAACATTTTTAACTGCCACAGGTGAAAGATGCAGGTCTCTGTACAGTTTCACTGTAGCTCCACAGCAGCAGGTTATTTCAGAGATGGTAACCTTAGCAGTAACACAAACCACCTCCCAAAGGCCAGCCCAATGTCTGCAGCAGAACTGCTCCATCTATTCTACTTAAGCTGCTGCATTTTAAGATCAAAATTAAAGGCAGTGCTTTGACAACCTCCACTCTGAGGCACAGTGCTACCATGGCTTTCCTCAAAAGCAGAGCAGTGCTTTGCTGGACTGCCCAAGAACTGAAGCCCAGTAGCCTGATAGTTTATATCTTGTACCCTTCCTCCCTTTTTCCTCTGCCTCCGAGACCTTGTGTCTGGAGGAATCACTGCAACACCCTCTGGATATTATCAGTTCTGTGAAAGATAAAAAAAAAATATTAGAAACCATCTTGGATATGCTTTTCTCTCTTTAGGACAAGAGTCTCTTGTGGTTCCTGCTTGCAGCAGAAAGTAGGCAGCCCATTTCTACCTTCAGCAGTGCCCAGATAAGCAGTTCTACCAAACTAAGAAATAAATAGGGATTCCCTCTGTCAAAATCACAGAAGCAGAATAAAATGCGCCTGGGAGCATGAGTTCAACCAAATATAAAAGGTTCTGTGCTCAGTGGGGTTCAGTTAAGTAAATCAGGTCCAAACTTTTAGGAACACAAACACAAACCATTCCCTTCTCAATGGGGTAACAGAAACAAACACATCAAGTTAATGAACGCAGCAGGGATTGACCAAATAGTTCAAACTCCCCTTTGGAGCAGTGTGAACAGCTATGAAGCAAACAGCCTTAGCCTCTTGGCACAGGAAAACAGAACCTGCTCAGCTTTGGTTGGGTGACTAGAAACTTCCTTGATTACTGAAGTCCTTCATTCTAAAATATAGAGCTAAACTTACTACTAAATGCTGACTAAAGATTCATCCATTCAGTTCTGACAGTTCACATGCCAAGTCAAATTACTGGCACCGAAATGTCTCCTCCAAGCATTTGATTCTGTTGTTTTCATAGCTGGTCCAAATTCTGCTTCTCCTCACACTCCTGTAATGCCAACATTACCCATCAGGAGCCACTACTCCTTCCATGCATCTGGTCATGGAACTGTTCCAAAGAGATCAAAAGGATCATCTGGAAAATACATACAAATATATATGATATTTATGGCTGCTTATTACTGGCTGTAAATACCATACTGCAAAACTAGAACTTCCCAAAACATCAAAACAATATAATTGCACTCTTCCAGGGCTTTCTTCATTTCTCCACTTCACCTCCTAGTATGCACCATATATTGCATATATATTCCTATTTTCACATCACTTTACTTGTACATATATATATATATATATATATATATATATATACACACACACAATTNTATATATATACACACACACAATTATTGCTATTGGAAAACTAGCTACTCACTTATGTGTACTCAGCTCCCATATTGAGAAGTAAATGCTTCCCTCAGACCACACCAGAACGCAAGATTCTCTGCATATAAAACAGCTATAACTGCTGTTCAAAGTACTTACAGAACAGGGTGATCAACATACAGTTATAACTTCTGTTTTCATCCAGTACATGTTCATTAGTAGAAGGGATTGATTTAAAGTGGGATTTAAACTTCAGTTGTTAAGAGAGAACAGCCTACTTAACCAGGATCCACTAACACAGAAATTAGTGAGTCTCATTTAGGTGGCTAATTTAGGTATCACAAGAGTATAGTCGTACATTAAAAAATTATTGTATTTATACATCTGGGATAAAACTGGTAAATGGGGGACAAGGAAAAAAATAAGGAAGAAATTTGTAACCGCCTTATTAAAAACATATCCTGGATACATAATAAAACATACAATTCAGTGCAATTCAACTATCAATTTAAGTATAATAATTCCAAGTAAGTTGGGATATGACAACTACTACAGCTTTGCAAATTTTTCAGGAAATACCTACAAGAAAAAAAATCATGGCCTCATAGCTTTACATTTTCATTGAGAACAATACAATTTAAGTCATCATATTACATATACAATATTTCAGCAATGCTGACATGTATCCAGAACTGCAAGCTCATTTTGCAACCCAATTCAGCAACAACACCTTGTTTCATTAACACCTGTCTTCAAAAGAAGAATCTATTTTTATTGTGGAAAGGACAGGCTTTTGTATCCCATACCAACAAAAAACATCCTATACTAACAAAAACCTTCCTATGGCCTACAATTAGAGTAAAGAAACCATAAAAGCAAAGGCCTCAATATTCCCTCTANAAAAAAAAAAAAAAAAAGTTAAAAAATCAGAAGACAACTAAATCCTTCTCTAACTGTAAACATGATGTTATTCCACTTCTGCTAGGTTGAAGATATCTGCCTCTGAAACTGCTCAAAATACTATTTCCTCAGGTTAATGTGTTCTCCCATCTACTCTGCTTTCACCTTCTAATGTGTCATTCTTCCAGGGCTACATTTTTTCTGTAGCCTAATAATGACCCCTGAAAGGCAGAATTAAAAATCATAATAATTAAGAGTGTAAACATTTGTAACTCTAAACATAAAAATAGCATGGTAAAACATCAGTACTGGTAACTATGGAGAAGCATCACCTGTATCATATGAAGAGTGTCCTACAAGTGACAACTGCAAGTTTTAGTGTGGAAAGTCCAGTAGGCTGAGGATGAGCAGAGCAGAATACTAACTTGCTACTGCATCTTGGTTTTCATGCTTAGTTTTCATTTCTAATAAATGGGGAGAAAGACAAAGTTCTCACCAAAATAAAGATGGGAATGGCAGAGAAGATGGACACATTAAGGCACTTATCTGGAAATA
This sequence comes from Cisticola juncidis, assembly GCA_013400215.1. Classification (NCBI taxonomy): domain Eukaryota; kingdom Metazoa; phylum Chordata; class Aves; order Passeriformes; family Cisticolidae; genus Cisticola; species Cisticola juncidis. The sequence goes on along the minus strand of VXBR01009092.1, from coordinate 122,614 downwards.
GGGACATAATTTTGGTAATCATTATGAGAAATAATTTCCATTTAACCTAATCAGGCAAGTCAAAGCAAGAGATCAAAAAGACTAAATAATGGAGTCTTAAGAAGCTGTCAGATGTCTCTCCAGCCATTACTTGGTGTAAACCATGAGTCATCCCTTATAACCCAGTAGAACTACACCACAGGAAGGGAGCTCAAGCTCCCTTGTGGACCTGGAGTCACAGAAGAAGAGGAAATGCCAATCAAGCAACACTGACATATTGACTGACCAAGAGAAATCACCATGGTGCTTTTAGGTGTCACTTAAAAATGCCCTTCCTGGATTTCTTCACCTCACATGAGCTTGGCTCTTATATTCACTAGCTTAAAAACCACTTTCATTACTTTCATAGAACTAAAAGTGAAACAGACCACAGGCCATGCAAGGCACTCATAATGTTCTAGTGTTGCTAGGTATGAATGAGGAAATAAACTAAATTGAAATAATGCATCCCTATTTCGAGCATAACTACAACAAAACATCTCTTTTTCAATTACTACATAAGAAAAACATAAGAAAAAAATCCTACCTTATGCCTCTAGCCAACATAATGATACCTGAACAAGAAAAAGAAAATACCTGAACAAGAAAAAGAAAACCAGTTCTCTTTTCCTATTCTTCACAAATATAAAGCATACTTTATGCTCTGTAAATACAGGCTATTATGGCGTATTCTTTTCTACCTATTTTCTGTATATATACAACCCAGGGGTAAAAAAATACAAAAGCTTTTTTCATTCCTTGCTAAAATATGTTGTTGTGGTTTCTAACCATGTGCTATTGAGTCCCCTGATTCGCCTTTTGTAATGTTGGTGAGAAAGGAAAGAGGCTGCCTAATGGAAGATAAGGAGTTAGGATCCCTGTGTGATAAAATGAGTAGAGATCTCACAAATTCCTCAAGGCAGAAAGGAATAGTTTAGCACTATGTACAAATTATTACAAAGATGCACATTCTAAAAAGGGGCTGGTAATAGGATGATAGGCCCATTGCCACCTTCAGCCTCCAGCAGTGATTTCCTGCTATAGTCTGTTCAGCTCTCTCCACCTGCTCCCAGATGCAACCCCCTTGCTCAGGCTGCTTGAATCTTTGTCCTAGGCACACTGTTTTTGAAACCAGTCTTCAGTTCTAGCTTGCAGCAGACATCTCAACAGCTTTCATTTCTACCAGCAGCAGGAGGCACAGCTGAGAACACAGGGTCCACTAACCAGATTCAGACCCAAATCTATCCTCGGCAGAGCATGCAAAAGCAATGACATTATAGAAAAGATCTGTTCAGTGGAATGTATACTCAGCAAAGGCTGAATTAACAAGGAATTTAGCACATAAAATTCCAATTGTTAAGAAATTGGACACTTAGATTATCAAGGGGAGTTTATTTGCATCAAGTTGTTCTTTTCTTGGCTTCTTTTGTGAACCCGCCCTGAAGGCCATTTCAAAAATGGAAACTATAGGAGTTCAACCTAGTAATGACAACTCCTATGGCATTTAATTCAAGAACACAGGTAACTGCTGAAATATCCCATATTTTTTGGTTCCAATTTCCATCTCTCAATAAGGTCAGCAAAGAAAAGCAGCTATGTCTCTCAGAAGCCAAATTGTTAAAGCTAGTAGTTTGAACAGTTTATTATCACGTCAAAGCTTCTCGTCTTCACCACCAAGTACTTATGCTGTTATCCCAGAGATTTGAAAAGAATACCACACAAACCTAATTTCTAATGGTTTTAAAAACACTCTAATACAATTAATTGCAAAAGCCTATGCTGGAAGTGTGCATATGCTCATTTCTCTGTCTGAAATACTCACCAAATACGCTGCAGGAGGAACTAGCTATGTTAAAAAAATCAAGTACGCATTTTGCATATATGCTGTCACCATTTTTGTCAGCACAAAAATGGGGATTTCTTTTTGGTTGTTTTCCTCACGTTTTTAGTACCTCAAAATAAGTACTTATTCTCAGTATTTCTTGATTTCAGAACACACAACTGAAAAGTAAAGCTCCGAAGGTGAATCTATGATGTTAAAACTCACACAACAGACTAAGTGAGATTTCACCTTTTTTTGTCTCCTTTTTGCTTGTACCATAGACTCCAGGAATGTTGAGGTGCTGAGAGGCAAGTATGAATGTTAAAACCTTAATTAACCTAATTCTATGGGAAAAAAGAATCTATCTTTTGGGATAATGTACTGCTGTTTTGTGACTGATTTTACTAATTTCAATTAAAAGAGTAGACCATGTGGAAGAGGCAATGTGCCTCATTGCACTGTCATTACCACCTCTGGCAGTGACAGAGATGCTGCAATTCTCTGATGCCAAGCACATTTTGAGCACCATTACAACTCTTTGTTGTATGTGCTATCCCTAGGTGCCAAATTCGGGAGTGTTGCCAACAGTTTGCTAATCCTGAGGCCACATGATAGAAAGGCACTACACAATGGTCATGCCTGAAGCTGCAGCAGGAGTCTGCTTGCAGGTATGGGAAGATGAGGTACTCTGAAGGAGCAGAACTTTTAAAATATATAAATAAGAAAATCTATGAAACGCAGTCGTTCTGAGTCATCTTCTTTGCAACATGCTTTCTGAACCTTCATCATCACCTACACGAGTCTTCCACTGGAAAACCTTAAAGAAAGATAAAAGTGAAATAACTACCAAGCTTGCTGTCAAAACAACTGGAAAGGTATTTTGGGGGTTAACAAATATTCACACTGAAAGAAAACAAACACTTTTTAAACAATCTTGCATGTTTGGGCAACTTTAGTCAGCAGAGTTTTATGCTCTGACTGGTTTTTGCAGAATTTGATACTGTCTTTATTCTTCATAGCAACCATAAGAAAAAAATGCCACATTCACCTATATTCAAATATTCCAAGTTCTACAATGTTTGAACATCCTGTCGTTTGTTGACAGGTGAGTTAAAAGTACAAGTTTCCTACAGTCTAAAATTCATAGCCAATTTTATGTGAGTTACACTATTATTCAAAGAACTGCTTTCTTGTTGGGTAGAACTGAAATATAATCAATAGCTAACATTCAATAAACATGACACCAGCTTGAAAGAAAACGCACCAGCACTAAAAAAAAAAAAAAAAAAAGACCTAGCTTAAGTTTGTTCTCTAGTGCTTCCTGCCTTTATGAATTAATCCAATTTTTTAAGATCTTAAGTCTTATAACTACAAAGGAAAAGAGTATATTGTGATAAGGCTCAATTATTTTCCCTTATTTTCCTCTTTCATTTTTGGGAACCTTTTAAAGTGGCCTAGTCATGTTCATATCCTTTTGGAAATGTTTATTTATTTTTATTAGCTCGTAATGGAAACCTCTTCATTTATATCAAGCTCTTTGTATCAGTGTTGTAAGACAGAAAAGCACTGCATCCCAAAAATAAAAAAAAATATTAGTATGGAACTCGAAGCTTGACCTTGAAAACGTACAAATAGAGGCACTACTTAAAAACAACACATAAACTCAAACTGAGATCTACAAAAGGAGCTAATGATGATGAATCTGCCTCACCACCACCACCACCACCCAACTTCCCCCCTCAAAATATTATAAATTAAAAATCTTAAGATTACAAAGATAAAAACAGAGCAATAAAGACTGTGATTCTTTCTAGTTCATCAGCCATTGTGACAGAGTTAGATAACCTTTGCTCTTCAATAAGAGTTTAACAAGATTTTGATTGCTTGACCATAAGACCAATAAACACAAAAAATATTGGAAAGATTGTAAAGCCAAATAGAGCTCTGCAGTCAGTTTGTCCAACGTCTACTCCTTAAGTCATGGAATAATGTCTCCTTACTCCTGTAGCCAAATTACTTTTGTTCGAATACTGAAAAACTTTCTTCAAATGTTCCAAGGTTCACAATAAAATTAGAGAAGCTGGCCCAACAGATCACAAATACATGCAAGTCAAGGAATGCAGGTCTGGACTGAGATGTGTATGTGGGACTCAGCCAGTTCCTCATATTCATTTGACACATAAAACAGTTGGTCAATGACATCATATTTTCCTATCTAACCTCCTCCTTGGTGCTGTGCAAATATTATGCCATATATATATTACACAAACAGACACAGAAACTGGTACCATTCCCTATCAATGATTTAGAGCTGTGACCTTAACATTTTAATAAAACTCAAAAGACAATTACATTTTTGCAATTATACCAACCTTGAAACATAAAATTCATTTAATGTTACAGATTATTTGCCTGGCCCAAGAACCTTCTTCTTGATTCTCACACAAGAAAACTGACAGCTTAAATTCTGGCAAATGGTGTTAAGAGATACAATTTAATGAGAACTATATTCTTGCTAAAGCAAACTTCTCCTCAAGAAAAATGCAGCTCTTCAAAAGCATTATGTGATTCTGCAATGGGAAATAAAATCAGGTAGGTCATAGCCTCTTTCCTTGAAATGAAATGGGTCCAATAATAACCCTATTTACTAGAAATAAATTTGCACCTCCTCACTGCAAAAAGAGGACTAGATAATTTACTTAAGAAAAAAATGATACCAGAGAGGAATTTTTTCCTAAAATAGAGAAAAAAGAAAAGCCCTGAGTGCCAGGAAAAAAAAAAAATCAAGAAATAGAAGTATGATGTAGTGAACCACATCCCAGAAAGAAGAGTAATGAAAGAAAAACACTTTTAAAAAACACCAGCTCATGATTCAAAAAATGTTTCTTTCTCTCCTTTAACTTGCCTGTCCATGAATTTAGGCTGCCCAAAAATCTCCTGCCCTGATAAAACTTGGATTGTAGAATAAGAATTCTGCCATAGCAAGAGCTGAGTGAGCCTAAATATATATACACTCCAGAGAAATTACAGATGAAATTAGGTTAAAGAGCTGGAAGGAAACTTTTAAAATATACTATTAACAATGCATCTATTTACAATGAAAATTGCTGAGAAAGAATTCCTTCACTCCTTACTGCAGCTGCAGAGCTACAATATTTAACTATACTCCAGGGGTGATTTTTTTTGATATTTCCTTTTGTAATATTTTAAAGTCTCCCCCATACATGTAAAATACCTGTTCAGATCAGTGTATCACTACACAATCCAAAGAGTTTTCCTATCTGTAAAATGTGTTCATTTGGTTTTCCACCATCCGTAAAGACCTTCCATGAAGACCACAGTTCATATTTAGGCTATTTTATATCTCCATCATATAAATAAAATCAGGTTTTCTTCACTATCAAAATTATTTAAAGTTGCAATAAAATAAAAACCATAACCTCCAGCCACCACTCTGCCTATTCAAAATGATCAACAGTTTTGCTTTGAAGCCACTTACATTGTAAACACTATGCTGCAAACTAAGCTAGCTGGGGCCTTAGAGATACATGGAGTTACAGTTCTGTAATGAATTGCACAAATAATAGAAACATCTGTGGTACAATCTCTTCCCTAAATCTATTCCATTACATAGAAGGAGTCCAGTGCTCAGCCTCAAGTACACTATTCAAAGTTAACAGAAATAGTGCAAGAGAGAGGAGAGAGCTGATTTAAAAATAAAATGGGAATCACTTATGCATTATTCCCACATTTAATACTTGTACATAAAAGTATATGCTACTTTTATTGAATTGTCAGTTTCCTCCTTCTTTTAAATATAACTGTACATCCTTCTCTCTCAATGACTAAATTTTCTGTCATGATTCATCTGGACAGAGCTAAGGCTCTCGAGTTGTTGGCTCAGTTGGTATGTGATTAAGCTTATGGCCTCATTCCTGCAATGGAAGCTGCAACTGCAAACACCTTTTCATTACTATTTGATCAGTAACTTGAGAGCCACAGATGGGAGCCACTATGGAAACATGAGTGATCATTATGGAGACCAACAAAACAAGAATGGGTACCTTCAGGAGGCACCAGCTTTCTTTAGTTTCTCTCTTTTTCCCAAAACAGCTTTCAACAACAATTTCAGTAAGACTCCTTTACTGAAAGCTTAGGGTGGCAGTGGAAAATCCAGGTACCTGCAAATGTTTTTCTGCTTTGTTTTGTTTTCCTATTGGCTGCACTGGAAAAGCAGTGGAGAACTTGTGTCAGTTCCGTGACCCTGCAGGACTGAAAGGTAATGTGCTTTCCCAGGAGTACCAGGGGACACTTTGGTCTCTGAAACGTGGACAGGGCAACTTCTCAGCCTCTCCTAGGACTTACTGCCCTTTAGGGGTCACTTCAACAACGATGAACCCTGAACAATTGATCCTTGCCAGGGAGACTCTTCAGACTATTCCCTTCAGGGACTGTTTGCCAGCAGAGATCAAGTAAAGAGAATGATGGAGGACTATTTTCGTGGCTCTGGTACTACTTGCACCAGGACCTCTGTACACAACCATTAAATAAAGCAAGCAGCGTTTCGAGATAATAAGAAGAAGAACTGTAGGACGACCAGCCCAGAGCACGGAACTGCAGCTGGCATGGAGCAACAGCGGCTCCATCCAGATCCACCTTCTCCAAGGTCACCTCGACCACAGAGCTCCTTGCAGGCCCGTGTCTGATGACGGCGAGCGCGGCCGCACGGTGTGCGCTCCGCCGCTCTCCGCCCCATTTCCCGGGGCGCTGCCCGGGTCGGGGGTCGCTCTGCCCGGCTCGGCTCGGCTCGGGTGGGCGCTGCCCCGGGAGCGGTGAGGCTCTC
>VXBR01009092.1:0-115401 GCA_013400215.1 Cisticola juncidis | reverse complement strand
CCTGCAGCGCCCGCAGCCCCCTCGGGCGGAGCGGCTGCCGGGGGACGGGGACCTCGCCTCTGGCAGCGCGAAACGTCCTTCCCCCCGTCCCACCCCATCTCCTCCTCTTCAGCGCCGAGGGTGCCAAATATTTCACGTTGAAGGCAATTTGCGCTTTCTGGTCCACCGAAAGTATAAAAAACGGTGTACGAATTTCCTCGTGTTAGGGGAAAAAGAAAAAGTAAATTTGTGCTCAACGCAGGACCTTCGTCTTCTAAACGGGAACTGAAATTTGGCCAGTCAGCCAGAGTTGCTGATGAAAATCTTGGTCACATCAGCATTTACTGCCTTTTTGCCTCAAGGGGAAAAAAAAAAAAAAAAAANAAACAAAATAAAGGGGAAAAAAAAAAAAAAAAAAAAAAAAAAAGTTATGAGAAATGTTTTGTATGTATGATGAACATATTTATGAAAGTGACCGCTAAATTATCCAGAAATCCTGTCCTTAAGGCTAAAATCCTGTAAGGAAAGAGATAAACATAATCATATAATTGCTTAATTAAAGCCTTTACCATAATACCTATTCTCGTCTAAAGGTTGCACATTATGTGCAATTCTTAAGTACTGTGGGGAGACTAGAATAATTATAGTTGGTGACATTGTATTGTGAAATGTGCAAAAGGAAAAGTTGATATCATATTTTTTTAAAAAATACTTGATTGCAAGCACTTGGTTAGAGCTTTATGAACAAGGTCACTACAGACATGTTAGGAACTGAGACTGCCTGTGTATGGACAGGAGAACTTGTGCTGTAGTTGGGAGTATTCTAGTTTCCTGAGCTGCTAGTAAAGGAAGGAAAGACTTGAACTTATGCAGTTTATTTTTGTCTGTTTATTTTCCATTAATAACATTTGAATTCCTTAGCTAGAATCGCCATAATGAACAAAAGTTTCAAAAATAATCTGGAAAGGAGTGTATCAACCCTCAAAAAACCAGAAGCATGAATGGCAATATCTATTGCATCAAAGAATCCATCCACAGAGGGTTGATGTCTGAAGCACAAATTAACAGAATTCTGGTTTCTTTGTCTCCTTTTCTTATGAATTTATTTGCTTTTATGTGAGAAATTTTAGGAACTTTTCTATGTTTTAAACCATAACCATTAAATCAGAAGACACAGACCTGGAAATATCAGTAATGTAACCTTTTAGCATTCCTTCATTCTTCAAGATGTTATTGTTATTATTTGTGTATCATCCATTTCCAGGGCAAGTCTTCCAGATGCAGGACGGAATACTTTGTCACATGTTTGTAAAGCAGCCAGGTCCCTATAGTCTCTGGGCAGATTCTGGCACTGTACTCATAAGGAACAGTAAGTAGTTCACTGCTACAGACAGCAAACACTGTTCTTCCTGAAAAAACAACTGAGCAGCATGGAGTCATTTTTGTGACATTGCGTAAGCTAGGTAATACTTGTGTTATATATCTGAGTCCAGGAGCATTTTTAGGAGCACACATAGTGACTGGCAGGGCAGCTAGTGGAAGTCACAGTTGCATTAATTTAGGTAGCAATATCAGCCCTCTCTTGTGCAAGTATGTTAAAGGAGCCTGTGCCCAGCACCCTCACAGTCACAGCGTCTGTCCTGCTGCAAGCTGCACTGCAGACTTTGGAAAAAGGGGCCCGCTAAGGCCATTGGAGGGGAGAACAGACGCTAACCTGTGACTCTTGGGCATGCAAGCAAAAAAAGCTTGGGTACTGATGCCCATGGTCAAACTCTTCCAGGCAGACACACAATTACAGGTTAAAAATGTTGAAATTAGAATGAAATTGGATGTAAAATATTTTGTTAAAAAAAAAAAAAAAAAGCTTCCAGTGCTGAAATCAAAGTTGTATGCTTGGCATTGCAGCAGTCCAAAGCTGTCTTCCATATTCAAACACTTTTTGTGCCCTGAAGAAAATGGTAGGCTATATAGGACCTCAAGCAATTCCTGTAAAATGCAAAGCATGTCTATATTGCCCTTTACAGTGAAATAGTAAAGCTTATATGCTGTTTTATATAATTTTAGGAAAGTAATTTTCAGAGAGAGATGAAAAATAAGTACATGAAGATAGAAATTATACCTGGTTTTCATTGCATTCAGTTTATTTCTTCCACTGATATGTCCTAACTAAAATAAATATATATTTATATAGATATAAGTTTATTTTTAATTTATAAATGTATGCTATGTATTATACATAATAAATTCTACACAGTGTAAAATTTATAATTTTACACTTGTATGTGGTAAGGTACATCACACACAGTATTTGCTGCACTACGTAGTACACGCTGCATGCCGTATGTAACGCAGTGCTACATACAGTACAAGTTGTATTTTGTACTAGTAAATAAATTTGTGTTTATATTATACTGCATATACTAACATCTATATAGAAACAGCAGATTATATTGTTATATGTTGACCATTACAGGAATATACATCTTCTGTACATACCTATGTGCCTCATGCAGCTTCTTTCAATGCCTCTTTTCAGAACACCCTGTGTAGGAAAGATGATCTTAACTGACTCACTATTGCTGAGTGCTTCATTGCATTTGATGTTTCCTAGTCCAAGGCAGACTCAGAACATAAACTAGCTGCAGATATAACAGTGTGGGCTTCTGGCCTACAGTCAGCACTAGTTCAGATACAGGGTGTTAAGTGCCTGCAACCTGCTTAAAGTCACAAAATATTACCATGAGCCCTCAGACTAAAGTTGATGTATGAATTAATTTTTATTTGGACTATGATTGCAGTGATATCATGTTTTTAAGTAATACAGTTCTCTGTGAGTGTCTGTCTGTGACAGGGCTGAAGTGATTTGGTTCTCAGTTGCAGGTTGTCATTCTGCATCTTTCCAGTCTTGGTGCACCTTTGCTGTAGGAAGCCCATTATTGAAATTAAAAATGTTTCAGGGATAGCAATTAATAATTTCTGAGTGAATTTTAAAAAACTACTAAAGATTCAGAGCTCTGTGTGCATGTGGGTGGGTCTGGGTATGGGAGTGTAGCATTCTTTATTTTTCAGTGAACTAATTGTTCAGAAGAAATTAAATCAACTTATCTATCATATGTGCATGAAAAGAGCCACCTCTCTGGTTATTAATTTTGTGTCGAGTTGATAGATTTTTGTGAGGTTGCTTATTAAGCACTATCCAAAACATCTTGTTTTGGTTGTAACAGCTTGAGTTTTTATTAGTGATAATAATGTATGGGATTTGTAAGTATTATTTTTTCACTAGAGAATAAGAAAATTCTACAAACATTGAATAACTGATGGTACTTTCTGTAAGTCTCTCAACTAACTGTTTGAATAAGGCCCCTACTGAAATAGTCCTTTTTCCCCACATGCCTCTTGTCACACCATTTTAGCTGAATCCAGGATTTTACAGGTCCTCTTTTAAGTTTAGAACTTCTCTGCTACATTACAGGTTGTGACTTCTTGTCCCAGAGTCTGAATCTAAAGGGTGCATGTTTATGATCATGTGCCGTTCTGGCCTATGTCGGATTACATTCTGATTGTGTTCTATTTCTTCTGCATTGAGTTTGGTTCCATAAGTACACAACTCAAACTTCTCTCATGTCCATAAGCAGACTGGTGTGATACATATTCTTCTCATCTCCAAGTGATACACAGGATAATATCATGAATATTATATTGGTAAATCATCTAGGCCAGCTTCTGTAAGCTTTATAAAAACAGCTAATAATTGTCAGCCTGTCTCACTCCACCTTCATTCATACATACAGGTAGCTCTGTCACTAGCATAAAATTTAATCCTAGTCCTGTTAGTGGAAGAGATATGTGTACTTCAAGTATTGCATAATTAGAATGTAGAATTCTGTGATAATATATAGCAAAGCATGACTTTCCATCGAGGTTAGTTTTCTCTGTAACTATCACCCATGTCTATTCCAGGCCCAATAAAATTGTTTTCTTTTGCAGCTCACGGTGACACAGAACAGCACTTTGTAACTACAGGAACAGATTCGACTGTGAAAGATCTCTATCAGGCATCACAGAGAATTTGGGGCAGCTGGCAGTTATCAGCTGAAGCAGTTAGTCAGTAGAACTGTACAAGATAAATAGATAATTGAAAAGCAATCTGGAAGCCTAGGAGGGATAATAAGCTTCTCTTCTAGAAAGGAGGTAACCGCTCAGGTAGGTCACTGCGGAACTGAACTCCCAGATCAGCTTTGCCTAATAGCACTGAAAATACAGCAGCAGTCCATGCCTGTCAGCTCTGAAGGAATATTCAAGTTGTTCTTAGAAAGGCAGTTTGGCATATTCAGTCATACAAATCATTGTTGCAATAGAGTAAAGGGTTGTACTGCTAATAGACAGGTGGCCAAAATCCCGGGAGCAACATGGCCCTTTATAAAGTTACAGTTGCCAAAATAGAAAACTAGTTACACACCCTTTTTTACCCTCCGTGCTACTTTGTTTATACTGCCATGCAACCTGTAGTATTCCTGCCACACTGACCATGTTTGTCTGTGGGAAAGTGATTTCTTTTCTTTTATAATTTATATTAAAATGATGGAACTGTTTTGTTTTATTTTGCATGAGCACAGAGAAGAGAGAGAAAAGACCAATGTCTATGAGTAAAAGAATGTGTTGATCATAGTAGCTGCATTTTAAAAGAGTTCTAAAGAATCTTCATTCTTATGATTCTCGACTTTCTGACTACAGAAAGTGTGAACCTGCAGGGAAACTGAAAACATTTGGTAACTCTTTTTGCTAGGTTCTGATCTCTCATAGAACTATATTGCTTGTAGGAAGAGAGCATGAGATATTTTTGTGATAGTGAGCACAGAAAAAAAGCTTTTGGCCTTTTTTGAAAGAGTAAGTGGTATCTTTCCACCACAGAATTGATCCACTGATTATTTTGTTAAGCCATTCAGGTGGATCACAGGAAATAACTGATGCCTAATAATTCTTGTGGAGCTGAACAAAACAAACAAAAAAACCCAAAACAAAACAACAAAACCCCAAGACTCTTTTTGTTCAATTTACTTTGAAAAAAATGCTTTTAAAAATTTCTCCAAAAATTCTGTCTAAAAAATTATGTGCATTTATAGTGAAAGAACATAGAGCAAAACACATGCATCAATTTTTTTTACTGTATTAGTTGCTAAAATTAAAGTGGCAGTTACTACAGTACAGTAGCTAGAAAAGCAACATATTAAATTCACAAAATCCATTATTAAAATTTGCATATGTCCATGTTGCTGGTTGCAGAAACAATGTGATTCATTTGAAGTCTGTAAATCTTAAAAAGTAACTGCTGTTTTTATTTTTTAGGTATTGTTTTAATATCCGTTCTGCCATGGAACTGGACATTAAGTAGTTGTGCACATTTGTAAATTATGCTTCCGTGTATTGACTGTTGAGCATGTTTTCCTTCATATCTCATTCTATGACATCTAAAACAAGAAAAAAAAAGGCAAAGTTTTAAAGCTTACAAATGCATGGAAAGTTTTAAATTACCATTTGATGTTTTGAGGCTTGATTCATCTTTCCATTATAATCCTAAAGTTATATTTTTATCAGTCTAGAGCCATCTTTTATATCAGTTTTTCAGTTTAGATGTGACCATACAATTGCAAATTACTGTTGTGTTGTAAGATATGCCTAATATCATTAAATTACAAAATCTCTCACTTTTTAGGTGACTATTCTTTAACAATTAGGCCTGATGGAGCTTCTGCTGGTACCCCAGGATCACACTGTTATGTTTTGCTTATTCCGCAAAATCAGTAATAATAATTTCTTTTTTCCCATTTGCATTTTATTGTCAGTCATTGTCTCATCAGTAATGTCTTTGGATGCACAAGTCTGATACTGTATTGGTATTCAATTACCTATTTCTTGTGAAATAGCTTGGATTCTGCAATAATTTGTTGTGGTGTGGGGTGAGACTTAGGTGTGGATTGAGACATTTTAGGTGTCTATATGGAAGGGCTCAGGTCTAAACTATATGTGTAAACTCCTGTTCTAGACAACAAAGTCAAAGCAATCTGTGGACCCTTCTCAGTGCCTTGTCTGCTGATGAACTGCTTTGCATATGTTTCAGAGGGAACTGAGTTCTTCTCTAAGCTCCATCTGAACACAGACAAAAATTATGGCATCATGTGAAATGTACTGTCAGTTTATGTCTTGCAGTTCTCTACAGGATAAAATTCCCAGGAACTGGAAAAATACATTTAAAAATATAGTTTAATCACTAAGTTCCTGAGAAAAATAGTGAAAAGAACTTTCTTGACTTTCTCCCAAAGATGAACCAGGATTTGGTAAAATTGTTGGGCCTTCACTTGTCATTTGCTGTGACTCGTGTACGTCGTACAACAGCACTCGAAGCTATTGGCCAGGTAAAGCAATCTTGGATATCTTCATGTGCCTTTGTTCTGAGAATGTGTATCAATGTACATCTTGGATCTCTCAGGCTTATTCAATGCATTTAGGATATTAACAGGATTATTTGAGTTGGTAACCTGAAATAATCTGACACTGCATTTATTGATGCACAAGGTTATTCTGAATTTTGTGTGCAAATGTCTTGCTTGCTTAGTTTACCATTCCATGTGAATAAAATAATTTGCTTTAAACACAAATTTTTGTTTCCTTTGTAGTGATTCTGACTACTGTGGAAAGTCATTCATCCCTTGTCCTAAAGATTTTTACTTCTCATAGCACCAACACCACAGGGTTTTTTAGAGCATTGGGTTAATCTAAAGATCTCCAGCTGAAATACTATGGAGCAGGTTGGAATCCAAGCATAAGATAAGATCAGAAAGCAATAGCAAAGGACACGGTCCAAGTTATGGTCAAACTAAGGTTACACATTGTGGCTACTGCCCCAGCTACAGAGACAGAGCCCAGACAGCTGCAGAGCAGTGGCAGCCAGCCAGCATGCCTGAACAGATGAAGATGAGGCCAAAAGTGGGAGGACTTAAATCTCAGATGTAAGCTCCTCTAATATAGAATGATCAAGCTATATAAGAACCTATAAGAAAAGAGCTAAAACACCTAGTTTGAAACAAAGTCCTTGAAGTTTCTTGTGCAACTTTTCAAATAGGAATTATCATAGCCAATGCATTTTAAAATATTAGTTTTTAAGATGTAAACAAATCTAAAAATTTGTTTATACTAGGTACATCATAAAAAATCTTTGCCCTCAAATAAATTATATATCCAGTAAATTTTTGGTTTTTTTTTAATGCGAGGCCATTAAACTGAGGCCATGACCCAACAAGCACATTACAGTTTATGCAAAGGTGATCCTGGTTTTCCTTCTTTGGCTGGGAATTAGAATCTGTTATCCCAACTGTACTGGTTTTAGTATGCTAACTAACCCACTTTTCCTGTGGGCTAGTTAGGATACTCTACTATGGCTTGTGTATTTTAATTGTTCTTTCAACAAACAAAAACTATTTGTGACAGCCGTGTTTTTCTCTGAAAAGTACATTTTTCAGATGTAATGTGTAAGCTGTGCTATCTCTGCTGGCTGGAAAAAATAATTTTTCCCATTCTATTTATGAAGGATATTATTGCTTTACAGGATTGTTGAAGACCCTGACACAAAGATATGGCAGTTGAAAAATAGTCAATTAAATAGCTCAAAAAGGAGGAAAAGAAATGCAATTCAAAAAGGTCTATGCAGAGAACCCGTAGCAACTCTGTCTGCAACTCTTCCCATTACTCTGTGTAGGCAGTACTCAGGATTAGCTATGGAACAAATGATGTAAGAACTAGTCCTCTAAACCTTTTCAGTTTTCCAATATGAAAATATCCTGTAGAACTGTGGTGTGGTATTGGATACGAAAGAAATTGTTTGGGTTTGGTTTTTTTGTTTGTTTGTTTGTTGGGGTTTTTGTTTTGTTTTGTTTTGTTTTTATATATCAATAGAATTTTTTTCAATAAATTTTAGTTCATCTGAGCTTTATAGTATGAATCTTCTTTTCCTATTAAACAAAAAATCTTTCCTGATAAGGACATCCTTTCTGAAAGCACTTCTTAAAATAGACTAGCTTGATGCTGTGGATAGTGCTTTGACATTGAAGAAAACCAGTGAGATGCCAACAAATTCTTGCAAGGCTGGAATTGATGCCTGTATACTTTAGAAATGGCTTGACTCATTAGTAGATTAATAGGCCGCACAGAGAGCTGGATCTTTGAGAGAAGTCAGTGAATTAAGGGCAGACTATTACCCTGTAGCTCCCATTAGCCTGCACATTAACCATCTAGATCTACAGATATTTCTCTCCCACACAAATCACTAGAATAATGGGTATAGGTTTTATATAAAATTGTCGTGGCCATAAAACGGAATATAGGAACATTTTACCCCTGCTGCAGTTAGAATGGCCAAAGTGTTCAAATACAGCTTTGTCAGGATTTTTATTCTCAAGAATCCATCTATTCACAAATTTGGGGTAGCTGAACATCACAGATTTAGATTTCCAGGTGTAGATTTTTTTTCAGTAAAAATTCATAAAATCATTTAACTACTTTCATGGCAAAGTACAATTTGACAAACCTGATAGAAAATATACCTGCTCCTCACCAAGGGCAAAGGAATGGTTAAGAGGACCTGTCATCTCTGATTGCAAGCTACTGTTCCTATCCTTTATCATTCAAACAGTGATGAGTTGTGGTGACAGGCACAGTGAAATATAGCAGCCCCCTCCAAAGAGCTTATAGTGTTCTGTGTGTGCAGCAAGGTCATAGGAAAGGTCAGCAAGGTTACAAACATTCCACATTAAGGAGTTCCTTCTTGGGGAGGAGCCTTTGCCAGTGGCATTTTGAATTACAGTTACTCTACACAAGATTCATAAAACCAAATGAAACTTGCAAAGTAGCAGCTACATTGGAGCTAGGCATCTTGGCTTATTCTCAGTGATTAGAAATAGGTATCCGAAGGACAAAGGTAATTTCATCAAAAAGGTTTAAAATGGGTCAATGGAATTGTGTTCTGGAACTACCCATTTGCCTCTATTGACTATAAAGATAAGCCAGTATGTTAGTACAAGTATAAACAGCAACTGTTCAAAAATCTGAAGGTAAATGAAATTTCTTTACTTCCGACTTTTCCCTCATTTGCATGTTGCCACCCTTTTTCATGTAAAAAGGAATCAGTGGACTCAAAACAGATTTATCATACTGCCTTTAGCTGATTTTTGACTGCTCAGTAGTTCATTATATTCATGCTATGTCCTATGTGCAATAACTTATCAGAGACTTCAAATTTTGGGTGACACTTATGCACTACTACATAAGCACATTATTAGTTAAACTGAAGAAAATAAAACCAAAAAGCCATGTTATACATGCTAATTTATGAATTTCCAGGATAATAGACTTTATTCTACAGTCTCCAACATTGAACAGTGACAAAAGTGGAAAAGATGATGATTGCAATATCTTCCCTGTTTTTATTTTAGATGCATTGAGAGAAGTTTCAGCCTGATTCCACCTGCCTACCAATGTATGAACCTAAACATAAAGACAAAACTTTGTTGGTCAGTTCACTTAACTGCAGGTTGCTCAAGTACTCCAAAGTTGCTAATGTTCTCCCCTTGAAAAGTGTGCTTTGAAATGATCCTGTAGTGGGGATATAAATATCCATTAGAAGCTAAAAAACAGCACAATTTTGCTGCACTTGTAGTTTGTGTAAATTGTAAAGCATCTTCTTACAGGTGATGTGAAGCCCCATCAAGCTTTGCAGGAACAGGAGCCTTTTATTCATTGACAAGCCCAAAGCCACAGGTAATGAACCCAGGGCAGCAAAGCAGCTAAACAGACCTGCCCTCAGCTGGCAGCTGAGTTGGGGTGTTGATGGAGAAGATATTTTCTGGATGTGTGCAACATCTCTTTGCTGAGTGTGCTCAGACTTGGCACAGGCAGAAATATTCAATATTCAGCTATTTTCTGCTTTGATAGGAAATATTGGTGTTCAGTGAGTTCTTTTCTCCCACATATGACAGCTATATTCTCTGTTCTTGATAGACTTTGTAAAAAATAAGCTAACCAGAGTTATGAAAATGCAGAAAAAGTTGTAATATTCATTTAAAACCCTGCCTACCAGTCTTCTGGTAGTGATGTGGTCATTTAGAATTGTCAGATAAAATAAGGCAATGACACTCAAATGGGAGTAAATTGGATGTATATGTAATGAATTAAATTTCCAATTTATTTCTCAGTGAAAATTTTTAAAGGAGAGAAAGTAGGAAAAGTATAGTCATGTGAGTGAACACAATGAGACTGATTTCTTGTTTATAAACCAACTCTATGCATATATGATGATATGGTTAATTTTTTATCTTAGAGAAGTGTGTTTATTTAGTACTTTTCTCATACATTTCTATTATCCTGAACAAAAGCAATGAAGATAGTGTGGCTTAAAAACATTTTTAAAAAGCCACCCAAATAAACAGTTCACCGTCAAAACCAAAAAAAATTCTAACCCAAAAGTTTGGATGGAGAAAATCTCTTTCTATACTGGATTAACATTTGGGGTAAATTATTGGTGTTTTTCTGAGTAGTTAATTGCAATTGTGGTATGGTAATTAGTTTTATTGTGAATGAACTCAGAAGTGTTCCGATTAGCAGATGAGTGGTTTTCTAAATCTTAATAATCTTAATGATGAAAGATCAATTAGTGATTTTAAAATTACTTGTGACAGATCTCAGCAATAACAGAGGAATATAGTTTTCAATTCATTTGTGTACTTCAGTGCATTTATGTCAATGAGACTGATTATATGTTATGGCTGTTGAAAAGAATTGATTTTTAAATTTAGCTTCCAAATTAAGCAATAGAAATCATTTTTGTTCTGAAAAACAAGTGGTTTGAGGGTTTTTCTATTTATTTTTCCACTTTAGTTCCCAGAATGATGAAAAAAATCACTTAGTTTGAAACAGAAGTGTCTTGTGGCCTTGTATAAACAACTTTCTTGAAGCACAGGTAAGAAAAAGCAAAGAAGATGGACCAGATCCAGACAAAGCTGCTGGAGAAAGCCAAATCTATCTTTCTGTTTGGGTGTTACAACATCCATTTGCACTGTGCACCTTAGGTTTAGTTTTCAGTTCAGCTTACAGGAATTAAATCATAAACTTCTCTAATCCTAAATCCCATGTGAATGGTTTTGAAAAGAGGTCAGTTCTACCAGAATTAAGAGAAACCTCATCTTCTCTTCTCTGCATAATTATCAGAATATCTATAACCCCATGAGAAATTAATAATTTAAACTAGGAAATAAATGGTTTCAGATTCCTACCCTCAGTCAGAAAGAGAACAAGCCTGAGTTCAGGCAAGAACTGTAACAGGTGGGATGTGGAACGTGTGAGGGCTGGAAAATGTATGTATAGGATATCCACATGTTGGGGAGACTCCATTTTATATGAGACATCACTGAGTCAGAGAGAGCTTGCTAAGATGGGGTTCTCTGAAGAACCACTGGATTTAAAAGCACTAATAAAATACAACAGGGTTAAAGTTAAAAATGCTCTCCCATTTCTGCTTTGTACCCTGAAGTTAGGATGTTAACCTGGGATCTGTGAGAAAGCTGGGAATTGACTCACAGACTGCCATATTTTGTATGAATATCAGGAATAATAAATTAAACAGACATAATGATAGTCCTACATTCGTGTGTATGTAATTAAATTTTGAAAATTCTGGTAAGAGCACATTTGGCTTGCTCTCATATAATTTTGAAGGGACTGAAAATGCGTTTTGTGGAAGAATTTATACTTTGTCAGATTATCATAATCATCACCATGTCTACTCATGTCTCTTCATCTGACATCAGCCTTAGATGGGTCCTTCAATGGATGAAGATGGAGCAGAAATAAAATGTACCACTTAGCACAATAAGGGTGTTTGATATGGAGTATGTTTCATTTCACTAAATTACTGCAGTTATAGGGAAGGGCAGAAGAACTATTTCGAGTTTATCAAAGGCACCAAGTGTTGGACTTACAGAATAAAAACATTTGACTTAATGAATTCAAAAGCTTAAATTCAGATTCAGGAAAAAAAAAAAAAAAAAAAAAGAAGATACTGATGCATTGCAAATTTGGAACATGACTGTATGAAGAAGGGCAATTTGCAAATACAGCAGTAGCTCCCTCTATTCCTCCACTTAGAGGGTGTAGTGACTTCTTTCACTCTATTTGGACAGATTTTTTTTTTCTTTGTCATGTATCTCAGTATTTTGTAGACTGAAGAAAGAGACATCAACCACAATTCCATCAGATCCTATTTTCTACCATGTTAATACCTCCTTAATACAAAGGCTTTTTTCTCTTTGTCCCACCTTCACATATACACTTACACACAGAAAATTAAGAACAAATGATTTTTCATAATCTAACGGTTTCAGTTTGTCAATGAGATTAGAGCCTAAATTAAATCCAAATTAGTAAGAGGAAACAAGAGGCCATTTTAACCTATTAGTGCTATATAAACTTGTTTTTGAAAGAAGGAACATGAATGATACAAATTATGTTTGTTTAAACTAAAGTTACTCTTGATTAGGCAATTTTGAAGTTTTTAGGGAAGTCATGAAAGTGTCCTACTGAGAACCTAAAATTTCTTAAAGAGAAATTGGGTATGCACAGTGCTATCAGTGGTTTCTTTCTGTAAGTCTCAGAAAAAGGATTACAAAGGACATTTTTGGAAATCAAGTTCAATTTTCTGCTATTTCTGACTACATTGTTTCAATCATTTTTAAGATTTGGACATCTACATTAAAATCAGCTTTTCTTCCCAGAGTTCCTCAGTATTTTCTTCCCAAAGATCCTCACTCCAAATGGATGCATTTTAGAGCTTCTCTTATCTGATAAGTGTAAGGATCTCTTTCTACTGAAATTGGATACAGTATTGGCCACATCCAAGGTTTCTGTTTACTCTCCTCACTCACATATTTATCTTTACCTTATTTTGACATTGCTTTAAAATTAAGCTCTGAATTAGCTTTTTGAATTTATGTCTTGTTCCTATTCAAGCTTCAAGTTACTCCCTGTAATTATTTACCCATTAGCTATGTCTTGACTCAGGAAAGGATAACATTTATTCATTCAAAGAACTCATGATATAAATTTATGAGTGAAATACTTTCTTTCACTGCACTATGTAGTTAAATAAAACTGTCCATTAAGAAGTGTATTAACATATTTTCATCAATCTATGGAGTTTACCCTGGTTCTTAACTGAGGCCATTCACAACAGTAAGCAACCATTGATTTAGCAATAGTCTTGGGATGTCTCATACAGAGAACTATTTTTGAAACACACCATAAGAATTTTGCCAAAAGACAAGTAGTTATTCTCTCCAAAGCTGATAAACTTTTGCTGCATTTGCAAAGGCCAGGCAGATTCTCTCCCTGCACATTTTTTCCCCTTCAACTTCTTGTGCAAACCAAGAATATAATTCTTAACTCCTTCAGCACCAAGCTCCCTACTCCCTGCCGCTATTCTAATCCAGATAGTAGCCTTTATATTGTTTTTATGGAGCAATGTCTTTTGCTAAGACCTTTAAAAGTGATTTTCTGTGATGCTCATAGATAGAATTTTCGGTTCTATGCTCTCCATACCTAAAACTAATCAAAATGTTTCAGAAGACACATACTCGTCTGCTATTCTGAATCTGGAGATGTCTGTATGTAATGAGTCCCTCTTTTTCTGTCTAAAGCTTTCTAGTAATGTATATGATTGCAGAATTATTTTGTCTTGAAAATCACTGCCTTCTCTATATGAACTCCATTGTGTTTTAGAAAGCTAAAAACTGTTTCCCAGAAGATCCAATGTGGAAACTGCTTGTTGGCAAGAGAGTTCAAGACACAACTGCTTCCTGCAGAAAACATTGTCTGGAAAATGTGATTACTGGGGTGCATTCACTTGTCACACTGCTTAGAGGCCGGACCATCCTGGTGGAAGGCAATATACATAGGTTTAATCTCTCCCTAGATAATATATGCACATCATATTTAGTGTAGGATTAAAACAAAATAATAATGCAAACAACATTATTCACTCACTAGGAAGCCTACCCAAAATGAATATTTCTAGATGAGTGCTTTGGATATCACTGTCAGCCCCAAGCTAAGCTATAGTTACATTGGGAGGCAGTTTGCTTGAGATATGAAAGCTGTGGATTTAAGCTTGTTGGAGTTGAAGGGAAAGACATAATTCTCTGCAACATATTTATATAGTGAGCTACATTCAAAGGGTAGGTAGCATCAGATGTGCTTTAAAAGAGTTGAGCCCTTCTTGATTGTTTATGTGTTGAGCCTAAGGAAAGAATTTAGCACCTGGGTCCTAAATGCTTACTGAAATCTCTTTAGATTTAAAAAAAAATAAAAAGGAAAAGAGATTAGTCAAACCCTTCATATAAATTCTATATCCCTCGAGGCCTTCATACTAAAAATGTGTGACCCATAAATAGCTAAACCTTGACAAGTTTAGTGAATTACTGTATCACCAGTAACATTGACCTGTATCTTCACCCCTGCAACCACTGGTGACACCTCATGCTTGTAAGAGCCAGGGAACGCTCCAGCTCTAAGGACAACTGACACAGACTGGCCACAGCCACATAATATTCTTAGCCTTGGGCCTGTGCCAGGGAGAGTATCCTTGGATCCAAATGTATAGGAATGACTTTTCATTTTCTCTATGTTTCAGTTAATATGTTTGAAATAATGAAAGAATGTTGAAGCCCAGAATGTTGTTTTCAGAGCTTGTTACTAAGGACATCTGTTAGAAGTTCTGAGGTGTCATAGACAGGACTTGAGGGTGTATTCAAGGTGGAAGACTCTCTGGAATAGTGCTGGAGGTGGAAGTAGGTTAGTAGAGGATTGCAGCGTGGAGAGAGCTCTGGCTGGGGGAATGGCCCTTGCTTCTTGCAATGCCAAGCATTTTCCAGAAGAGTTAGAGGGTACATGTGAAAACCATGCCAGAGAGTATGTAAATTATTAATCAGTATGAATGGTTGAGTTTGGGGCCTGAGCTTACTCTCTAGTCCTACTTTATTCAGCAGTGTAGACATAGACAAATGAGATAAGGTTTTACTGCTGGGGTCATTTTCCCCTAATCCAAATGATGTTCAAACATGAGGGGGTAAGGAGATAGAAACAGATAACATCAGGCTGATTTCA
The DNA here is from genome assembly GCA_013400215.1 of Cisticola juncidis. Lineage (NCBI taxonomy): Eukaryota > Metazoa > Chordata > Aves > Passeriformes > Cisticolidae > Cisticola > Cisticola juncidis. The sequence goes on along the minus strand of VXBR01009092.1, from coordinate 100,218 downwards.
ATAACAAGACACTGGGCAAAGGTAGCACAAAAGGTTGGTTTTTCCCTTCATAGCTGAAGTAAACTCTTCTTTTACCCTCTGCTACACATACGTGTGTAGCTGATTTTTTTAGAATGGGAATGCTGCAGGAACACGGGAGCAGAAATTGAAAGTAAAAGAGGAAACCAGATCACAGAGGTGCAAAGAAAGAACTATGAATGTGTTATAAACCCAAAACTACAGATGTGAGTAAAGAGGAGCTCTAAACAGCACTTTCCTAAATCCAACAGATTGCAATGACACCTTCATCCTAGGCCCACAATAGGTGTTTGGAAGGACCATTGACATCACTTCTATGAAGTCACAATTTTTTCAGGTATTTGTTTCAAATAGTAGTTCCAAGTAATGAATTAGTCTAGAGATACATCAGTAAAACAAAATTCTTGAATTCTTGCATTTTAAAAAGGAGCCGATATATCTTTGGACAACCCTGGTATCCAAATCTATTTCTCTTAAAAATTATTAAAGTGGACATCGTCCTTTGAAACATTATGAGACAGTATGTCTATAAATGAGAAATATGCAGATATATTTTAAATATAAACACAGAAATATGGCAGTTTGTGTAATTCTTTATAGATTTAATGTTATCACTTAATTCTAAATGATTTTGTAGCTTTCCAATTTACTCAGATTCCTACTATTGGTATCATTTGTGAGTCGTTGGCTGAAAATTACAGTAGTTAATTTTTTAAGGGCAACAGAAACAAGAGATTTGCCAACCTGCAGTTGGCAGGTTTCTGAAATAAATCATATTATACATAAAGAAAAAATTCTAATTGTATTAATTTGATTTAATTGCAATTATATTACAATTCGGTTGTAACAGTGTTTTTAAAATGCAGAACACTCTTATTGCTTCTTGAAAAAAATCTCTTTTACTTTAATTTTTCTCACAACACTCCATGCTGATGGTTTTGTGATAAATTTATTTAAAGGAATGTTAAATCACTTTTTGAAACATTATAGGTGATCATCAGTTATACTCTTATACTCTTTATTTCCAATGAGATAAATTTAATCCAGTGACTACGTCCTCAACCATGTGCATTGACTGCAGTAGAAATGTGTGTCTGTAAAGAGCTGAACTGGCAGGTCATTCTCCATGCAGTGCCTTTACCTTTCAGTTCCTGTATGATTTTTGAGACTTAGAGTGAGAGGTACTTCACAGAATAATGGCCTGAAGTGAAGAAGAAATGATCAAGCCTTTTGTCACTGAAAAGTAAATCATCAGCCTGCTGGTTTTAGAATCTCATGGACATGGCTTTATAGTGTCTCTCTGAGAAATATTATGTTTAATTGTTCAAGGGGATAAACAAATCTGTAAGAAACGTTTGCTGAGAAATCAAGATCCGAAGTTGGGAACGAGGCATAAGTTATAACTGTAACACATTTGATTCCTTTGATGATCCCCTCACATAACTCTCTCTTACTTCTGGCAGGAGCACTAACCTATTATTTTTTAGTGCACTGGCAGCCATATAAAGCTGCAAAGGTACTGAATCAAGTACATTATTTACTAGACAGTGGGAAAAGCTTGAATGACAGCTCTGTGCTCTACATTACCATCTAAAGATGAAGATCTGAGAAGAAATCTATCATAAGGGCTTTGTACTGTATGAACTTCTTCAGATCAAAGCCCAAAGGGCTGCAATCACCTACTGATGAGCCTGAGAAATCCAGATCTCCTTCGTGACTGGGAGAAAAATGCTGTACTGCATCTTCCAATGGCCAGCTACAAACACAAATCCCAATAAACTTAAGTAGAGTGTGTGTACCCTGTATTAAAATTTTTTTAAAACTCACTTGCTTAAAAATATCTCTGATCTGCCTAGATGAGATGATGATGATCAGCCTCAGCCACCCAGTTTATCAAGAGCAAGAATTGGTCCAGATTCTGCTAGCTACTGTTTTCTGAGTTGCTGTCCTGGAGACTCTAAATCCTGAGGAAACTAAATTTCCTCAATGTCTACGGTTTTCTACCTTATTCAACAGCAACAAATATTTGCCCTATCTGCTACAAAACAACCTCTTTTTTTTTTCCTTATATGAAAGAAATCCATCTTGGAACGAAACAAGAGTTGTTGCCAGAGTTCTCTATTTTTATTGCTAGGCTTATGTTTTCAGATAGCAAGAGAGACTGGCCCATACTGTAATCAGGCACTCTCTACAGGCGGTATTATTTAACAGTGAAACTGGGAAAACCTTTCTCTGTCCTTGTATCTTAAAAGGCAGGGAACGTGTTCAGATGTAAGTATACAAATACAATTGTGGATGAAGCAAAGAGGCCGAAAAGCACTGACAAGGACTGGAAGGGGTTGCTGTAAGCTTTGGTGACAATGTTTGCTTTGCATTAATCCTCTTCACCAAGGAAAGAATGCACTTCATACAGCAGATTGACTCAAGGTGTTTGGGAGACTGTGAATCCCTCCTCGAGACAAGTGTAAATCACTTTTGTGACAGAGGAGTAAAAAGGAAAGGGACAGCTCAACATCAGAGAGATGTTTCTCTGAGAGGCAGAAAGTCACACTCAGTGTTGTGCTCCTGTTGTGATTTAGAGAAGAAATTAAAACACTGGTCTCTTTCTGTATTTAAGAGCAGAAATCCCATTTTTAGAAACAAAAATTAAATGAATTTGTATTATGTATAATTGCATAAATAAGCCTAGTTATGCAGTAGTTTATTTAAGTAACTGCTGTATTTCCAAGTTACTGGGAATAAATATCTGAATGCAGATATTTTCCATGATGACATAAATGTTTCATGCCCAGTTTTGAAGTAGTTGTGGTAAAATAACTAGCATTTTTCCTGCTGATGTGGCTAGATTCTTGTAGCATTCTTTTGTTTGCTAGCAAATTAGCTGAACAATCTGTCACACACCACAGGTTTTTTATAGCTTATGGTCATAACCAAGAAAAGCATTTCCATGGATGTGTCTCAGTAAATAAAGGAGTGGCCATCTTGACTTCAGAAATGTAAGGCAAAGCCTTTGTTTGTTTCTTCAGTAAGATAAGTACATTCTACAAATAGCCTTGATCTTTCCCCTCAGAGATAATAAATTTACCCTTATCTTCTAGAACTTCTTATTTTGTAATTTAAATTTGAATTTGATTTTTAAGGAAAAAGTGTACAAGATCAGTAACAGATGAACCCACATTTATTGAAGAATTTTGAAAGCTATAGAAACAGTAATTTATATCCAAGAATTTCCTGATTTTTCTGATTAACAAGTAACAACATCTATTCCCAAGGTTGTAAATTCTATCATTAAAAAGTAAACTAAATAAATAATTATATAATTATATATTGTAAAATTGGTGAATGTTCATGTTAAGCTCTATATTTTATGGTATAGCTTTTTATCAGGATGTTTTGTAATATGGTAATGGAGCTTGGTAGTCATAAAAAATAGAATTATGACAGATGAGTAATTAAACAAACAAACAAAACCAAACAAAACCTAACAAAAACAAAACAAAACAAAACCCAGAAAACAAAAACACCCCAAAAAACTCCAAAAACAAAAAAAAAAAAACAAAACAAAACAAAACAACAAAAAAAAACCCAAACAAACAAAAAAACCAAAAAACCCACCACCATGACAAACAAAAAACCCCCACAAATATCAAACAAAGGCAAAAAACCAAACCAACCAACCAAAAGAAAACCAAACCAAGGATCAGGTACTTGGATAGAAACTTCTATGAAGTAAATGTTTACATAGTACTGAATTTGAATAAACAATTCGAAACCATATTTTACTTTTGTTTGTGAAGTATTTCCACACAATAAAAGCTCACACTCGTAGGTGAATGAATGTTAAAAAACTGCAGATGAAATTCAAGACTGACAATAGCACAAAAATGCACATAGAAAGGAAAACAATCTTAGCTATAGGTACAATCACATGCATCAGTGTAACTTTCCACAGGAAAAGAGAACTAGGAAGGTTTTTGTGGTCAGTTCCCTGACAATCTGAGTTTGGTATAGAGCAAAGCAGGGAACATAAATATCCTAATGTGTGAAAGTGGTATGAACAGATAGTAACTCTTCTATTAATTTCTGAAAATACAAACCCATAAAAACCTCCAAAACTGTAAAAAGCATGGAGGAGGGTGTATGGCATAATAAGAGGTAACAAAACTGCTTAGGACAAGTGGAAAATCAAATTCAGATTTTTTTTGCCTTTCAAATTCAGAAATATAACTTCCAGAATATGTGCTTGGCATGTTTTTATCAAAAGGACAAACAATTTAGCATATTATAGGATGTTCTTTAGGATTGTGTGTATTTAAAAAACTGTTTGAAATTTAGACGCTAAATTTATTCTTAGCTATCCACCTTAGCTATGCCCTCTGATCAACAAGGAAAAATATGCAATACAGAAAAGTTTCAGCTCACCTTAATAAAGTGATCCAAATTGCTCCAATGAGTTGCCCTTGACGTGTCTAGTTTCATCCATCAATTCTAAAGGTGGCTTAGACTGTCTGACTCAGCTACAGCAATGTGCTACTGCTATTTCTGCCACATGTATTTCTGCCACCTTTTGGTCCACAACACTGTCCTGAGGAAATCCTCTGTAATGATGGAAAGTTGATCAGCTTTCACTCCACTCCTGACATAGCTAGTTTGTCACAGACTGTTGGCCATTATTTTATCATACAAGCCTTTAACTGAGGAGAAATTAAGTACTTAGCAGTTTATAAAAGAAAAGCCTGGAAAAACCCCAGAACAATCAGTTGAGGCTACTGATTGAACAAACTACTTAAACTACTTCTAGCACAAGCACTATCAAGGTGAGGATAGTTTGCATATTGTATCCACTGCTTACCTCTCTGCAAGGTACCCTTATTGCAAAGCTTCTACTGTTTCAAGAGTAGTTAATAATTACAGAAGAAAAAAAATTCGTTGGAGAATGATGATTTGAATGGAATGGGAACACATGAATTACTAATAATATCTAACAGGTCATGAGTTAGCAAAATATTTTTTCAGTTTCCTTGCAGACCATGCTGCTTCTCCTACCCTTGAGAACAATCACAGTGCTTAAACCTAACTGCAAGGAATCATTCGTTAAGATGTAATTAAGGTTCAAAGCCAGTTGTAGCCAAAATATTGCAGTGTATGTGTTCATATGAATTTTCTGCATGATTTTATCAGTTAAGCTGTCGTATTTCCTGTTTTATTGTTACCTGAGAAATCCATTTCTAGCATAGTTAGTTCACGATGCTGCTCACCCATGGTAAGCACATAAGATTTGTCCTTCAGGCACTGCATAACCTTCCTGTCAGTTTTTGGGATGATTTAATAAAATTGTCGTTGATTTTAGCATGCTTAATGGTCTGGAACATTTCTGTATTAACAATTTGCATATTCCTAATGAAAACACTGTGAGATATTTCACTGTCAGCTGTTTGCCAGTCACAAATATCACCTTGCAACATTTAGTCAGAAGAGGAATTTTTTCTCTATGTGCCCTTATTACATATTTTTCTTCTTGCTGTTTTTTACTTAGCATTGAAGCTGATGTGAAATGAGGTGCATAACTATGGTTTTCTTGTATATTTTTGCACAAGACAGTAAGGTGGCAAATCTGAACTTTCTATGTATAGTAGTACAAGTCCAACTTAAAAATTCTGGAGTTTGTTGTGGTTCAGTGAAAGCACACTCGTATATTAAAGGAGGAAATAAAGGTATCAGCACTAAGTGCAGATTTAGATACAGAAGACTATTCTGCAGAATTAATGAACATTATCCTTTTATTTTTAAGCAGTGAATGTAAGAGTTATTTTATTCCAGGTCATTATTACTGTCTGTATCCAGCATGGACTGTGGAAAATGTACAGTGATTTACATTTTATAAAAGAGAAGTTAAGTTTGTCTTAGAATTAGAAATATAAAATATGTAATAATTTCACTCTTGGGGTATCCCTGTTGATATGGCAACTATTATATTTGGATTTATTAAGTAGGAAAGGTTATCTTTCATCTTAACAAATGTCTTGCACTTTTACTTTCTAATGACACAAAATGCCTTCCACAGCAAGTTTGGTTCTAAGTTTGGTCAGTAGAAGTTTGCCCTATTTAACATTCTTTCTGGAAATTCTCTGTCATGAGGGTATTACAGAATGCTATCATTTTGGGTTTTTTTTTTTGTGACATTATTAGCACTGTGTCAGTACATATGACATCAACACTGGAGTTAGAGAAAGCAAAAAAAGTGAATACGATTTTTTTTCTCTTCCAGGAAGGTAGTGCATTCTCATAGATTCAGAACTAAATTTTTGCGCACTCAGCAGAACAGAAGATCATTCTGAGAAAACAGTTTATTGTCAAGTTCAAATCAAAATAATTCGAAATAACATATATTCCAGATTTTTCCTTATGGAAATGGTTTTCTTTTCCAAGATGAAAGACCTGTTTATGCCCTATTTTCTAATTTTTTTTAAATCTTATTGCCTCTTCTCTCAAAATCCCCAAATATGAGACAACTAAGCAGAAAAGGTCTGTCTTCACACCTCCTATTGCAATTATTTTTCCACATAAATATAGGTAATAACTGAAGAAGAGAATTCCCCTTGACTGTGATTCCTCACAGGGGTGAATTTTAGTCTAAGAAGTTAGTTTAGTTAGTTTCCTTCTCTCTAGAAAGAATAATTTGTCATTTATTTGAAGAGAAGCAACTGCATGGAGATATTGATGTTTAAGCCAATCACCTGGCATGTACAAAGGGCAAGTGAGTTAAAAAAAGTCTGCACAATTTCAGTAAATATCAGATATGTCCTTTAATTTAAGGATCCCTTCTCAGGATGATTATCTACAACCTCCCAATGTTCAGTGCTTTGTCAAGAGGCCATCACACGGCTGAGTAGCATAGCTTATGCTGAGTTTCTTCAGCATAAGCTGAAGAAGTTCATCTTATAAGTTCAGGACAGTTAAACCTTTCCTGGGATCTATATTTTCTTAAGTTTTTTAGGAGTTTTCACTGAACACCTGACATTCCCACTTATTTTTCAAGCATTTTTTCATACCACATAATCTATGCATGGCCACCATTCTTCAAACTTCCTATCATGAAAATTAGCCTAACATTCCCACTGAAAAAACAGACCAAAGCAAAAGAGTTTTCTCCCAGGTCTTATGTTAAACAGACCATTACCCTTACTTGAATTAAGTTACCCTTAATTGAATTCTAATATTTTTTTCTGTCCTTGACAGATTGCTCCATCTCTGCAATAAAGTGAAATACATGTGCTTCAAAGCATCAACAAAAGTTGGTTGATAGGTGTTTTCTTCTGTTTCCAGGGAAAAGGACAGGCAAAGGAGGAGCATAATTTGCAATGCCTCTCTTTAGAAGGAAGTTAACAGCTCTGGTCGTGATTTAAAGAGCCAGTTAAACAGCTGAAAGGCATGTAGTCCAGAGCTCTGCCTGTGGTCTGGCGTTGTGTGCCCAACGAAAGAACAGTGCCTGTTTTAAAAACCTTTGCTTCTGTCACATATTTCCTAAACTGGACACACAGGTAGTTTCAATAAGAAGTAATAACTATCTTTAAAATATTCAGTTCCCTAGCTTTTGATAAACTGCATCAATTCAACAACTTCTCCTCTGTTTTTTCTGAAAATTATTATTAGCAAAACTGAAAGTGAAAAATGAGTCTGTGCCAAATAAGGTCAGACTTGCTCCTAAACATAATTTGCTTTTAGCATGCTGGTATTACTGTTATGTCTATTATGACATTTCTATGAATAAATAGTTCATGTTATAAGATCTATTTCCATTCCAAGTTATGCTTTTTCATTTTTTTCCTAGAAATATTCAACCAGAATGTGATTTACAAGTATTACCTAGTTTTTATATTGCAGGGTCTTTTTTTTCTGTTATATACTTCCATACACACATTAATACATATATAAACGTACATATATTCATATGTACTTTTCTACAGTTTTGAATCTGCCAATTTGAATTATGAAATCATATTACTGCTGCAAACAGAGCAAGCAATTCTTGTTGCATAAAAAAGACTCAATATACAAACTTATGATGATTATAAGAACATTTCTCTACAGTGAAAAGATTACTTTTTCAAATATTAAGTTACAGTGACAAGGTCCCCTTTGCAATGTAGCTTTCTTCAATCTTTCATAATCTCGCCATTCTATGAAAATGCTGTCAAAGAAATGAATGGAGTATGTTTTTAGGTAACCCTGGAATCACGTGTAGAGCTCAGAAGTAGAGATATTGGTAAAGGAGAGATATTGAAGTAAAAGAGAAAGAAATATTTATGTTCCTTCCACAGATGAAACTCTAGGAAGCATATGCTTGAGTGAGTAAGAAAATCAAGCTGCAGTGATTGGACACCAATGTTACTTTACAGCAGCTACTGGAGATGAACAGAATTTCTGTAAACCAACAAGACGCAACCACTTCAAGCACGCAGGTGTAACCACAGAGGAAAAACTGTTCCTAGAATATTTATTAGCCTTTTGCCATCATGAAATTCTTCTTCTGTTTTCCAGTTCTGGATGGATAATGTCATATTCTTACAAAGGACTGCAAGATTTCTAATGAATTGGTGTTTGTGTCTACCTGCTGTTATAGAGAAACACATCCGTTCCTCTAAAAAGGTTTAGTAGCTTTTTCTTACATAGGAAAACATTGCATTTAACAGGATAAACATTACATGTTTACACAGGTGAATAAATATTTTACAGGAGAAATATTAAATAAGTTTTCCATTGAGATGGTCTGGAATAGTTGGAAGATGTTTGTAGCATCTGCTCTCTTAGTGAGTGAATGGGATTGTAAATGTGTCAATTTACTGCTAATAAAGCTGTGTTCTTTGACAGAACTCCGTACGCTGTATTAAGAGCCTAAATCAAGAGAAAAAAGTGTCTCCAGAAAAACATCTTCTAGCATATGAAGTTTTCTTTTGTGAGTTTGGATGGGGTTTTTTGTTTTGTTTTTATTTTAGTGGGTTGTTTGTTGGGGTTTTTCTCCTTCACAGAAATTCCTTAGCAATAGAAAGAGTAACTCTGATGCTAATGAGGATTTCTGTACTAGCAACAGAAAATATAATGGTGTCAGAATGCCTGTTTCTATCATGAGTTTCCTAGGGGAGCAGTATGAAATTAACCTAGTTAGCAGTCGCAGTACATAGCAGGCTCCCCTAAAATTCCCTTTCCAATAAAAGCAGCCTCATCTCTTGGTAATATCACTGGGTTCCTTAGGAGATACGAAAGCCAAACATCTTGTTGAAATAATTTTTAACAAAATATTGTTATTTTTTGTTATTATATCTCAAAAGTGAAGACTAGGATATCTTTCAAATAGCAAAGTATTCTATACCATCTCACATTCTATGAAATTTATGATATAATTTGAAATTAAGAATTATATCAAGAGTTTGGCATAGAATTAATTTTTTAATTCCTTTTTTTGTCCTTAATTTCTGTCCTCAGGCAAAAGTAAATAATTTAGTTCAGCACTGAGTTCCCCACTGGGTTATTGCACTATCCTTTTAAAGTATAAGAAAGATGTTAGAGCTAGAGTTTGGAGAGGCACCACAAACTTTTCCATGTAGATATCATAGCGTAACATATTTTGATATATCACCTTATTTAAATTTGAGTCTGGGTAACCAGATTCAGAATAACAAATTTCTCTGTGTTTCGACCAAGAATTTCAAGGCTGGCTGTGAAGTGTGGGTCTCCTGTTGACAGTACTGGAGACTACAGGGACTTCATTAGGTACAGTATCTGTGGAAAAACAGGCACGTTTATAGATGGTATCTAGAGGAATGGCTCAACAGAGAGGCATTTGAGTTATGCAATGATCAAGGCCATCAGGATTAGCAGGATAACGGTGCAAAGAAAAATGCGGTTTGCTGGGTTTTGAATTGAAGAATTCTTTCAAGAAACTCAAAGTGTTGCAGTAAGTCATTCATGAATCAACATTCACAATTAACAGCCTCATCTGAGGAGAGGGAGCAAACCAGAAAACACGACTGCCCAAAATGTGGGTATTGTAGTAACTGGAGGATGTGACCAATGGTTTTGATTTTTTGAACATCATACTTTCAACTGAAAAATGTTCCTTGATCCTAGGTAGTAGAACTTGGATTAATATAGTCAAATATTGATAGCATCTCTGCCATTACAATCCATGTTTATAAATTGAAGGGGAATGTTGTTAAAGTTTATGACTTGGCAGTTTCTAACTCATAGTTGAATATTCTGCCTAAAAAATCTGGGGAATAAAAAAGCTAAACTTGCAAGCTTTCGAAATGCATAAAAAACATTACATCATGTTGCTTGGGGCTTCTCATAGAGAGACTTTTGTGTTAAACAGGGAAAAATGTGATTAATTTCCAGAAAGAGTGTGAAAGTGCTTGCAATGGTCAGTTTGTGTGAGCCCAGTTTGCATTTACAAACTATGGCTTGGGCCAAGTTGAATTTTGTAAGTATGAATGTTGGATTAATTTTGGTCCAAGGTTTTGAAAACTAATCTCTTGTTTACTGGATAATAAATACAGTTGATATTAAAAAGATTAGAATCATCCTCAACATAGTACAAGAGGCTGAGCTGACAAGGTAGGAATGTAAGGGAGACTGGCCAAAAGTTGCATGTGGATTTGAGTGACAAGAGTAATAGAAGTTTCAGGGTTTTGTCAGGTCAGAACCTTCAGAAGCATGAAGCTTACTTATCCCTTCAGTGTTGCACTACCCGCAACTTCTCAAGCACTTGCAGTTCCTGTACATCAACACTTTTTATTCATCTCTCTGAAAAAAAACCAAAAAACCCCACATCAAAAAAACAAAAAACAAAACAAACAAACAAACAAAGACCAAACCAACAAACAAACAAACAAAACCCCCCAAAAAACCACAAACAAACAAAAAAGAAAACAGAAAACATGGTGGACAAATAAAGGTGGACAAATTCATTATTCAATAATAATGAATAAAGCAAGGATATTTGCTAAGCTTATTTTTATATTTTTCCCTTGGTCCTTTGCACAGTTTAATGACTAGAGGCATAATTCTTCTGATATTTTATGGGAAAATTAATATAGTACTTTGCTCTTCTTTATTATTATTTTTCTATTTTTACATCTAAATGTAGTAGACATGACTGATGACCCATTTTCTAGGACCACTGGAAATAGGCCACAGAGCATACATAAAGAGGCTTTCTCCTCTGAAGATATTTTGATAGATTTATGTGCATGATGCAATATCATGCAGGAATGTCCAACTGTGTTTTGAGAGACCTAGTTTGGTTACTTCCTTATCTAAGCATTGCTTAACCCATACTAATACATCTTGTTAGAGCCTTGGACTTTCTCCTGTTTTGCATCTCAGTGCACCAGCCACCAAAGTACAAGGTTTCACATGTTATATACACTTACATTTTGACCAAAAATTCAGGTGGCGACATTATAGCACTGCGGTCCACAATGCAGGAAAATATTGTTTTACAAGGGTTTCAGATAGTATTTTTGCAGATTTTGGTTTATGAAAAAAATGTGCTTGCAATACCTTAAAAATTAAAAGCTGACCTCTGGAACAAACAGATAAGAGCTGATTCTGAGATAGATGATCTAGATGGCAATATAGTATGTAATATGTAATATACTTCCAAGGGTTCTGCTCTAAAGTCTGTATCAAAGACCTCTTGACTTCTAGCAAAAAGAACATTCCAAAATGGGACCTTCTCTTTTGGACAAACTGTGAAATCCCATGGTTTTTCCATCTGATAGTCTTAGTGCAAAAGATAGATTACTACTATCTGGGAATATGGATAGGGTTTATATATTGTAAGTTAATCCTTTGCCATATTTTTCCTGAAACTGTTAATTAATGTCTATGTAATCTATGATACAGTAATAATAGTGATTTCTGTCACATATTCCTTCTGGTACTTTCCACATTTTCCATTTCTCTACACCTTGTATCTTTTAAGCATGCAGATGTAATAATAAGAGCAACATAAATCATTATGAAATTTATCAGTAGTAGTATTGGGTAATGACTAGAAATCTGAAATCTACTCACTGCTCATAGGTTTTAACAGCTCTCTGCCCCATCTTTCTTTCATCATAAAGTTAAAACAACAATCTATTCCCATTGTAGATTTGTGGTGAGATTTCCTAATGGAAAGATTTTTCTGAATGGTGGAAAGAATGGCAATGATTAACTAATAACATTTCTGTTGCAGATGCATCTATATGTGAGTGCAACTTCAATTATTATTAAATAGGTACCATGTTTGTGTTTTAAAAGGACACTTAATCCAATGCAGAAATTCTCTACAAAAGAAAGTGTTTCATTAAATTTGAGTTAAGGTTGCCTGTGTATTTGTACCCTACCTAAGAACCAGACTCAGTGAAATGCAACATTTTAAAATCAGAAAATTCTGAATGGTAGGACTTGGAGTTGTTAATCTGCCACCTTTGAGCAATGTCTTTATAAGTCCATAGTTATGCAGACACACACCTAGTCTTAGCCAACAAGGTCTATTTGAGAACAAACAGAATGATATCTAACAATTTTTTTTACCTTTTCAAATGTAAAGGTGTAGCTAAATGAACTACAGTGGGTTGAAGATATCCCCAACAGTGGGTTACGACTATGAAGTAACCCCAAATAAGCAATATTTTACAATCCTTTTATATATTTCCATAAATTAAGTAGATTTTCTGCAGGATTTTTACTCTCACAGCACTGAAATATCTATGTCAAGAGATTTTTTTTGCACTGATACTGGATTAAGGCACACATATATATCTCTCTTTCCTTGTATAAAGCCAGTACACACCCAGACCCAGATCTCCTTCCACTGCCAAGCTTCTCCAACTAATCCCTTCACCATTCAATATCACTGCACTTAGCACAGTGAATCCAGTTGAAATTCATGTGGATTTTTGCCAGCAAGAGAGGAAGAATACAATCAATATTTTGCTTTCATATTTTAGCATTCTTTTTCTAGATATTCACAAGTTTAAATTACATATGCATCAACTGCTTGTTTCCTGGCTTTCAGATATCTGAAAGTCACTGTATTAAACATTCTGGAAAGGAACACGACTGTACTGATATTTTAGATCTTGGTAAAAGACATTTTTGTCAGACATTTGTTATGTACCACACGCTTCAGATCCAAACAAACACGATTTTACTGCATGCCAAGGTAGGTTGCCAAGAAATGTTTTACACGGAGTGTGGAGAAACAGGGAGGGGGATTATGTAGCTGTTAGGAGCTGCTGTAAATTCTTGAGGTCATGAAAAAGTTTGTGGAATAGAGTAAAGTAAAAAGAACGCATGCGATTCAGTAAGAAAAAATAAGGTAAGGTCAGAAGATATTTTCTTGATTTAAAGCCCTGGAGTTGGGATCTGAAGCAGATGACCGACAAAAAGGGTTTCTCTGTAGTGCTTGCTGCTGGCAGTGATTATAGGTGTCCTGGGAATAAGCAGTAGGAAACAGAGACATTGTGAATACCAGAGGGAACAGGATCAAGAACAGAATCTGCAAGAATTTCAGCAGACAGTTTAGCCCAAAAGTAAAATATAGTTTAATGGATTTCTTTTGAACTGGAGGATGTCTGTGGCATTGTTTCATATAGGATAAGTGAATAGCTTTGTTCTCTGTTTGTCCTAGAAATCTGGGACTTGGGAGAGAAAAATGCCGCCAAACCACCAGTCACCCAGCAAAATATAAAAAGAGACTGTGATAATTCATCAAGGATCCAGTAGGGCCTGTGGAAGCAAAACCAGAATAAATGTTAGAGAAAATGCATCATTCATCTCTGGAGCAGCTACACTCATGCAATGACATTGTACAAGAGATGATTACTGATGAGGTGATAAAAGGCAGTAGGGAGCCATGAATAAATATATCCAAGGAAAGTCACAAACACATGATTCATCAAAAAGGAGTATCTTTAGAAACATTTCCCTGTTCAAATTGTTATGCAAGGTTTCCTTTAGGAAAAATTTTCTAAGCATGAAATCAAATCAGTTTCTTGTTCCTTTCTAAACAAAATAATGCTCTAATTTTTACTTTGAAAAGAGACTTCATAGTGAAAAAAAAAACCCCAAAATCCAAAACCAAACTGTTTTCAAAAAAAAAATTACAACTATGTATTTGCTAAAGTTTTCAAACTTTACAACATTATGAAAATGAAATGGCAGGTTGCCACACAATTTGGATCATAAGATACAAGGTAGGTGTTTTCATGCTGCAGGATAATTACAAATAAATCCTCAGTTTCTACCTACAGGGACAGCTACTGAAATTGCATAACTATAATTAACAATAAGTAATAAATTATAAAGATAAATAGCTGAGAATGGCTCTAGCTCAGAAAATGTTTGGCTCTAAGAAGAAGAGAAAAAGTGGAAAATCAAAGGAGAAAACAAACCCAGAGATGTTTAAACATTAATTTGACTTGAGACAAAACCTTTGGAGTTCTAGATCTTACCCAATAACCCTCTAAATAACATTTTGTCTCAACAGAGTTTTAAAAATGCATGATGGATATTAGTGTGAAGCTGAAAAAGTAATAAAATCCACCAATATCAGAGGTTTTATTACTGCCTTTGTTACTGTAACACAGATACTGCATGTGAATACAATATTTCTACATCTGTTAGGCAGGTACAGTTAGGCAGCTGACTGTAGAGCTAGACTGGTGTTATTGAAACTGTGTAATTGAAATAGTGGTGCTACACAGAAAAACTATTACCAACGTCCAGTGACTGGGGGTACTCAGGATCTCTGGATTGTGACATAATTTCAGATCTGGAAAAAACCTCATTCCATAGTGTGAAGACTGCAGTCTCAGATGAACTCACGAAGTTTGCGTCCTTAGCAATTTATGTCTTTGAAATAAAGATTTCATTACATACTCTATGTGTTTATCCTTTCTCATGTAATCTATCCTTCCCACACTTAAATCCAATTTTTAGTAGAACGTTGCCATCAGTTTTTAAATAACACCTTCCTCACTCCCAAGAAAAGGATGTCAGATTAATCCTGAGATCTCCTTGTCTTAAAGAATGGCCACTCATCAAATGTACTTCACCCAAAATATATAATTTCTTTTTGTTTGTTTGTAACATTATCTCTCATTCAATTCTGAGTGAAGCAAAAGCACACTCAGAAGAATATGCACCCTCTAAAAATTCCTGAGCTCACAGTATCCATTGCTAATGTGGATTGATACCTTGTGCTTTTACTTTCTGTTGCATGTTGAGCTTGAAGTTTTATTTGTTTTTTACTTTCTTTAAATCTGAGATAACTCCTTAATGACATTTTTCAGTGTTAGCAATAAAGAAAATCTGTTCTGTTCATTTTTAGATAATGTGGATGTGTTCAAAGTCTCCAATCAGAGTAAATAATCTTTGAATTCATATGGCTTATATTATCTTTAGTTATTGTTCCATTTAAAAAGTTAGCCAGTGCTTAAGCTTCATTAAAGTATACAACAGATATCACTTACTATAAAGTCATTAATAATAATTTTCCTAACCGTTAGCAAGTATGAGCAAAATGAAATATGTTTTTACATCATACATTTTATGAAGCATTTCTGTCATAGGTTCTAAATTATGTAAACAGCTGCTTAAAAAAACTCACTTTTTTTCCCATTAAGATCTTTGTTTATACTGTATCTGTATAGCAATAGCACCTAAGGAATAAGAACATATTATTAAAACTGGGGAGTATACTCAAACCTGGAAATAGTACATTTTATTACAAAAACAAAAAAACCACAAAAAACCAAAATGAAAAACCAAACAAAAAAAGAAAACCCTGCCTAATTAAGCATTTATTGGTTGGAATTTTAAAAGCTTTTAAAGGTGAAAAGGATTATTTACCATTCAGATAGAATAATATTGAAAAGAAAGTGAAAGAAAGAATGTTGAAGATCTTAAATTGTGGAAAAAAAAGCAGAAACTAAAATCCAGGCACCTACTGGTCTTAGATTACTTTTCATGATTACCCACAGACTAGCAGTCTTCAGAACTGAGTGTATCATCATGGACAACAGGGTGATAACAGCTGCTAAAATAAAATGGATCACGGTTGTATAGGGATTTGTAAATAATCAAGAGTACTATAAAGAGAGTTAGTCTCAGCAAACTGAGACTCATTGCTGGCACCTCCAGGGAAAGCATGAATGCTGAGAGAATGTGCAAGTTGCTCCTTTGAATTGGCTTTTCCTTGTGTACTGTGGGAGTTATTTCTAGAGGTTATCAAAGATTAGGTGATCCATTTGGTCTGGTTGTGCATCATGTGTGATCAGAATCAAATAACCAAAATAAACTGGAACCAGCAGTGCATTAAAGTGGGGAATAGAAAGCCCAGGCTCTGTGGTGAATCTCATTTATCTGTTTTGAACAATGAAGGCTTTCTTCCGAAAAGCCCTTTCAGGAAATGAAGGACTTGACAAAGTCAGGGATCTATGTTTTAGCACTTATCTACATTAGAGCAAACTCTTAATCAAGATGTGCTACACCATTATGAATCTGAGCTTGTATGCACTGTAGGCTGTAGTTCAGTCAGCCTCCTCATATTGAGGAACTCAGCCTTTTCAGGCAACAACAGATGTATAAAAGGCAAAAATCTTTTGGAAATATCATCTTATCAGTAATCATTCATTTTCAGAAGATTAACTATAATGAATATGAACTGGCCACAACCCTTTTCATAGCCATACATGGGCTTTTAAACTTAATATACCTCAGGATATCCCACTCTTTTCTCATATATGACAGCAACTCTTTCTCCTTTAGGCAAGCAGCTGTGAGGAAAAGAGAGAAACATGGGCTCTACCGACTTTTCTTGCACGCTGCTTTGTATGTCCTGAAAGGAAAAAAAGACACATTCCAGATCCTAATTCCTTATATACATAGCAGTTTCTACATGTATAAAAATTTAGGCAAATTTTCTAGCTGTTTCCAGCTATTCTAGCCTGGTGAGGCGTACTATGAATAAGTCATTCATAGAATCATGGAATATCCATGGAATACCCACTAGTATCATTAAATTTGAACTCCTGGCCCTGCACAGGGCCACCCTAAGAATCACACCATGTGCCTGAGAGTGTTGTCCATATGCTTTTTGAACTCTGGCAGCCTTAGTGCTGCAGCCTCTTCCCTGGGGAGCCTGTTGTGTGCCCAACCACCCTCTGTGTTGAGAGACTTTTTCTAATGTCTAATCTAGCTGTCCCTCCCATCCCCACCCCTCTACCCAATGCATCTTCAAGCCGTTCCCTTGGGTCCTGTCCTGGTCACCAGAGAGAAGATTAGCAATGTCTGATACATTAGCAGTACCTAATCCTCCTTGAGAGGGATGTTCATGCCTACAATGTAAATTAATCTCCAGGGGCCTGCTGAAGCAAATGTGGAATGCCAGAAGTGGAGATGCAAGAGAAGATGTCAGAAACAGAAACGTTAGTGGAACAAAAACCAAGGCTTTGTCATGAAAATTAAAAGAATTACACAAATAGGTTTTATCCAAAATTACCTATTAACATGTAAAGCTTTTAGCTTCAATATCTGTCCACTCAGGGCAGTTTACTGTGCTTCTTTTCTCTGTAGTGCTCTTCAAGGTAACTTTACTTGAATTTTAACTAAATCAAATAAGTATCAGGCATCTTAGACATCTAAGACAGCCTGGAATAATTTTATTTATCTTGCAGTGTTTTAAATAACTTTTTTTTTTCAAAATTCCTTGAAAGATTCCAGGCATGTCTACTTATTTATTACAGACTGGCAATTACTGAAGAGAATGTTTTAAAGATTGTAAAACTGGTGACTCAAAAATTTGATGAACGTCCTTTCTGTTTATCTGTTTAACCTTATTTAGATTATATGTGGATTTTCAGATAGTGTTTAATGATAAAATTGCTATCCAGTCTTCTGCCTTTCCAACAAAAACAGCATACTGTGCAAAGGCTCCAGTATATACTGATGTACTGATAAAGCAACAATTTAAATTCCATATTAAGCAAAGGAGGGAGAAACACCCTACAGAAAAGGTCTAGTTTACTGAGGGTGGGATCTGATATTGCAGATAAGCTTATCTAACTCCTGTTTCCTGATCTTAGACTGTATGTCCCATCTGCACTGTGGTGCTGGCTTATTGGCTTTTTTGTTTGTTTTATCAATTGTTTTTTAACCCCAACTGTTCATGGAATTAACGTGTGAGAAAGATTTTTACATTTATATGAGTTGGATTACTTTTTTCCAGCTATTTTTATCGTTAAATAGGGCCTCAAAAACTGCAGAGTTAGCAGAAGATATGCAGCAGAACTGGGAGCTACACACAGGAAGCTATGAAATCAGTTCTCCTTCAAACATACTTTTAATTTTCTTTTTTTTTTTTTTTTTTTTTTTTTTTTTTTTTTTTTTCTCTCTCAAACACAGAACATTTAGCCTTCCCAGAGAAGGGTCCAGTGTTAGACTAGTAATCTACATCCTGTTCTCAGGAGTTTAAGAAAAATAGGAAATAGGAGTAGGAAATTATAGGAAGTGTCCAGTGTTTTGATTCTCTTGGTATTTAGTCCATCTAATGAAATAATTATTGATGCCCATATGAAATGAAGCACAGGATCTTCATAACAGATTCTAAGATTTCCTGGGTGAATAGTTCTTCAACTCTTTTCTTAAAATTGACCAATTCTCATTATTCCTGTGGACAGAAAAGAGAAAAGACAGAATGTAATGGTTTATCAGGATATTTCAGCTGGGAGTGACATGATTCTAATTCTGCCTACTAAGCATGATAGGCTACTGGAGTGCCAGCTGAGATGTTCTTAAGTTCTCACAGAATCACAGAATAAGCTGAGTTGGAAGGGACCAAAAAGGATCATCAATTCCACCTTATGGCCCTGCACAGCACCACCCCCAGGAGTTTAGTGTAAGCCACCACCTATCTACAAGGTAGGGAAATGCTCCTCTTCTGCCTGAAAGGAGCAGCAGCAGGAGAAAACTGTTTTACAGGCAGAGAATACTCAAGAAAAATACATATCCAAAACCAAACATTATATCTAGCGCACATACATACTAGAAGACACCACCTGTTGTTCTCTAGACACAGTAATAAATGTGAAGAGTAACCCTGGTCTTGATCAATGTGCAAAGATTCAGACTGAGAAGCAGAAGGATCATTCCTACTTTGGGTGATTTTAGTTAAATGTGAAGATAAATAAGGCATTGCAATAGACAGATTTCATAATTGTTTGGGAACACAAAATACTGAGGCAAATGGCTCAGGTGTTTGCATTTTGGTTGTAGGTTTGGGTTATTGGGCGGGGGCTATATTTTGGTTTGGATTTTGTGTTTCTTTTAAAAAGCCATTATATTTTAGGACAAAAATCCTTAGAGAGATAAAAATATCTTTCCAAGACATCATTAACAGAAGAGGTAATACATCAACTGATTATGAAAGAGAGGAGTGAATGTAATTTTCCTGGAATAAATGTAATAAAAATAGTCCTGCCATGCTGAAAAGAAATTTCTCAATGATAATTTAGGTAGATCCATGGCATTTAGTATTTTAGGAAGTTCAGTAGCTAGATCTCTGGAAGGAGATGGTCACAAGGAATTTGTCCAACTGTGGTAAAAAAAAAATCACCTCCTAGATAATGAAGAAGAGATTTTGTGGCAAAAAAATATATGTTCAATATTCTGTATTGATTGAGATTTTTTTTCTTTGGAAAAGAAGTTTGTTTTTCTTGGAGAACTGTGGCTTTGCTGGCTTACATTTGGACTTAGTTGTGTACCTGAAGTACAGTCCCAGATAATTTAAATAGTTGAAGCTGTTCAGATTATTAAGGTATAACATAGAGGATAGTATAAGGTAAGGTTAATCAACATGGGAACATAACTAGATGCTGCTAAATTCTGAAACCAGTTAATGTAGCAGATTTAAAACAGAACAAAGACTAAAGAAAGCATATAATTAGGAAGAAGTGTCTGGTGGGATGTTTCAATAGGGTAGAAGTGATTCTTTCTATAGAAAGAAAATTACATCCAAAAATTTGTGGAAAGATATGTTTTGGGGAAAGTTTTTGCCTATTCAGTTGCTTTATTAAGGGTCTTTCTTAGTAAGTAGAAATTCAGAACAGGGAAGAGGGATCATCCAAATAAGGAGTTTGACATTCTTGCACAATTCCAGCAGAAGACAACTGTCCTGGCATTCCAGCAGAGTAAGAGCCAGACAAAGTTGAGGATCTGTAGACAGGGCCTTGGGCACACTTGCACAAAGGCAGAACCATCACTTGAGACTTGAGCATGTGTCCAAACCATGGACTCACTGAGCAGTGGTGTGCAAAAGCAGAAAAAGGATCTCTGGCTTAACTGCATGTGAGGAAGGATATATGTTGCTTCTTTTTCCTGAGGGAGACCGGTTTTAACAGAAAAGGTTCATGAGTTTCAAAAGATCACTGCAAAAAAGAAGTTAAAAAGGCTTCTGAATTTTAAAAACTTTCTGTTTCAGTTGTATGATTTACAAGCAGAGATGGAAGAGGAAAAGACTTTGTGGGAACAGGAAGCTTGTTTTAAGCTTGGGGTAGAAATGAAGTAGGAAGACATGAAGTGTAATACTGGAGCTAGGTGAGAAAAAAATGTTCAGAAAAAATGCTTCACAAGGTGTGACAGTCCTCTCTCAGAGGTTATGATCTGTCACTGCAGAAGCCACAACATAAAATCAAACTGCCAAAGAGAGTGATGATTATTAATGTCTTAATCTTATAACAACTTTGAAGCAGATCTTTCTGACAGGTTATACTGTGTTTAAGAACAATAGACTTTGTTCTGTGTTGATTTTAGGTTGTAATTTTCTACACATGGTAGTGCCAGAAACACAAATGTTAAACACAGGTGTTGGAGTCCATATTTCCATGGATCCTCCACAGAGAGTGAGAAGTACAGAGATGGAATTAAAGCCTTTAGAAAAATTTGAATATATAAAGCTTTAGATGCATAAAGTAGAAATCTAACCCTCAGGTTTAAATTTTACATGCCCTAAGTCCTAGTTGTTAGAGTAGAAGGACACAGCTTCAGGCCTAGTGATAGAGTTTAGACACAACAAAAATAGAGTTCTGTTTTTAATTTTTAGTATGAATTTCATGCACAACAAGATAGAACTTTATGCTAGTAAGATAGAGTTTTACGTTAATAGATATGTTATGTGCGTAAGTTTTGATGCTGTTTTTCGTAGTTTTACAAACTTTAGAATTGTACCTAGATTGGCTGGTGTGTAGATAAAATATATGAATATGCATTTTTTAATTTGGTATAAAAAAGCCTCTGGGTTGGAAATGAAGGTATCGGTATCGATCGGTCGGTCAGTCGGTCGGTCGGTCGACTGATCATGCGATCTACCGATCCAACCTCCACTTTCTGCAGCCTGAGGAAGGAGCCCTGCCNGTTTGGGATCCCTCACTGTCATCGTGACCCTGTGATCTGGGACTCTGTGTGGGTTTTGGACCTCGGGACCCTTCTCTGTTATTGTGATCCCCGTGGCTGGGACTCCTGTCTGGGATCTGTGATCTTGTGATCCCTTTCTGTTGTTGTGACCCCCCGGTTGGAAAAACCCTGCCTGGGGTCAGGAGAAAGAAGGCTGATTTACTGGGAGGCTGTAATGTCAGATTTATGCTTGTTTATAGTCTTACTAGAGTTTTGCTTGTTAGGAATTCTATGCTTTGCTTGCTGTTTCATTAGAACTTTGTGTGTTAAGATTTCTGTGTTTTGGTTATTGTTTTATTTGGACTTTGCTTGTTTCTGCTTATAATTGGTTGTATTGTAAGGCCGCTTTTAGAACTCTCGCACCTTCAGATACATGCTTGTATATAATAAACCACTTTGCTTAGATACTAAAATGTTGTGAGACCTTAAGAGATTGGTAACCCGTTAAACGTCCTCAGCACACAGGCTTAGGTCAGCTAAGTTTGTGGTTAAATTACAGAGTAGTATCCTTGAATCTGATCCTCTCACCAGTTCCAGTGTTCAAGTGAAATCAGAAATCAGACCCTTAAACTCTTTAGTCAAAAGTAACACTATTGTATGCTGTTGTAAATACTATAAAAGATTGGGTGGGGGATGCTGTATAAATATATACACATATATAGGGAGGGAGGATAAAGATAGCCAGAGACAGTTAGGCCCAATATATAAATTCTGTTAACACCACAGAACTGGGTTTGTGTGTATGTTATTGAAATTCAAATAAAACATAAGGATAGAGGCAAAATAAATAGGAATCCTTGAGGAATTTTGCCTTATTCTGGAGAGATGGTAGATAAGCAAAAGCAACTGTATAAAGAATGCAAAATATTTTCAGAGCCTTTATTAAGAGATGACAGGAAAGAGGTGGACCCTGTATTCCTGTCTTCCGAAAAAGAAAAAGTTAGAGAGCAAACAGGATCAGGGGAGGTGCCAAGCTACAAGGCACAGAGCAAATAAATAGTGGTGTGCATAATATCTCTTTGTGAAGGGTTGTTGAAGGGCGGCGAGTAATGTGTAACTTAGTGTTGCAAGGCAACACCTCTGGAACATTCTTGTAAAACTGGTTTGGTGTCTGTACACAAGGAGAAATTTGGATACAAGGACAGCTGCAGACCTTTCCTCTTCCATCTCAGATCTTAGAAAAATATTTGTAGCTTGCTTGATAAATAACAGAGGTTTGCCTTAGAAATTAGTGCCCAAGTTTCCCTGCCCACAGAAAGGCTGCAGGGCTGCTTCCTGGGTCTGTGAAGGCCACGGAAGGATGCTGTGCCCACTGCAGCTCCTGCCCTGCTGAGATGGCTGGCGTTTCTGTCAGGGGAACCTAGACGTGCCTGGTGTGTGACAAGGTCTTGTCTCAGATATGTACTGGGGAAAATGAGAACTTGGAGTGAGCAATGGGGCACACCACCCCTGAGGGCCAGTGCTTTGTCAGAGACATTAGCAGAGTTAGAGACATTAACATTTAACAACATTACTTTGCCCTGGAGGCTCTCCCAGACTGATTAGTCTAATCCCTAATTTTTAGTCCAATTCCAAGGAAGCTAATCTGATGGCACCAATATTATTTCTTCTGTTTCATTACCAAATGTACTCTGCAGAGCAGCTCCATTCCCTGAAGCCCTGCTAATTGCCAGTCATTTTTCTCCTTGTTTTCTTTATTTCACTTGGGATATTTTTCAGTCTCTACAAGTTTTGTGCCACAATCTGCTCTATCATCCATTTATTTGTTCCCATTTTTCCTTGATGAGCGTAGGATTTGGTCTCTTTTAGGTCAATGCTTAGACTTCCTCCTCCATATTTCTTGCAGGCCGGAGAAGCAGGGTCTACCACAGACAGCCTGTGAAGAGACAAATTCCCTTCTATTTTTTTCTAGTTCTAGCATCTGTGCAATCCCACTCCTACTTTCCTGAT
This sequence comes from Cisticola juncidis, assembly GCA_013400215.1. Taxonomy (NCBI): domain Eukaryota; kingdom Metazoa; phylum Chordata; class Aves; order Passeriformes; family Cisticolidae; genus Cisticola; species Cisticola juncidis. Next base: position 76,749 of record VXBR01009092.1, on the reverse strand, counting down.
GGTGAAAATTGCTAAACAGAAAATCTGACTTTTAATTTAGTGACTCCATAACTTAGTTTACATTTTGGCTATGTGAGCCCATTGCTGAGCCCATGACTCACTGCAGAAGCTATGAAAGAACATATGGTCTGGAAGCACTCTGAAGGTGTGAGAGGACTGAGCACAGTAAGCTGCCCCACAGATCTGGTGCCTGCACTGGCTAGTCTGAAGCTGTGATGAATTCAAATATGTAAGGAATCTTTGTTTCCTCTGGCAAGTTATTATTAAACTTCTATAGGGGCTGTCAGCCCCCTGGGAGCACTAGAGATGCCCAGCCCACCCCCAGCTAGGGCCCTTCACCCACACCCTGTCCAGAGCTCCCATTTAAACTCAGGCTGGCAATCCTGATTTAAGGTATGATATAGTTGTTCCTGTGTTAGGACCTTCTGCTGGCCTTGTCTCCTAGCTGGATCTCCTATACAGACTCCAGCCCTAGAGTTCCCTTGCTGGCTTTGTCTGTGGCTGTCTGAAGACCCTATTAGCAGCCCTTGGGGGCTGCCATCCCTTGCTGAGCCCTGACACCTATTTGGCTACTCTGAAAGTCAAGAGGAAAAAACACATATCAAGTGCCAGTGTTAAAACAGAGCAAGGATACTAAAAGCATACAGAATTATCTCAAGTTATCCTTTTTTTCCGGCAGAGCTTCCCAGTGTGCAGCTCCATGGCAGCTTTAACATCACAAGTTATTTACAGAAGGCACTGTAGGTGGGAAAAAGAAAATTCCATCCATTCGAAGAGCTGGCTGCTTATGCAGTTCCTCTGTGTGCTAGATATCTCTGGTAGGTGTTTGTCTTCATGGCAGATTCTGTTTAATGCTGTACTACTTCCTGCAGTGCACTGATTCTTTCAGCCCTGCACTTTACTTTACTGACCTTGATTATGCACCCTTTTTGTGGGTAAAAAGTGCAGGCTTCAAAAAACCCCACATCATTGTAATTCTTAATTCCCTAGCCATTTCAAGATCCTTTCTCTCACAGAAAGTGTTTGAGATTAGTATGAGTCTTGGGTTTGCCTGAAAAATTAATGAAGCATTTGCACCTTTGGCTTGTGGGCCTTTTATTTAATTTCAATCCTCCCTCACAGCTTGGATCATGGAGCTGAAGCCAAGGGAGCAAGTGGGCATGCCTTCAAATTGTAATTTGCCCTCAGCTGTAGCTTTTCTCAGCTCTTGAATGCAGTCCCTGAGTGTCACTGCTGAAGTGCTCCCATTCATGCTGTGTCTAACAGCACTTATGGCATACTGGTATAGGCACCTCTCTCTGTTTAGGAAAGTGTACACTGCAGTTTTGTACAAAAGTTTTTACACTGGGTAACTGTGGATTGTCTGAGGGGCTGGATCATGTCGTATCTAAAGATACTTTTCATCCTTCTAGCTGAAAAACTTTCATTCAGCATATTTCTTAGTGTTTCTGATTCTTGTCATCTTCCCCTCTTCCTTCATCATTGTTTTGCCTGCTTATTATGGGTAGGAGGCTATTAGTTCAGTTTGTATGAGTGCTGAGTTTTCAAAAGGGAGGTGTTTTGGATTTTTTTCTTCTATTTCTGCTATGGTTTACCTCATTTGCTATTTTTATCATCTAGTCTTTCCAATCATATGATTCTGCTGCATGTCTGATCATATGACTGGATTAGTCTAAAAACTGTGATATTTTTCTCCTTGAACACAAGAAAGGTTGTGTGCAACATTTAGTTGTCACCTAGTGGATATAACTTTTACTTAAAAATTGCTTATTTTTTCTTTCCTTTGTCTTGCATTTCCCCCCCAAGCTTTCAAGCAGAAATAGCAACAGCTATTGAAGCATAACTTCTCTTTCCACATTTGTATTCTCTTTAGGATTAAAGTTGGTTTGAACAATCAGTATTTATATCTGAATTTCGCTCTCTAACGTGAGATTGCAACTCACTTGGAATGATCTCAGGTGGAAGATTTCACCAATGGAGATCTCATGCAGTAAGAAACATACCTGATATGTTTCTGTAATGTTATGTATTCTGTAATGTTTCTGTAATGTTATGTAAAACCTGATATGTTTCTAATACCACTCTCTGTATTAGGAGGGAGTGGTATTAGCAGATGTCAGTGAAATACTTTGAGACAGTAAGATACCTCTTTGTAATGACTGCTTATGAATAATTCCACTGGATTCCAGGACAGCAGAAGGCTCATCATTTTGGGGAGGGGGAGCTACAGATACTGTTGATTGTCTTTGTTTTATTTTGCATTTTATTTTATTTACAGTCATTTTTACTTACAAGAATGATAGAAGAGCCATTAAGCCACTACAATTAGAAATTCCAGTGATTCACAAAGGATTCTTCCCACGTGGGTGGAATCCTACTCAACATTCTTGCTGTCCATAAATTCAGAGTACCTAATTTTTGGGATAGGGATGTTCAGTGCATCTGAACACAATGACAGTGACATGAATCTTTGCAATTTTGCTGAGTGTGAAACTAAGATATGCTTTCATGACTGTGGCTTTTTGCAGCATTGTTAGCATGGCAGGTAGTATGGTGTAAAACATGTTATTCACCTTTCTTCTCTGTTAATTTCATTCAGCCCACCTCAACAGTGATACAGTCTAGGAAATGGTGTGGTAGTAGTGCCTCAAAGAAGAATCTCAGACGATCCTAGGGATGGTAGCTTTTAGAGAGATTGGGAACTTCAAACTTTGCTAGATTACTGGGATAAAGCCAGTTACCAGAATTGACATTTGACCTGCTAAAAACATGTCTATCTCAAGACATTTTTCATCATTTCTCACACTTACTTTCTGAATCACCTGTTTTTTTCACAGTGCATTTCCAGTGGCACCTGTATCGAGTAACTGGCAAGGTTTAACCTATGTACAATAGAGATGGGTGACTCCAGGCTTTTATATTTGCAGAGGAAAATGGATTTAAAATTAGATGCCTACATCCAGTTTCTAGTTGTTTTTCCAATATTTATTCTCATAGCATTACCTCCTGCTATTTCAATTTACACTGCCAGTTCTGGCAATTTCACTTTCACTGTAAAACTCCTGTAAAGCCTGGCCCATTTCTTTGCCACGTAAATAGAGCATTTACGAAGCTGAATGTCTACTGTGGTAGTAGCTGCTCATATTTGATTTTGTCTGAATATCAGAGTCATACTGAGCAAGGTGGGAGGGTGAATCTACCCTGTGTATTTGTAATGGTTTGCAAATACAGTCATATTCTCTTTCATTTACTGAGCTGGCTTTTTCTTTTTTTTTTTTTGGTATGGAATGCAGAAGAGTAGCTGCTGTTCCCATAACACTCCGGAACAGCAACATAAACTCAAAGAAGTGATTTATGCCCTACTTCCACTAAGTCATGCAAATTGGAAAGCTTCAAAAGCCTTAGCAATCTGATGCAAATGGTAAGATTATTGTTGGAAGCTGATTTCCATGTGTGTATGTTGTTTGCATGCCTTCAGACAATGGTCAGACCACTACAAGCAAAAAGAAGTTGCATGCATTTACTAATGACTAAGAACAGCCTTGTTTTCAAAGGGAAAGTAAAGGAATAATTTTGCCATGAACAGGCAAGAGTGGAGGTAAAAAGAAGAAAAGACTAATTGATCATTTACTGAATGATGTATTCACGGATTTTCAGAAAAGAATCAAAAGAAGTATCTAAGAAACTCTGAATACAAAACAGGATTAAAACTGTGGTGATTTAGCCCCAGCCAGCAACTAAGCACTGACAGCTGCTCAGAAGGGGGAGAGAATTAGAACAGTAAAAGTGAGAAAACTCGTGAGTTGAGATAAAGACAGTTTAATAGGTAAAGCAAAAGACATGAACACAAGCAGAGCAAAACACGGAATTTTTCCACCACTTCTAATGACCAGTGGACAAGTATTCATTGGGAAAGCAGGGGTCCATAATGCATTAAATTTAGTTGGAAAAACAAAGGCCATCACTCTGAACACTGCCCCCTTCCTCCTTCCTTCCCCAGCTTCATATGCTGACCATGAAGCGACACGCTGTGGGATATCCCTGGGGTCAGCTGGGGTCAGCTGTCCTGTCTGTGTCCCAGCTTCTTGTGGACTCCCAGCCCACTCTGTGCTGGAGTAGAGTGGAGGCAGGAAAAGCCTTGACTCTGTGTAAGCACTGCTCAGCCATACAAATAATCCATGTTATCCACACTTCTCAGCACAAATCCAAGACAGCCCTGTCGTGGTGCCTTTAGAGAACCCAGTCTCTCTGCCTGCCCAGGCTAGCTCAGGCTCCGTGGCAGCTAAAAGGTACAGCTAGGCAAGTCACACAAGCCTGCTGATCCCTGTGAGTTCTTGTCCTGAGAGGCTCTGTGAGGCGGTGGAGAATGCTGACAACGATGGAGAAAAACGAAGGGGGGAGCCATCCAGTAAGCTGACAGAAGGTTTATTTGGGGGTCACAGGGGACCTCCTCACCACCAGCCGAATCCTCAGACTTCACCCCATAGGCTCTTGTGACATGATGTTTTATACAGCATGATGGGGGCGTGGTAAGGAGGTTACAACCAATGGGCTTCAACCAAGGAGGTGGTACGAACATGGGATGGCAATACAGAAACCAATCGGTAAACTTGGGGAGGGGATTCACATAGAATTGACAGATAACTGATGGTTACATAACTAGGGAGATTTCAGGAACACACCAACTGGGAAGAACAATGGGGTACAGAGAACGAACCATTCAACAAACAGAATTCTATAAACTTTATGTAAACTTAAATCCACACCGCTACACAGCCCCATACCAGCTACTGTGAAAAAAAGTAGTTCTATCACAGCTAAAACCAGGACAATGACCTGGAAATTAATGTTCAAAATACATTTAATGTTGCTGAGGGAAGTGGGGTTCTTTATTCTGGAGAAGGCTCAGAGCAGACATCATAGCTCTCCACTGGTGAGTGATGCTGCCAGTGCAGGTATCTCAGGGTGCAGCTGCACTGTGGGCTGCAGGTTGAGCTCTGGGGGCTTGAGACAAGAGGCAGTGAACTTCTGAGCCTTTGCACAAAGAAGGATCCCATGACCTGTGGCCTGACCAGGTGACCAGGCAATGGGAGACACAGCAGGAGCTGTATAAAAACCCGGGGATTCCTTTGTTTGGTTGATCCTGACCTTGTTTCTTGCTATAGCAGATCCCATATTGTTAGTCTTTTCCCTGGCCTGTGTAATGTCTTACATATAACTGTTTAAAACTCCAGCTGTCACATACACTACATACAGTGCAATCCTTACTTTATTGTAAAAATATTGTAAAATTAGCGTAAAAGCATAACTATATTCCATCACTACTCATACTACAACTATATTTTTATTCTGGGTTTATAGCCAAGGCTAAAGAGCACCTAGAAAAAAGCTTGCTTTCTAAGAAAGGTCATCTCTAGAATCAAGGAAGAAGGATCAGCATGTTTTAGAAAGCTACCCACTGATTCACAAAGAAAGTGGCTGAGCCCTTCCGAGGAACATGCAGATGCAAATCAGAAAAGGTAAGCAGTCAAGACTTCAGGAGGAAGTCTTCACTGCGATTAGAGGCTTTTCTTACACCACTAAATGAAACAATTACCTTGTGGAATCAAGCACTAATGTGTGCACGTAAAACTTCTTTGTTAGCACAATAACTGGCAAGATTTTGAATGAAATAGAAATATTTCAGAAATTTGGTAGATTTGCTTTTCTCTCCTTTTAAAAAGATGAGTGTTTAAGCAGATGAATATGAACTAAATCATAGTGAAATTTTTCCCCAGCCCTTTGTAGTTTCTTTTGTAGACATAATCACAGGCCTCAGAGAGCAAACAGAGCATGGATAATCCTGTGACATCGTTGTTGTATTAAGAAATGGATAGTAAAAAGTCATTCATGGTAAAGTGTTGATTAAAGATGTGATTCCAAGTTAATTCTACATTTCTAGCACTCCCATGAAATTCCAAAGGGGCTTTAGAGGTGCCTTCTCTGCAGTCCCTAAGGAGAACAAGCAGCTGCTTTCCCTTACAGTGTATCACTCCTAAAGACTAATGGGATTTGCTAACGGGAGAAAAATAATTTGCACCTGTCTATGCCATCTTCAGAACATCTGGTCAATTTAAACCAATTTACATCAATATTCAAAAAGTGTGAATATTGATGTGGTATTGCACTTTGAAATTGGTCTATCCATTATTTATAATGGATGTTGCTATGTGGCAGTTTCTTTATGGACTAGCTAGAAGGGAGTTTACTTGTTTCTATGGACCAAGAGTAGTGTGGGAATTCTGGACTTTGCTGCAAATGTACATGAAGAAGACACTTTCCCACTGAGAAAAAGCTACTGATAAATGAATGAAATGGAAATTCTGGTTCTAAATTTTTTAATGTACACAATTTTTAATTGGGACACAAAATAATCTTGAAATATTTTATGAAGTTTCACGAAGATTTCAATAGTTTGTCTTCAGTTTCTCACAACTTTGCTGGTTTCTAAGCATTTGGAATGAAACCTTCCAACTGAGAGTCTTGTCCTAGCCTAGATTTCACTGGGAATCATCAGTAAACAGTAAATGGCCATTTTCTAGTACAAAGCTGAAGAAAACTGCATTTTCCTTTCAAGTTAAAAACAAGTAAAAGAATTGCAGTGGTGTTGCTGTCAAGCTTTAGTAACTCAGTATGGAAAAAGTGACTTGACATTTGGCACGAGAGCAGGGCTGCATTTTGAGTGTGCCGTTTACCAGCATGTGTCTGTGAAACTTACTGGCATAAATTGAATCTGTAGGGCAGATCAATATGCTGGATGAAAAGTCGGTGACATGTTCTATGAAGTGTGTATTATATCCAAGAGCAGAGGCTGTGTCATGGACGAGTTGCCAATCATTTCTTCTATGCTCTGGAACGTAAGAAGTATGTCTAGTAATTTGATTTTTGTTTGGTTTATTGTTTTAAAAGAGAAGACACATTCATCACAAGGATAGCAAAGTCAAGTGCACAAAAGTTAGGAAATTATATGGTTTTTGTTTATTTGCAGCCTTGACCAAATACATATATATTAGGAGTGGTTTTTTGGTTTTTTTTGTTTTTTTGTTTTTTTTTTTGGTGCGCTTACAGTGTTTTGTTTCTCTGGGATATTTCTTTCATTCAGTGTTCCTGGTAAGCCTGGTGAATCATCAGGATGATTCAGAACCCTAACACACAGAGTCACTACTAAACTTAGAAGATAGGTAGTGGCAAGACAGGGCACAAGAGAAGTATTTCATGGTGATTGCCTTAGAACTATAGTGTGATTTTAGGCAAGTAAATGAAACCATGTTTTTTCAGTTGCAATCCCTGCAAGTATCTAGAATCTTACTCAAGAACAAATCTGAGCTTCTGCTGAGGCCCACAGAGATCCGTGAGATCTTCTTCAGAGCACCTTTCTGACTTAGTGAAAATTTCACAAACAAAACTGCAAATAGTGAATTTAAGTCTTGGCATACTCATTAGCTGGTTGCCTAGTTGTTTGTCCACTTTGAGCCAAGAGTAGGAAACAATACAATGGAAAATGGAATCCCTCAGAGGAGTCTTGTCTTAAGTGGGATCATTACATGGATAAGCATATTGAAATGTACTTCCACTAGCAGACTGACTCTGGCATTCCCAACTCGCCAGGCCTTTATTTTATAACTCTTGAATTTTATGAGCATTGTGAAACTGAGAAACAGTTTGCAGCTTTATAATCCAAAGGTAAAACATACTCAAGTGAATAATTTTATAATAATTTACATTTTATAGAAAAAGGGCTTTTCCTAGTTCTTTTGTAGGTTTGTTGGGGCTTTTTTTTTCAAAAGTAGGAGAATTATTACCTTCTTTTCTTTCACCCTTTACATGTTTTTTCATTTAAGCTTGGACACCATGTGGGATCTGCTTTGGTGCCATTCACAGTTGGTCGTTCTGATCCTTTCTCCTTCCAAAACTTTCAACTACCCAACAGATGTAGTATTAATTTTCCCGTTGAGATGTCACAGTTTCTGCTGTGAAATCTTAAACAGTGCCATTGCTGAAGAATGACAAGAGAAGGCCAGTGAAGAGAAGGTGAAGATGGTGGAGACAGGAAGATGAGGAAACTGGTGTCTGCCACAGTCTGGGGCTTTCTCAGTGTGCCTGGAAACTAATGGAACGGTAACAGGCAGTGAAGAACTGCAGTCTTGGGCAGTTCTCTCATTTCTGTGTTCATTCTGTACAGATAAAGATTAGTCTAAGGTGCACTGGCCTTCCTACCTGCTGACATCGTCTCCCTTTGTGTGAACAACTGATTTGTTGCTGGTTATTTATCTGCATTTCAACTGTTTCTCAAATTGCCTTGAATTTTTCTGTTACTAGTTAGAAAGAGTACTCCCTGAAGCATGAGGTGAAATCTCATCTTTGGCAGTTACTTGGTCACTTTCAGTAGTTCTCCTCAGTTGTTCCCTATATAACCATGATCATCCTGTTATGAAGAGCCCTGGCAGGTTACAATAGCTACTGTTTCTAATTCATGCCTGCCAAGCCTGTTCACTCAGCAGCAGGTGACATTTCAAAGGGTGTTTGAACAAATCTCACCATTAGGCAGCATCTTGTTGGTTCTCTCATTATAACAAGACCTGATTTCCTCCATTAGCTGAAAGACTTATACTTTTAGTACAAGTATGGCAGTACTGGCAATAACTTCAGACTTTCTAAACTGGCTTTCAAGCCTAATCAGAATAGGTTAAATTTCTTACTGGAAGAAAGAAAATAAAGAAGAATTTTTATTTAATCCCCCCCTTCCCTCCCCACCCCCTGCCCAAATCCCCACTCCAAACAAACAAAATCCCCCTTCAACTAATTCAAATACAGGGCTTGCTTTTTTGTTTGTGGGTTTTCATGGAGGGCTCAGGACTTTGGATACTCTTGTGAGCACACTCATGTGAAATACTGATTCCTGCTTATTTCATACTCTTGAGACTGACTTTGTGGCATTAGCCTTCTTTCCCTTTTTAACGTTCTATTCAAATTCTACTAAAATATCTATTTGCAAATAGCTAGATGCTAAAGCAACTGAAAATACATAAGCTTCTCATAATATTTGATCCACAAACATTTTGCAAAGAATAAAATAAACAATAGCAGACCACTTATCTGAAGGCTGTCTAAAATGTTTAACTTATTTTGCAGGTTTTTTTGCATATGTATCTAGAAATTAGAGGCAAATTTTTAATTTAAAAATACGGTATTTTGAAGGCATTCATTTTTTAAACTTGATTTTATTTTTTTAGGCTACGGTTATGCACATATTCATAAACATGTATGGCAATAAAATTCAATGCTTTTCTTTCCCAGAATATTTAAGAATTCATTCATTCCTACTTCTCCCTTTGCTTACACCATAATGGTCCTCTGTTTACTATTGGGTTATAGAAATTGTTTAAAAGGAATTAACTGGACAAGATATCTACAGTCAGAATATTGGTCTTTCTTTTTGTGATACCCAGTCATATTCCCAGTAACCTGAGAAGGATGACATTTTCAATTGTATTGCTAATAAAGGCTACGTCTTTGCTTGGATTTATGTAGTTCCTTGTTTTGCTTCCTGAACAGAGAAAACAATACCTAACTTTAAATTAATGGTTTGACTTTTAATTTCAATTATTTTCTGATATGATACATTAATTCTCATCATCAACTGCAATGCCATAAGTCTTCAGAAACAATTTAGGTGAAGCTAGAGAGTCTTTTACCTTGCTGAGTTCCAGTGCTAAAGCATTAAATTATTGTTTTCCACTGCTTTGCAATCTGAAGGGACTTTAATTTTCCTGCTGGCAGGAAATGATGAAGGCAGGAATGCACTCAAAGCTTTTAGTTCCTTGCAATTAAGATGCATTGGTAGAGCTGAGCAAATCTGTTTCTCTCTACACACTATCCAGTTTTGGATGTATTTCTATTTCACTTCTATTCACTTGTCCCCTGTAACACTGTGGTTGATGACAGTACAGTGAATCCTTGCACATTTTTATTTGGTATAGCTGAAACCTATGTGGCCTACATCTCTTCTTAAGAGAGATTTCTGTACAAAGGTGGTAGAGAAGGAGTCTGAAAATGGAATACTTAGAGTCTGTATTGTATATTGTATTGTATATTATATTGTATGCATATTGTATTGTATGTATTGTATGTATTGTATATTATATTTTTTTCAGAACAAGTCACTCCTACTTCATCATCTTGGCATAAATTTGAGTAGAAACCTTGGAGGGACTGTAATGTGCAGATATGAAACAATGCGTGGAAATCAATTGAATTAGACTCAGTATAAAACAAAACACTGATACTTCACATCTTCCGAATCACATTTACTCAAAAAAATATATTAAATATTAAATTTAGCAAAAACATGACATGGTAAGGTTGTCTCTTTATAATTATCTTATGGCACAAAGAAATCTGATCCAAAATGTCTCATTATCTCTATTCATAGAATAGTTTATGAACTTGTTTACCACAGAGAACAAAGAGGTTTCTTGGAAATTCTGACCTAATTTAAGTGAGTGCTAGTGACAAAAAATACCTTATATTTACTGCAAAATCCTCCTTCTTTCCTCACAGATTTACAAAAATGAAAGCAGCTGTGAAAAGAAAATAAATTGACATGCAGCATGCAAAAACTGCAATATAAACCAATTTCTGGAACACTACAGTTTCCCCATATATTTACAGTTTGAACTTCATTGTAAGATACTCCCTGCAATATCAATGTTCCCACAATCTCAGAAGGAGCTCCTGCTTTAGACTGGATTTTGATAAGGATACGAGTACTATGATGCACTCGATCATATTTCCAGGGAACTGTTTAATTCTCAACAGTCCTCCAACTATTTAAAAGTACTTAATATCTTTATTAAGAAAAAAATCAATATGTGACTCAGCTTTTAATTTGTGAGCATAACATACCATTTACTTAAGGGAAACCTGAATTTTCCTAAAAGAAAATAGAAGATTTAGATAAATGTTAAGTGCTTTCAGTGCCACCTATTGGCTGATAAATTGTTTCAAATTAATATCAGCTTCATAATTGTGGACAAAGTGAGGTAGGGCTACTTATAGTAATATTTCTAATTTGTACTGAAGGTAAAACCAGCATCAGGGTCTATAATGATATTTGAAGACATTATTCCATCTCAAAGAATTTAAATTTTAACCACATCATTTTTCTTTACAGAAAACAACAAATCCATTGGGATGCTTCAGACATGTTACGGTGCTATCAATCTTCTAAAGCATTTAGAGAATAAGTATGGTGGTGGAAGACGTAAGAAGAGGTCAGGAAGTGATTAAAACTTGCATTTTTAGCCTGATAATAGAGTTTTATTTGCCTGAATGTGACATCTAATCAGTTTAGCAATAATTAACTTGTCTGTAAAGTTTCAAGCCAAAGATACTCTTCATTGCATCTCAGATTCCATTTCAGGAATATACTGAATTCTGTGGCATCTATCATAAGGACATTGAGGCATGTCCTTAACTTGCCACATTCATAATTTCATCAGAAACACGAGGAATACCATTCAACTGGAATTACACACACAGTTAATAGTAATCTCATGGTTGTTTTCTGGAGCAAAGTTTGCCATTTTGCAAGAATGAGACTTATAGATTTTATAATTTTTAAAATATGCATGTTTCTTAACTCTCCTAATGGTGTTGAGTTTAGGATTTCAGGTAAGCTATCCAGAGCCTGTGTTTATACAAGGTAGATTCATTTGTTACATTCATCATTATGAAGCTTGATATTTGAAGAAATGCTAATTGAAGATCATAATTATTTTTTAGTTCTAGGAATTCCACCCTTAAGTATGATTTATACTTTTTTCCTCTCTGTTCTAAGGGGTTTTGTTTGCCTCCTTGATAAATTATGTTACAGTAAAGGGATGAAATTATGGCTCATAATTTCAAAGAACCTAACTGCTTTGAAGCTGGACTTGATCATAGTGCCCGGTGTCAAAAAGGTATCCCATACAGCTCTTTGTTTTTATTTGCTGACACTTTTAAAGAGTCATCTTATCTCTTTGATAAACTAGCTAGTTTAGATCAGTTGCTTTCTATGCCCAGAAAGTCCAGCCATTGCAAACTGAGAATGGCCAGTTCTGTCCAGGGAGAAGGAATTTATCTGACTACCTTAGAGTTTGTAGTCAGCTTAAGGTGAGCCTTTAAGTTCCTTCTGTAGTCTAAGACAACCTCTCCAGGTTGGCAGCTCAGAAAGGTATCCTTGTTATAAGACAATGAACCAGAACAATACAGTATTTTTAACAGGTGGCTGTACCAGAGGAATACAGGTGGCTCTACAGGGAATACAAATGACCTTAAATTTAACTCTAAAACTTTTTAGGACACTGACATTTTGAAATGAATCTTACCCTTACTGTCAAACATTTTCACTTTGAATGGGTTCTTTGCAAGCATTTCCAACCGTCACAGTTTCTTCTTTTAAAAAAGAACAAATTGTTAGGTCTATGTTACAAAAATAATCTTGGGATAATGTCCCCAGCTGGGGGCAGGCAGGGCAGGACCTTTCTGGCTGTGGTCCCAGAGATCATGGATCTGGCCCTGCCTGTTGAGGTTCACCCTGCCAGGCCCATGGGCATCTCCACCATTCCTGTCCTCACAGTGCACTGACACTGTCAACATTTGGGCACTGATTTAATCCGTCCTTTCAGGTATTTCTACTCCTGGCATTAATTTTGCTTCTCTTTTCCCCTTATGCCCTCTCTGAATCAGACTGCCCTTTTTTGGCACTGAAATGCAGCTAAGCAGCCTGAAGGCTATGAACTTTTGGCCACAGACTCAGAAGCTATGACAGAGGCTGAGTCAACAAAATGACTCAAGGCCTGAAACACATTTGAAAAAGGAAAAAATAATCTGTCCCACAGGGTTTGAAATAAATTAGTTTTTTAACAAATGACAACAAATCCTCAGCCAAAGCAGAAAAATCCCAGAATGGAAGCAATGGGTTTTTTCAGGCTAGTATGGTGAAAATAACCTGAGCTCCAGTGCTAGAATATATCCACTGGTTAGGGACAAATGCAAAAGTGCAATAATTATTTAATGACAGAGAAAAATGTCTGACTCAGTGTGCCTCTGAATCCCACCTTACTACACCTGTGATTTAATTCCCATTTCCAAACCTGACACTATATAGGCTGAACCAGGAATGACCCTTAGCTGTAGAAGATTATTTCTTGGCTAGGGGCAAAATCATATGAGAACAATCTTGCCAAATGTAAGGACAAGAAAAATAAGTATGGAATCTCATTTGCAATACTTCTGATGTTAGTAGCTTTGCATGAGTCACAAGATTTTGTGCTGTCATGTCCAAACAAAATTTACATTTTAACTAGTCCTCTGGTAAAACCAAATGTGGACTTGGAATGCTACTTTTTAACAGAAAAAAGCCACTCAAAACTTATGTAGCTTTTTTTGATATATGTTTTGATTATCAATAGATTTATTTGTTTAGCTTAATTATCTCTAATTTCCAAACAGGACAATTTTTCATATGAAAATTTAAAGCATGTATATGTCTGTAAATAAATATTTTTGGAGAGTTGCCTATGGCATCATTCTCACTTTGATACCTCCTTTTTTCCAAATAAATAGAAATCACGTAAGACTTACCTTTCATATGGGTTCTTTGCCATTATTCAATGTTTATGTTATTTGACTTAGAAAGTTATTCCTCCTGTCCCATATTCAAGTAATTTTTAATAATTTTCTAAGTGAAAAACATATTATTACTATGATTAATCTCAACTGATGACAATACACTGCACAACTAAATTGGCATCCAAAAAAAAAAAAGTTATTTAACAGGGTTTCTTGGGTCATGAAACTTGTTCAAGTATTATGAAGTTCATAATAAATTGTGTCCATGTGATGTTAAATATGTTCATGTCAAAGGCATAGGTCTCAACTGGCTTGATTTAAAATTTCTACAAACAATGTTTAGTAGAATCAGTCCCTTGAGAATACATTAGCAGTAGAACTTCAGCACTAATTTGCTGTCACCAAGACTGTCTAAACAAAGTGGTTCTGGGTTGTGTCTTATTACGAAGTATCTAGGTACAGTTCACTCTTTGCTAAAGATCTCTCAAACAACCAGTGTGCTGCTTGGATATAAAGGAATAAAAATTGAGTAAGACTCTTTTATACTCACCAAACTGTTAATTTTGTGTTCTCCCTGCATTTATTCACAAAGATTATTGTTACACAAATTAGGCTCAACTGCAGTGGAATGTCAGGAGGAAAAAAAGAAAAGTGTAGGTTTATTTTGTTGAAGATTCATATATATGGAATAACCTTGCATGAATACTATGACTTCATGCATTTAGGTCCCAGTTGTGGCTCCTTTACAAAAACTGTGATTCTCAGTCACAGCCTGGCACTTTTTTTGTATCCAGAACAGTTTTACAGTGTCATAGAATTACAGAATCACTGAATGACCTGGGTTGGAAAAGATTTTAAAGATCATCCAGTTACAACCCCCTTGCCATGGACAGCCTGTCACTGTTTATTAATTAGAGAAACCTATTTTTATATTTATTCTCCAATGTTTTATAAGAGGTGAGTTGGAATTCCAAGTCTCTAGAAATTGGAAAGTGCATAGAGTGAACTACACTTATCTTGACAGGGTTATTTTAGGTTTTTCCTTTTAAAAAGTAAATAGATTATGGGGTTTAGGTGAAAATATTAAAAAAATTATTTCTGTTTTAAGTCAGCTGAAATCAATCTCCTTGTTGACAAGTCAAATAATTTGTTTTAGCTTAAGACATTGCAGTGTTTGTAGTCCAGAATTATGTTCCCTTTATACCCTTAATGTGATGTTATTGGTTTGTAAAGTGCATCCTGAAAAGATATGAGAAAAAGAAAAACCTTAGTTATATTTCATAAAACAGCTAATAACGCACTTTCATGGTATCTAAAAAATGTTTACTACAATTTTAAAATATTATGTCAGAAAAAAATTCAAATGCATAAATGTTTCTAGGCAGTTTTTTATATCCCACAGCTGTGTCACTCTATTTTTGTGTACAGACTTATGCTGTAGAATTTCAAAATACACAAGATTCCAGGCTGAGTGGATCCAATCTGGTGATGCATTCGGAGGGTGATACAGTTCCTTTAATTCTTATTTAAAAAGCCTTCTCAGTCTTCTTCTGAGTACCAACAGAGAGACTGGACTTCCTGTTATTGCTGAAGTGTCAGGTTGCTTATTTGTACCTCATGGTGTCACTAGGATAATGTACAATTTGATGCGGCCATAGGTCCTTAGAGTAGGAATTATTTGGTTATTTAAATAGTAGTGGGTTTTTTAATGAAAAAATAATAATAATAATGATTGTTCTCAAGTTAAAAAAAAGAAAAATTCCTAAAGCCTTATAGTGACTTAGACAGGCAGCTGGTTTAGTCAATTAACTCACAGCATAACTTCCCCTGTGATAGTGTTCTTATAGGACTTGACTTTCTTTTAAACCTGATTCTGGACAGAAAAAGGGTAATGTTTATTTTATTAATTTGTATGACACAGATTATCCATGAAAATTCTCAGAAGCAATGCCTTGTTGATGGAAATATACCCTTCTTGGGTCTTATTTTTTTTTTGAAATATATCTTGATATCTTGATTCAACTGAAAAGGATGTGAAAGTCAATGAAATGAAAATAAACAAATACATATTAAGCACAAATATAGTTTCTACCTGAATACATGTCATATTTTCAATGTTTTTCAGTGTTATACATATAACACTCTAACATTGTCCTGTCATTAATTCCAAGAAACCCAGAGCAAAGAGCTTCAAGACCAATAGCACTATCATTGCCTAAGACCAACCTCATACAACTAAATTTTAACTGCCTTAAAGTCAAATATCCCATCTAAACCTCTCAATGCTGCCCTCCACTCTGTGGTCTTTTAGAGAACAGTTAGGCCAGAGTTTGAGTGAATTGACATCTGGAAGTACAGGTCTGTCTGTTTCTATTTGTGTTTGCCTCTCAGATGAGGTCAGGTGAGATGGGGTGCCTTTCCCTCACCTTCTCTACAGTCACTTCAAGCTTATTTGAATGAAGTGAATAAGGAGAAATGCATGTGCCATCCTTTTTTTAATCCCATGTTTTACGAGGAAACATTTCCCAGATCTCTTTTTCTGATATTCGTTATTATATCCATTTTGTTGTTCCTATCCTTAAAATCACTAATACTTTTCATATTTTCTATTAAAAAACCCCTTCTAATATTGTAAATGAGAACCTTATTTTTCCGTAAAGGTGAAAGAAATGCACAAAAGTGCTAGGTATTCACATAGGTATCAAATAATTGAAAATAAAATATCTTTTCTTAATATAATTATAGCAAAAACAGAAAATCATATTTGCTGTTCTTTTTTAGTTGACAATTCAATCCCTTGTTGACTAATTCCTCTACCTAAATAGATCCACAATGACATGTTTGGGAATCAGGCTTTTATCCAGGAGCCTGTGATGGACCTTTCACTGTGAAAGATGTGATAATTAGTGAAGTACAACTTCACTCTTTTCAAGTTTTGCAATGTCTTGTAAAATAAAGGAAGATTTATTTTATATTTACACATATTCTTTGTAATTATTTAATCAACCAAGTCAAAATTTTACAAATAAAAATATTTGTCATTTCATTATGCATTGTTTGAGGCTGAAAAGGCATTTGATTATCATAATTGTGTAATGGATATTAGCTACAGTGACAATCAAAATAAACACAGAGCATTTATACAGCATCTCTTCATAGTCCTTTTCCAAATTATATAATCCATGTACAAACTGCACATGAATAACGTGCTAAGGTTAAACAAACAAGCCTTTAATGATCAGCAATGGTGAAGTCAAGCCATTTCTTCCAGACATACGTCTCAAAGAGTATGGGACCTCTTTATATTAAAGGCTAAACACTGACATTAGGTTATGTCAACATTAAATATTTCTTGTCTCAGTTCTCTGCAGTTCTTAATTTATTTTTTTAATGTTTAAAAGCTTTACTTTTCCACTCCTATTCCACATGGTGTTCTACAGAATCATTTCTCATACTCATAAGATGCTTTACAGAGGTGTGTGATTAGTGTTGAAGTGTGCCTGGCCTTGTCTACAAATGTGAAAGACAGTTATACCAGTCTGCAACTTTGCATTAGAAAAAGATGACTTATGGTGGCATTTCTTACACTGGTTTCAGATGTCCAGGATTTTCTCTTTTTATTTCTGATTAAATTGCAGTATCAAAATGCCCCATTAAGAAATTCCATTGAAATGATCAAACATAAATTTTTCTCTTTCCAAAACATTTTTGTAAGAAGCTTGTGTGTTTCATGCATTTTTAAATAATGAGTAAAGGGGTTGCAATGACGTTATTTTTATTACCCAGAAACACATTTTCTGACATTCTGTAAATGCTCTGTAACAGTCCCTGCCAGTACTTTAAAACAGATAAAATGTTTCTTCCATTATATATGAGATCATGAATCCACTGTGGAAAGTGGGAATGCTGTGACCTTCATTTGGGCAGGTGTTTTCAAAACAGGTTATTGAATTTTTTGTCTCAAATGCAGACGTCAGATACCAAGTAACTGTGCTATAGAAGCAAAATGTTATGCAGGCTGAATATTAATTGAGGGAGCTGAGTAAGGTTCAATTCTAGAAATCCAAAGGATGCACAGGGAATAGTTTGAATATTCAAAGTTCCAAATACCAATGATTTGAATATTTGTGGTATTCGAACTGTATAATGAAACTGTACTTCTATAGTTTGTTTTATACCACATGGCTATGACTATGGAGAAATAGTCTTTTCATTTAATCATTTTCATGTTAGCAGAATCTCTTTCCTTATTAAGTTTAGTGAAGAAGTACAACATGCACAACCATTTCTCATATATAAAGCTGGAACGCTCATTTCTGTAAGAGACACTGTATTATATAGTCTGTGGTACATATAAGCCTCATTAGAGCAGTAGAGCTAATTGTAGTCTTTTGCTGAACTTATGCAAACAAACACCCTACACAGAATGAGAAGAGAGACTCTTCAGAAAAACCATTATTGTCTCAAATATTTTTTTTGACCCTTCTTAGTCTCAGAAGTGGCATAGCCTTGGGCTTCATCTCGTTGACCTAGATATTTAGGTCCAGTGGACTCTAGGGCTGAAAGAAATTCTAGGGAGAGGCAGTATCTTCAATACACCAGTGTAAAATAAAGGACAAGATTTCATGTTTTTTTCACTGTGAAACCGAATCAGCCATTAAACAAAAACAACAGATCTATGACTTCTGAGCTAGGTACACTCAAATATTGCTATTTTCACATGTCTAGCTTTTGGGAACTAGGTAAAATGGTAAATGTCAATTTATTTCCCCCAAATGATTTAAGGAATAGCCTACTGTATTCAAGTTTTCCTGTATTCAAACACCTCCAGACAATAGATAGTAATACATTATTGATGCTTGGTAAATTCCAGGTCATCTTAAAATGCATCAACCATTTCAGTTTGTAAGAACATTTTCTGCCTGTTGGGCTATGTAAACTTAATAGTGAAAACTATTCAATCCTGTATGGGGTTGCTCTTAATATGTATTTTCACTTTAATCTCAGAAAGATAGGAGGGAAAAAAGATTTTAAGGGTTTTTAAGAACTTAGAGCAGTGGCAGATAATCTGTAATTATCTTACTTACTTGCGTTGCTCTTACTTTTCAGATTCCAGTTTAGGGTTGGGGGTTTTTTCGTAACTTTTTTCGTAACTGGGGTTTTTTCGTAATTCAAAATGAAAATACGTGTTTTGTTGCAGTAGGTGTATACTGGACTCCTTGTAAAAATGTAATTAAGTCAGAATTTGAAGGAGAAGAAGCTTCTCAAACTGAGTCTCAGTGCTAACAATTGAGGAAGATAGGTTTTCAAGAGTGTAGGTCTAGCTTTGTGCTCTTAATAATGCCAGGTGTACTTGGTCCTATGTGTGTATTTGAGGAAATATTTGTCAGAAGTCACACTATGCTAGGTTTAACATCAGGACATTTTGCAGTTTTGTGGCTGAATCTTAAATAAGTTTGAAAAATAAAATGTTGGCTTGTTCTGTATCTTGCCTATTGCACGCTACACTTGCATGCATTTTGAAGAATGTAGCTTCATAATTGACAGATCTTTCCATCATCCTGACTGCTTAATTAAATATTTTTCTCAAATTTCCACAAGTAAATAATGATCCTTGTGATGCACAAGCACACATGAACTTTTGTCATGGATATTAGACAGTAATACAGAATTCATGGTTTATCTATCACAGTCCTTTCAATACAGCACTTTATTCATGAAGGATCTTTTAATCAGACTAATTCTGCCCATGCCTGCTGTCCAAAACATTGTAACTCCCCTTGTTAGAGGTGTGTGTTCTAATGCCAAAACTTTGTCATCTTCCTTTTCTGTTCAGTAATTGAAACCTGACACGCTTTACATGCCTTCAATGCCATTAACAGTTGTTTTAATTCTACATAATGATCGGGTCATTCAAGATAAATCATTTTACAAGGCCGAATATTTTAAAATAAATTTAAACATCTTAGAATACACAGTATCTTTCCAAAACACTTGAGTTTAAAGAAGGATCTTACCTGACAGTTTTAGTTATTTGATCTCTATATTAGATATCATGACAACTGCAGAAATTTCTGTGTCAGGGTCCTGAGTACTGAAAGTACCCTGGCAAGTCTGCCCTGAGGCCTTTACCCTTCCAGCCTCTGCTAGACTCTGACTTGGGGGCTGCATCAGTCCCAGACTCTTGCCCTTCTTGGTCCTTCCTGAGTCATGCTGTAGATTTGCTGGCCCTGGCCCTGCCATTCAGGCAGGGATTTGTAAATGTGTCTCTTCTGTGCTGCGTGGTAGCTCTGACCTCTGAGGTACTGGAATGAGACTTTCCTTTGCATCCAAGAAAGATGGGCTTACCCCCTGAAGAGGGCTTACAATTCAGAGCCCTGCAAGGGGGATCCATCTCTGAGGGGTACTTATTAAGACTCAAGTCTCTTCTGGAGTGGTTTCTTTTCAGTCTAGTATATTTTGTGACTGGTCAAAACCTAATATTTTGGTTTCCTCTAAAGTCTAGAAGTCTCTTTGTGAACCATTCAGTATTCAGCATGCTCTTCCAGTGATTTCCATCCCTCCTAACAGTATTTCATCTCCTCACCACTACGTGCCCTAAAAGCTGCCAGCAGAAGTGGGTGGAGAGATATCTTTTTCTTGTGTAACGTTAAGCAAACCAGGAAAAATAGAATCTGTTGCACATAAATTACTACAATAATTTTATGTGGTAAATTAACCTGAATTTTAAGTACTGCACCACATAGTTTTCTATTGAGAAAGTCTCTGAATTGGTTATATAATTTCCAAGCTTAAGCTCTTCTCATTGTCCTCCAGCTTCTCTTTTCTTTGCTTTATTATTTCGCACTAAGCCATGATAATGTTAAAAGTCTTCCATTGTTCTTACAGATTTTTTTCCAAAAGCCTAACACTGCTAGAGGAAGATGACAACTATAAATGCTTATTTCTTGCCTGTAAAGATAAAATAATTGGGGTAATTATTCAGATTTATCTTCTCTTCATTCTGAACACTGGTCATTTGACAGTGTTTACACACATCATGACTTGTATACCAAGTAAGGATCTGTGACTGTCACTGAATTCAGCTGTGTGGGCTTCTACTCATAATGGATCACATTCAGAAATGTAGAGGCAATGAGTTATGCTGTTCACAGAGGGATTTAAAATACAAACATGTTTAGCTGCTTGCTGACCCTCCTGAAGGACACTGTAATGGTGAAGAAAAGTTAACAGAGAGGAAAATCCCTCAGCAAAGTGAAAGGTAGAAATGTGTGCTTTTCTATCACCAAAAGCCATGCTGTTGTCCAGGAGGTTAGCTTATAAAATTGTTCCTTGAAGAAAATAAGTACTTTCATCACCAATAATGCCCTTGGATTTTTTTCTCTCTGTCTTCTAACTAGCAAGGGAAAATCTTACAGCAGAATTTGCTACCTAAATTTGTCCTAATGTGAAGTAACTTCATACTGCAGGGCTAATAGCAGCCCCCCAAAGAAAACTTGTTTTCAAAATGCTACATAAATTTTCAAAGATATCTTCATTCTTGTGGCCACAAAAATGAAAGTTAACCATGACCAGGCTACAAAATATGGAACTGAATGTCGGAGAATACTATGAGTTCAAATACAGGTATTAATCTAATTTCTATAATGTTGATATCTTTAGCCTTAAAAAACAAAGAACACTTGTTTGTAGATTTATTTTGATCCTGGATTACAGTGGGGAAAAGAAAAAAGAAAGTTGTTTTCCAATATAAGAATACCAAAAAGTCACTTTTAAAATAAACTCTAGCTCTTAGTACCCTGGAATAGATATCACTGTCTTCTACAAAGTTAATATTAGTTCTGAAGTTTGTTTTTAAAACGTGCCTATAAATCAGATGGAAATTTGACAGCTGTATGCATGCAAAATTATGTGAATTTTGATTTTATAGGGGAATTGTTTCAAGCATACTTTGACATATTTTTTCTATGCCTAGCAGTATGTCATCAGAATTATATGTTATGATATAATTGTATCTACTTACATTATGTACTTATGAAATTGTCATATTCTAGAAGGTTTTTTCATGCATACAGTCAAAATAAGTCAAGAAATAATCCTTTTCCAAGAAATTAAACAGGGGTCCTGGGGATTCAGAAATGTCTGAATTTTGGAAAGTTATTATTAGAATAGCCTTTTCTCCGAAGTGGAACATCATTCATACAAATAACTTAGGTATGTTCATCTGAATGTGCCATACTAAGAAAAAATAATGGCCTATTATCATGTCTTCTGGTCTTCAGCAATATATGAGATTATACAACCAGGAGAAAGGATCACACAGATTTCTAAATTCTCTTCTTTCTCTTAAATGACGCAGAGTAAAACAAGGCCTTATGTGAGGTAGAATAAATTTAGAGTTATATGGGTCACATTGTGTGGATGACAGTTACAGATGACTGCAAAATACAATGCCTTAAGTTTTAGCTTCCATATTTCCCAGATCCTGTACTGCATTAGTATATAACTCTGAACTTCATATAAACTGTTAGCAAGTTCTCTTCACAGGGTAGTTAGACAAAGCAGTCCTTTTCCAGCCTGGGGACCAAGGACACCTTTACAGCTTCAGGCCCCAAAAGTGTAAACAACAGCAAATTGAGGAGAGCAGTATGGAAGGATGGGACTTCATAAACTGAAGCTGTAATAATTAATTATTAACCCCAAATTAATAATTAATAGTTAACCCCAAATGTAATGTAATAATTAATAATTAACCCCAAAATTCAAATGGACCAAACCTATGGAAGTGTGGAAACTTCTATAACCGGTTGTCCATCTTGTGTCCATCCTGTGTCCATCCTGTGTCCATCCTGTGTCCATCTTGTGTCCATCCTGTGTCCATCCTGTGTCCATCCTGTGTCCATCTTGTGTCCATGTTGGGTCCGTCTTGGGTAGAGCCATGGCTGGGCTCTTGTACTGCCCAAGGTGTATCCTTTGATGACTTTTTTTAATAAATACCTACTTTATTCCTTTAACTCTGTCCAGCCTCGGTTACAGGTAGCCTCTTTAGGTATCAAGTACATCTGTATCCATTAAAAAAGTGTTTAGAAAAAAATGCTTATCTAGGAACAATATAACATTTATACCACATAGGCAGTCATTGGTTTAATGTGATATATTGCAGGTACATATTGTTTACTTCAAGACACAAGCAAGGACCACATTGTTCCTTGGTGTCAAAGGGAGCACACATTTAGGCAGGACCCATGGCAATCTACAGTAATCTGTTTTCAGGCAGGATTTTATGTAGCTGTGTTGCCACAGCCCCAGTTTGAACATGGTTGGAGCATTTCCCAGGTGAGAGGAAAAGAATGTCATAGCCAGAATTATGATCTGCCTAGCAGACACAAAAATAATTGTACACAAGTGTATACATGTGAGGCCTTTACTAGGTCCAGATTTTGTCTCATTTATATAAATGCCAGATCTATGGCCAGGCAGTGTTGGTGTCTGCTGGGCATTCCTCCCATCCCACTTAAAGTGCCATCTGCTGTTTCATATATCTGCCAAGTATATGGATTAAGTCTGCTATTTCCCATTTATATCACTTTATTAATAATGGTAATAAATGTTTACTAAATGATAGTTGCACAGACTGTAGTTGTAAAATTCATGGTCACACATTCTTGTCCTTTCCTTATTTGTCTTTAGAGTGCCAGAACTCTGGACATACTTTTCAATTCTCAGATATTTATTTCTCCTAATGATCCCTTCTGATGTCCCAACATATCATAGCACTTTACAAAATATTACTCCTTGATTCTATGAACTGACTGCATGTACATAGCCATGCATTTTCAACCAATGCAGGCAGTGAGTGCAGGAATATAGCAGGCTTTAAATGCAGAAGTGAATAATCCTGTAGGTCCCTATGTTTCACACATAATTTGAAGGAGCCCCTCTTTTCACAATCCCAACAGTAAAGACAGTAAGAAAAGAGAGCTTCTCCATACCTGTTCTGATATCAAATTTATTAACTCATTGTGATAAACAGTGTGCAGCATGTTTTGGTATTTTAAAACATGATAAAATGCAATTAATTTAATTTTTAAAAGCCTCACACAGGGATATTTTTTCCCTTTCAGTAGACCTTCCTTGTAAATACCTGAGCTTTGAAGATTTACATCTGTAACATAAATGAAGGAAGTTTCACAGGGACATCCCATGTGTGATTTTTCATATGTAATTCAGTTTCATTTCAACTGTGGATACTTATGATGGTTGCATGATATGTACTTCACAAATTTATGGTGATTATTTTTCCACTGAAATCTGGTATTGGACTTCTGTAATGGGACAGTGCATAGTAAGCAGAAGTAATCATGTCTTTCCCATCAGAACTGTCTCTCCCAGTTCCCAAGTGTGTGTAAAGAGCCAATTAATCACTACCTCTAATATGTTTGTTGGCAATTTAATTTTTTTTTCACCTTGAGAACTACAGTGAGGCCAACCTGCTTGAATACAGCTTTATACTCTGCTATAATGACTTGAATATTTTTAAACCCACATACATATGAGGTCAGTACAAACTGTAAATATGTCTGTCATTGGACCAATACTCTTGATTTTGTCCTTGTTTTCTGACAGTTCTCGTAGCTTGTAATAAACTTTTGGATAGGAGTTAATAGCTAAAGCAGACTTAACTAAGGCCAGGTCCCTAAAATAAAAACCACAGAAATGAAAAATGGTGGCCAACTTCTGCTTAGCCTTGGAGGTGTCACAGGTCACATGAAAGATTTTCATTTCACATGCAGGACTTTGAAGTACTCAGGAAATTATCAGCAACTTATCCAGCCATTTAGGGCTCTCCACAGTTTTGCCTACTGAGCTTTAATGTAGTAGCAGTTCCCAGGGCATGCCTTATGCACCTCACCATAGAATTATAGAATCATCTGAGTTGGAAAGGACCTTAAATATCATCTTCAGCATCTCATTATAACCTGTCCTGTTGTCTCACCACCCTTATAGTAAAGATTTTTTGCTAACATTTAATCTAAGTCTCTACTCTTTTAGCTTAAAACTATTTCCTCTTGTCCTATCACAATCTGCCTTTGTAAAATGACATGAGAGGACACGCACAGTTGGAGGGATATGCATTTAGCCAGACTACCTGAATTCACATTCCTCTTTTGACCTCATTGTGAATTGCCCTGTTAGCCTGGAAACTACCTGTGAAAGAGGGGCTCTTGTTGAAAGCAAAGAGAAAATGCTGAATTTCACTGGTCACGTTGGCGTCAGAGCTACATGTATCAAAAAAAACAAAACTGAAAAATATCACCGTATACCAGAAAAGGAAACACATAAGGCTAAAAATCATGATCCTCCTCCTTCTGCTCTTTCCCCTGTATGCCTGTCTTTCCAAGACAGCACACCATGCCAGCAGGTGGAGGAGAGAATGAACACCACCAAAGCAACCACAAGACAACGAGTGTTGGTGTAAAAGCCACAGAAGGCAGAAGTCTAACTCTCACTAACTAAAATCTGGGTTGCAAATGTAAGACCCCCCTACCCTTGATGAAAGGCTATACTTTTATATATACCCCCTGGGTATATATTTTATTTATACCCCCTGGGATAGCAAATTTTTTTCCATGTATTCAAGGGAGAGAATGAGGCTCAATGACTTGTCTTTGACTTTCTGGTTGAGCCGTGCTCAGTGAAAGCTGCTGATGATTGCATGCTCTTGTCCCCTCCCACTTTATGTCTGTTTTAAACATTTTCCTAAGGCACCAGGAATTCCTTGGGATCTGCTGGGGAGAATAAATACCCAGGTTCAGACTCCAAATCACATTTTGAATCTGGCATTTTTTCTTTGAATGTTTTTCTCATAAGAGACACCTACAAACTGACACAATGGACTTTCCTTTTCTCTTTTTCTTTAACCAATAGAAACTATGGATATGACTTGTTAAAATTCCAAGAAAGCAAAATAATAAAGGTAGTCTAGCTTTTAGCTGTCTGTTTTTCTACACACAAAGAAGACAGAAATATTTTTGGGTGTTGTTTTTCAGTGCATGAATTTTTTTCAGACAGCTAAAGAACAGCATAAAATAACTTAGGGTCCAAAGAAAAAAAAATATACATATATCATACTTAATTCTGAACCTTTAAGACAGCTAAAAATATATATAAAATTGATTAGTATACAAATAAAGAAAATTACACATATACTTAATTTTGAATGTATAAAAAGCATTTAAAAATCAGACTTGGAATATGTGTCTTTTTTTTTTTATTTTGGATAATGACAAGGCTAGCCATTCAAATGTGATTCTCTTTGTGTAATATACATATATATATTCATGTTTCAAGTCACAGAATGGTGATTTCTGAAGTAAATAGCAACGCATTCTACATTTTATTGCTCTCCACTTGAAAACTGTGTTGACTTGCTAGCTGAATGTCTTCAGTGTAAGACTTTATAATTGGAAGTGAGCTCAAATATTTGAAACTGCTCAGACTTGGATCTTAACTCAGGTGTGTTTCATATAGTTTGTCTCACTGGAAATTAATACTTCTTGTTACAAATATGCTTTTCATATACCAGTGTTCATACCCTCAATTATTCCAATTGTTCAAAATAAGTTATTTATTATTAGGATGTCTACAGTGAGTACATTAAATAGACCATAAAGCCATTTTTACTTTTGCATGTGAATATAGCTCTTGTTTCTATTATAATATGATTCTACATATTATATTTAATTTGCAAGGTATAGGAGGTAGGATAATTTGGTTGGCTCATTTGTCACCATTATAGTCATCCTAAACAATAGTTAATTTATTCTAAGTATTTTTAGCATAAAAAAGAGAGATAAACTAGGCAAGATGACTGTATAATCATATTCAAGGATATTGGTATTGAAAATACTTCAGAATGAAATTCTTAATTAGCTTTCAAACAGGCACACAAATAGAGGATGATGGTGAAGACAGCTGTAACCAGTTCTCAAAAAAGAGAAAAAGAAAAAAAAGAGAAAACTATTCTCCCATTTAGTCTAAAAAGGGAACTGAATTTTTTAATTGTATCATTGTGTCCACAGAGAGCTATTTCACAGCATAGTTACAGAATTATATCCACTCAGACTTTTTAGATCTATCAAATCCTGTGTTCCTTTACTTCTTTTTGATAGCTAGGGTCTGACAGCAATACTCTCCATACTGACAGGAGACCCTTCCTTTGAATGCAGCTTTTCTTTATCTCTTTGTATGTTCTTTGATGTAGGCCCATGCAAGTAAAAATGCAATCCACGTTTTTTTAAGTTCTCCTTTAAAAATGTAATCCACATATTTTTAAGTTCTCCTTACCAAATTAATACTACAAAAGCAACTAATACTATTTAATAGATTCTGAGAAATATAAACTTTATTTTTACAAAGGTATCATCATACTTAAAATAAGTTTGCAAGAACATTTCTCATAGAGAAAGCAAGTGGTAGATGTGGCAGATACTGTATGGGAGGTGAAGCAAAAGTGATAGGCTTTCCTGCTGTCTTCATCTGGTCAATTTTAAAATGGCAAATACTATTGAACATGTTTTCCATCAAACTTCAGCAGCTGTGCAACAACAAGCACAGAAAGGCACACCTGCCATGCTTGTCATCCCCTGACTTGGCTCTTGGCTCCCACCTGGAAATATGGCACAAATCCTTGTCATACTGAAAACAAGTCACCCTTACTGCTGGTGTGGGCCCTGTCCACAGACAGGTCTATCCATGCACATGGCCCTAACCAGCTGGTGCCTACAAGCAGCAACCCAGAAAGAAAAGCACAGGGCGTCTACCTCAACAGATATAGTTTTCACTGTCTCTTGTATTAAGGTAGAATATTCTCACAAATAATTTCAGTGTCTCTATCAGAGTATTTCTTCCGCTTGCCTTTCTCTTTTAATTTCCTCTTCTCAGCATCAGTTTGACAAATGTTTGGTATGTCCTTTCTGTGCCAATGAGTCATTCACTGCAGAATTACTCTGCTTCTGTTTGCTTTCAACTGGGCTCCACTCCAGATACATGGAAATCTGTTCCTTTGATGCAATAATAATTTTCTGGATACCTGATTGGAATTCTTGGCCACTTCTTCTGATTTCTGGATAAATCCACTTCATAGCTAAGGTAACCAACAAGAATTTATCAAACCTAATGGTGGGACAATAAGGTTCAGCATACTAAAACAGAAGCAGATGCTTCTGCAATGCTCATATTTTGCTGGCACATTGGCTGGTTATGATAAGATTCTGTCCTATTCCAACTTCCTGTTGCCAGCCCAGAAAGTACCAAGTATGTTTCACCTCCTTATCAGTTGCAGTCTGTATATCTAGTTCTGAGAATGAATCTATTCCACAGGTTCAGGGCTAAAGTTCACAGAAGACCTTTAGAAGTTTTAGGGTAAGCCATATTACCAGTCAGTGCAAACCCTCCTTTGATGAATTCTCCCTAATATGGAAAACTTATATCAGAGCTGAAAATTTATTGCACAGGAAATTACTAAAGAATATTGCCACAGTTTTTGAAGGGCTTCAAAGAGGCCACAAAGATGCATTTTATTTATTAGTCATGTTCATTGGTTTAAAATCTTAGTTCCCTTTTTCTAGGCTTTTTCAAATCTTCAGAATTTTGAAAGTAAATGTCCCTAATTAGTTTACTGCTCATCCTATTGCATTACTGTGAAAAATGATTTTATTTTTAATGGCAAAGCTTTAACTGTTAGCACAACGTCGAGTATGTAGCTCTTGCTTTTGGAAAGGTGATGGCAGGAGTCCATTGGTGGATCTCCAGTAAAAATTTTGTTTCAGAATACCAGAACCGTTTTCAAATTAATCTCCAAATTCTGTATTTATCTATTTATCACATGTTGCTTTTATTTCCAAGTTGGTTTTAATTACAAAAACCCAGATATTTTTTTTTTCTGGAGAAAATTAATCTAGAATATATTCTCATGTTTTAATTTACCATCCTTCTTTTTTTTATTGCATAATACATTTTAATGATGTAAACAACTCAAGAAAATAATTAAGAAGCCCAAGAGTGTGATTTATGCTGACAATTTCTTCCTGAAAAAGACAGAAGAAAGGATTGTGCTACGCAACCAGTTTCATTCTCCTCTTCAATTCTTTTGGTTTTCCACTATACCATCCTTTGGTCCTCTCTCAACAGCTCCAGCTCTCAGGTGACTTTTGCAATTGCACATAGCTCTGGTGTTTTTGTAGTTCTTTCTTTATGCACAACAAATAGAGAAATAGATAAAATTGTGCAGGAGTTAGTCCCTTTTCCCTTTGTTCTATCATATTACAAACTGAATCACAGGAAATGGTGCTCGGTTTATAAAAGAAGAAGTATAATTTTTGCATTAATTAATGCAAATAATTCATGACAAAAAGTGAAACTAAGTAGTTTGACTTTCCCTTCTCAGAATGTTTTTTTTTCCCTTTCCATAAAATACTTTAGCACCTTTAACCTTCATTTTAGATCTAGCAATATCTCACAGTCAGATTCAGGAACATCCCTAAACTGTGGCTCTGGTTCAGAGCTGAACATGGCCTTCCCAGCTGCTCCTCACTCTTGCCTTTCTCCTTCACTCTCTGCTTGGGAAGGAATTCTAGACAGATGGGCTGGAAGAGTTTCTTTGCCTGCCAAAATGTTTCCTGACTGGAGAGATCAGAAGACCAGGACAGGCCAACACACTGTGAGGCCCTGCTGTCTGTGCAAGGGTTGCCACCCCTTCCATTGATCAGATACATTCCATACAGCCTTTACTCCTGCCCATTGTCTGTTCTCCACACACACATTGTTATTTCTTTCCTGTGGTGTAGAACCTATGTGAAAATAGATGTGAAAGTGGTCATGACATCCCTGCCTTCATTGGTCTTCATTGGCTGAAGAATATGAAAATAGAAATATTCTTGATTTTTTTCTCTCAAGTTAGTATTTTTTAAAGCAAGGATTTATTTTTTCATTTATTCTGTGATCATCCTGTGGTATATTGCCTGAGTGTTCAATTCATGCAGTGTTTGACTCATTGTTTCTGAATCCACACAAGGAAAGTTAGTCAATTCTATGAATTAAGTGCAATACTTTTGAGTCAGCTACATTCAGTGATATTTTAAAAATGAATATATTGGGTAAATCAACTATTGCACCTCTTAAATTTTTTTAGTATAACTTCATATTTCACATGATTCCCCTCTGTAAGAGGATAATGACTTGGTGTTGTGTCACAGTTATTTTAAGTAAACCATAACATTAATTTAAACAACAGTAAAAAAGTAATCCCTAGTAAGTCCTCTGCTGTGGTCTGCCTTGAACACTGGTTTGGGAATATTTTTTCTTATAAAATACACACTACTTTTTGCCTTAATGAGATTTTTCTCAATGCAAAAGATGATGCTTAAAATTCTATATCTGAAAAGTGTATATAAATGGCTGTTTATTTTTTGCTCTATTGCATACTGTAGTGAAATTAGGGAAAAAAATTATTTTTTCATAAAGCTGCTGAGAGATGCTGACATCCAAAGGATGTGTTTCAGGAGTTGTGCCAGGGAAGCAGCTAGCTGACGTGTGATGGGAGTGATGATGATTCAAAGACATGAAAGGAGAACAGATCATGAAAAAAAAAAACAATCAAGGGAAGGAATTAGATTATGACATTGCTTGTGTCAGTTTTACAAAAGGAAATAACTAGTCTAAGAAGAAGCACTTATGAGCTGAAATGAAATGTGGATTTGGAGGCCTAGATGTCCTGTTTATAAGTAGTTTTACCATATCAAAATGCCTGCAGCTGTTCTAACTTATCAGCATTTGTTACTACAGAGCAACAGAATTGTTGTTTTACAGCTTCTTGCTCCTTTCAATACAGACCATTTTCCTAGCTGTGTAAATATTTATTAACAAAACTCAGCCCTCTCCATTTTCCTTCTTTCTCTAAGGAGACTTAAAAGGAAACCAAAGACTAACTACTTTAGCCCTTAGGATGAAAAGTTGTTTGGTTTTCATTCAATTAAACCATTTAAATGATAGTTGCTGTTAACAATTGTCCTCTTCAATTCAACAAATCACAGCACATAAACAAACAATTCTCTTACTGCAGATATATGAAAAGCCACAACACTTTTTAAACACAAGTATTGAGTCCAAATTGTGCAGTCAATTAATGGGATGATTTTTTCTTAAAATTAGCAACTGTTCATAGTAGAAACTGAGTTTACAGCAGCAATAAGCAGAATAAAAATGGCAATAACATTGTGGCAAATGCAGCCTGTATGAGAAAAAAAATCTATAAACAATTTCTACTTAACTTTCTTGAAGTATTTAATATCTGCTTATGAAGAAATGTCTTACATAATTAAGATACTCCAGGAAAACATTTTTCATGAGTAAAGAATCAATGTTATCCCTCATTACTGTACAGAAAAACAGCTCACAGCATCACTCTACAGCAAGAAAGTACTGTTGTCTTATTTTATAGGGGAAAAAAAAGTTAACAATTTGGCTGAGATCACACAGTCTGCAGCAGTACCCAGAATTCTTGGATCCTGATGTAATCCGCTGGTCTGACACTTTGAATTCCCAAGTCAAAAAAGCAAAAAAAAACCCAGCAAAACAATTGCAAAGAGTCCTAAAGCTTTTGCAGTGGTGGTAGGACTATACAGTTGATTTTTCAATTCCATTACAATCAAGATTACAAATAAATCCGCCTCTAAAAATCTATAAACAACTTAAAGGCTGGTTTATAGTTTCTCTATTGCCGTTCTGTTGTATATCGAGGGATATTACAGATACTCGTTGTCTGCACATTTTAACTGTTCAACAAGTTTTTCTGTGCACAATTTAATTCTGCATGCAATTTTAAGAGTTAGCAGGCTAAAGACTCATAAAACTCCTGACCATATGTTCCCTTGCTCTTCAACTTTTAGTATAAAATTCAAAGTATGCATTTTAAAAATATCTATAGACTCCTAAACAAATGTTGTTGCTAAGTTATGAATAGGTAATGAAAACATTGTTAAAACTGTCTAACATTTTCATTGCAATGGGAAAGGAGCAGTGAAACAGCAGAAGTGAAGAAAAAAGAAATCTACATTCCTTCACATTTATGCAACACTTATTTTCCCAATTTTTACACCATTATGTACTAGGATTATATAATATTTCATAAAATAAATAGCCTAATACTCAATCAAGTCTTCAAAGGGAATCAACAACTAAAATCTAAAAGCAGTAATAAGTTTGATAATAATTGAAGCTTTCTTATCTTTTTCTTTATTGATCCATTCCCTGGCACAATGTTCTATGCCACTGACATGTTCGTTTCATAAATTCAATGTCCAAAGCACTTAAAGCTTTGAGAGATGACGTGATTTTGTATATCTAATATACATATATATATTAATTAGAGAGTTGTTCAGAACACATTCTAGCTTACACCATCTGTATTTTCTGAGGTTCTGTTTATTTTCTATGTATATTTTTCTCAAAGAAACCCATGTACTAATGATGTATGATGTTGGAAAGGTCTTTCACATTAAGTTGAGACAACCCCATACCCTTATCCCTGTGGGAGGAGGAGGTACAGCCTCCTCTGGGTGGAGGAAGGTGTTTTTAAGAATTATTCAATACTTCCAAGACAAATTACAGCAAACTAACTTTCACATTGGATGATCCCAGACATGAGTATTGTGATAAAGTAGAAGGAAGATAAAGAAATGTTTTGAACGAATGACAATACCTTCTGTTAAACAATTTACAAATCTCCGGGTCACTGTTCTTGTTTGTATCCTATTCTTTCTCATTGATCTTAGACTTCAGTGGTGCTTCTCAACATTTATATGCAAAGTAATGTGGTTTCAAAAGACCCTGATTTATAACTGTGTCCTGGTTTAGGGCAAATTTTTGGGAGGAAACCTCCGAAGGGGCCTCCTCTATAAAGCAAATTTCAGCATAAAGTTATAAAGTTTTGATACTAGACTTCTATCAGCAGGACTTTTTTTTTAACTGCAATGCATAATAATCTGTTAATTTAGCCTTTTTTCAATGGCTGAATCTTTTCTAGGAATGATAAGTTTTGTAGGGATTCAAACTTGTATTTTTCTTCAAAACACAGCAGAGATGCTCTATAGAAATAAAAGATCAACTAAGCAAGTGAAGCCTACTTCAAATGAACTCTCCCCAAGAACAAACAAATGAAAATGTTTACTTAGAAAAATTAAGTAGAAGGTTTTGATATTTAGGTATTTATTTATTAATTTCCTTAATTAGGAAATTAAGTAAGGAATGACAACATGGCCAATGATTCTTTAACAAAAGCATGGCTAAAATGAGATCCAATATATTTTTTATGGCAGAGTAATATCTTTATATTTCTGTGATACCTTTACTTTTCTGAACTAAACGGGGTAAAATCTGCTTAGCTCCACTGAGTAATGCACCTTTTACCTTCATTAAAGGCATTTCAAATATGTATTGATGATCACCAAAAACCCCCTAAATGTTCACTGTGTTGAATAATTGCTATGAAACATAGCTGAGGTTCTTGAAATCTCTGGATGTGTTCTCAAACCCCTTTTCCTTCATGCATAGCTTCTGGCTGACAGCTGCTACTACTATAAATCAAAAACCTCAGAGAAATACCTACACAAGTGTAGTCCACGAGAGAGATAAAAAAGATGAACTTTCCATTTTCTTTTTTGTTGTCTCTTTCCCAATGACAATTGCTAAGAGGGTTCATGCCAGACTAAACTTTTGGGCTCATCTGTAAGTAACCCAGCCACATGAAGCATTTTGTGTCCTCTATTTGGAGCATAAGGCATTATTTTTCTGTTTTCCATTGAAATTATAAGATGATGCAAAAATATGTTGTTGGTCTTTTTAGTTTTTTCTCTTTGATCTTTAAATATCAGTTGGGGTGTTCATTAAAATTTCCCAATCATTGTGCTAGTTAATAGGAAAAGCTATGACAAGTCTATGTCAAAGATTGACCTCAATTGAAATTGTAGTGCAGTTTATCACTAAAATTAGAGGAGAGTAGGATATATTTTTCTTCTTTAAGAGCAGAAATCCATCTGAATATCACTTACAGTGCAAATTAAATTTAATCATGGCTGTCTAAAGGTTCATAAGCTTTTCAACCATCTCAGACAGTGTTATAGAAACCAAACCTAGTAGAAATGTCTGTGAAAAGAAATAAGAAATTGGTTGTGAATATACTTCTTTTATTTAGGAACCAAAAAAGCATGACTGCATTTGTGCCTCCCTATATAGCTGCCAGAGGCTAATTCATGCCTGGTGAGAAGAGCTTAATGAAATGTAGCCACACTACTGTTTCTCCTCAGAAATGCATTTTTCTTTTCATAGCCACATTTACTCATGATCACTACAAACACAGGTCTGTCCCTGTTTTTAAAGTTATGACTCCCTTGTGATCCAGGAAAAAAATACCTTACGATAACCTAATAAAAATGCAAGAAGGTTAAATGTTAGAGACTATTTTAGATTTTTTGTGTTCCTGAAATTATCCTTTTAGGCTACTTATTGCAGTGGTGCTTCTTTTTGTTATAACAGAGACCACAAAGATGCTTTGAGTGACTGTTTCACCTACCACTGGGGGAACTATGAAAGCAGGCCAGGAGCAAATACTCAGCTTCAAAATTCTCTCCCACAATTCTTTTGCTGGGTGACAGAATCAAACTAGAATATTAGAAGAGTTTTGAAGGACATGCAACCTAACTTCAGGATAATGGCAACTTAACTTCAGGATAATGCAGATTTGTGGTCATCTTTGGCATTTGGTATGGCCCATTGGCTTTTTATTTTTTCTGTTCCCTGAGGAGTGAAACATGTATTTTGCAAAATCTAAGCTCTGGTCATTGTTCATGGCTTGCTGTTAGCTAGTTTCTTCAGACTCCTCTATAGTGTGGGCATAACATCCCTTACTACTCTTTCCTTTCTAGCATTGTCAGTAAATTTTGTTTAGCGTTGAAATACTATCTGTCAATGAGAAAGATGATTTTCAACAAACTTCAGACTTTATAGCCATCCAAATAGCAAATTTGCACCTTATGAATTCAAGAGAGCCCTCTTTAGAGACTGAACAGAACACTGAAAATGCCTAGCATGGTGATAACCTCCTACTTAATTTGAGAATTTTTGAGTTATCCTGTTCTAAGGAACTCCTGGAAAAGTTTTGGAACAACCACCTAAATGTTGAGAATGTGACTATTACTGCACAAAGAACTTGTATTGTATTACTTGCTCTTGTATTACCTTTATTATTAATAATTGAACCCTCAAATCAAGTTTGTTGCAGGATTGTATGGGTTGTCTCCTGGAAGATACTACGCCATTTCCCTTATGGGAAACTTGGCTTGGAGCCAAGCATCAAGCCAGGGATAACCAGGGTCCAGCTCTGTACTGGCTGCTGCCCTCTGTGTTCAACAGTGCAGACATGATGTAGTGCCTTGAAAGAGGTGTCCCCAGGCCAGATCAAGATTTGGAAGTCAGCTGGCAGCATCTGTTCAAACACAGCCCCTCAGATTGCTTTGGTTTTGCGGTGTCTCTTACTTAATTCTCTTTCCCTGAGCCTATTCCAGCTCCTGGATGCTATAGCTGAAAATAAGCCACTCCAGTTACTTCCCTGTCCTTGGAAGAGAAAACCATGAGGCGATTTTGACTAAGATAATATTGCTGGAGGGACACACATGTAAACTTATATCTTTTATTCAAGATTCAGTATTAGCATTAAAGTTAAAAATTGTAAGTAAATCCAATATTTTGGACTTCGGTTTGTGTTTGTTTTTTTTTTTTTTTGATGACTTACATATATCCCAATATCACTCTCAGAGAAGGACACATTTTTTTACTTTTTGAAGTCTGTATGAACCCAAAGCTTATGAGAGAACAAGAGGGGAAAAACTTCATCACTGTTATCAGATGGTAGACTGTCCATTTGGCCTTCTGCCTGGAAACTTGCAAACTCAATTAAATGCACATATGGTCCATAGCAGGCAAAATCAGTCTTTGTCAACACACATCCCCCTTACAGGACTTCCAAACTGTACCCATGCTAGATAGCTTTTTCCGCATAGATGATTTTTTCCACTTCTCCAGCAGAATCAGCTCAGCATATTGTCTTCTCTGCCCTGGAAGGTACAGGGAAGAATGCCAAGATGAACATCAGTTTGAACTCCACAGGGGTGATTTTTCTATTGAGGAGTTTGTTGAGGAAGACAGGTATGTAGATACCTAGATTTAATGAGCAGTGCCGGTAGAATTAATAAATCTTGTCAATACTCCCTGAAGCAGCTGCTCTATTTTGAAATAATGAGCATATGGTTTCATTATATTTCATACATTTGATCCCCTTCAGCTAAAGAAATATTTCAGGGGAATGCAAACAACTTACAGAATTTTTGCATATTTCTCACTCGTTTTATTTTTCCTGGCTAAAGGGAGAGCTGACTAGCATGTAAAAGGAAGAGCCAGCGGCAGTGTTCAAACTCCTTAACAGGGGAGTGTGAGGGGCAGTGGGGCCTCCAACAATAACCATGACTTTTGTGTGCCTTGAAGCTGCAGTGCTAGGAGGTTTCCTTAGAGGCTTTGTTTCTGTGAAAGAAACTGTCAGAAAGAAACAAGTTCAAGCTGGACTAACATCACTTATAAGCTGCATTCTATATCTAAAATTTATCTTTAGAAGCAGGGGATGGGCAGGGAGGAGGCTGAGAAAACATCAAAGCAGCTTGTTGATCTAAAATATTCAAAACCTATAGAATGAAAGGAAGTAATGAGTTCATTTTCAATTGTTTGCAAGAACAAACCATTCAAAGCACAGCAAAACATTTTACTTTCTTACTTGCAGGAGCCATTTCCTTGCCCAGATGTTTACAGGGGAAACTGTATTAATATTTTGTCCACTGTGCATCCTGCTGCTAACATTCGAAAACCAAAACCTGAAGTGAGAGTCATCTGCAATTTATTTTATAAGATCCTCATAGAAACAGATTTCAATCAGCTGCAAGTTCATAGGCCATCTTTTTAAAGGAGTCAGAAGAAATCAGGGAAACTTACATATGTTTTCCTCAGGTTACTGGATAGTCTTGTCACCCCTGGTGACTGGTGGACAGGAGTCATTCCTGGAAAGTTTGGTGAGTGAGAGGGAGTTACCATGTTCTTTAGGTCAGCTGTGGGGGTGCTGTATACTCTGCTTCTGGTTTCTTGACTATCTTATCAATTTCCATTATATCTTTCTGCAATAAACATATGTTAGTATGTTCTACTATTTAACCTGACTTTAAATATATTTATTTTTCTATTTATTTTTCTATTTATATTTAAATTTATATTTATTTTTATTTTTATTTTTATTTTTATTTTTATTTTTATTTTTATTTTTATTTTTTTATTTAATTTACATTATAATATTTTAATATATGTGCCATAGATATGCATAGTTATACTGTATACTATACGTTTTAGTTTTTGTGAACAGCAAATCGTGTATTCAATGAGATTCTCTTTCTTTACCTGAAAAAGTGATACAATATTGCTGAAGGTACTTCCATTTTTCTGTTTCATTTAAATAAAATTTGGTTTCAAGAATCCCTCTGAGACTTAGAGGCATAGTCCCATGTTGGTATTTTAGAAGAAAAAAAACCTTTTGTTTTTAATGCATCAGGAGATTTCTCGCCTACTTTAAACATCTAGTGTTGTATCAGGTAATTATTGAAATTGTGAAACCAAAGCAAAAGGATTCACCTGCTGGTCTTTGCCACATTTGAACCAATTATGTCCAATTGTAGATTCAGGCCTAGAAACTACAAGATTAAAAGGATAGCATGGTGGTATTTTTCGTTTACAAGAATTCTATGCTACTTAGGGCAAAAAGGAATATACTTGAATTAATTTCCAGCAGAAATAAAAGTGGTCTGTGTTTTGATGGATTGCAAATTGATACCAGGATCAGTCAAAGGCATCTTTTCGTCTACTAGAACAAGCAAAATAAGCTTGGATGTAACAAAAAGTGAAACAGTCTTTAGAAACCAGATTAATGTCCCTTGCCCTTAAAATGTATGAGAAATATTACATTTGCTATCAAAATCAATTGAAAAATTTATTTCAGCCTCTGTGGTCCTGCAGAAATTGTGGCAGGTGATGTCTGCTCTTTATTTCTGACATGCAAGTGGCAGGAAGACAAATGAATGAATGCAGCACCTCTCTTTTTGTGACCTAATCCATACACTATTAAATTTTGTTGTTGTTGCTCTAAAGCTGTGAAACAGATGCTATTTTGAACTGAAAATCACCATTCTGATATGAGCAGATGCAATCCCTGAACTACCCAGTCAACTAATTAATGCAGCATAATTTAATAAAGGATGGTAATTACTCAGTTTTTCCCATCTTGTTCCCCTCCCTGCTAATGATAACATTATCTAACTTAGACAAGGGGTTGTGAGTGAGTGTGTGTGTGTGTGTGGAGGGAGATAATTTACAATGGAATGGATGAGTAAGCAGATGAAACAGAACATGTTTCAATCCAGGGACAGCCTTCTAAAATCTTCTAATTTCTTGTACTGGGGGAAATGCAAATTGGCAGTGTTAAGCAGAATAATAGTGACAACAAAGCTGTCAAAGAGGAAGATGGAAAACAGATTTTAAAAGGTTAATCTTCATGAATTTATTAATCAGATTTCATTTTTATTGAAATTTTGGTAAGGTGGCAAATGTATTTGTGGACAGAAATGGAAAAACCTCCTCCAGAGCCTTTTTTCTTTCTCTCTTGTTACGTCTGAATGGACAAGTGTCCCATCATGATCAGTAGGACAAATCTGGGAAGCAGAAATAGTTCCTTTAGGCATTCTTCAATAGCCCCGCCATATGGTACCAGTTTTCCTCATTCAAAGGAAGGTGCCAAAAGGTGTTGCAAGCATAAATACACTCATCCAAACTCCTGAAATCTCATCCTGGCACATTAATACTCTTTTACATCTTTTAAAACATCTCAGAGGAATCCAAGCACACCTGTATATCCTCTGTCCAAATAATAAAATATTTCAGTCATTAAAATCTGGTCACATTTTCAATATTTTCATTAGATCTACCCTTTAAAAAAAAAGTATTTATATTCTCTTAAAGTAAAAAGATGCTGAGCAATGGCAAGTTATATAGTAACTGCACTGCTGGAAAAAATTAGGAAGAAAAAAAAAAGAGGCTTTTATGAGTTTAGACGCTTCATCTGCTTAAAATCCATATTCATTTAACTGTTTTCCTAGAATTTGGATTGAATTTAGATTAGATTAGATTAGATTAGATTAGATTATTAAACTCTTCCTGGCATTGCTGTCCTATTGTTTCTAAAGTCTGAATTTTCAACTTGATTTGGAGCCTAAATTTCTCATTGAGGGAAGGGTTTAACATAAGAATAATTAATTGAATTTATTTATTGCTAATTTGTAGAAATTTTCAAATAATACTTTCTATTGATAAACATGATAGAGTATTGCTTAAGTGGTAAATTTAAATTTAGGATATGATTTGTAAAGCTTCATGTTCTCTTAAGGTATTCACAGATATAAAAGAAATATTTTCAGACCACAAAATATACTAAAGCTGCTTTGAACTGGGAGCCTATAAACTCTTATAGACTAACCTCTCATATTCAGACTGATACTAAAGGCACTTTACTGCCTACTCAAGGACACTATAAAGGATAGGTCAGTGGGAAACAGCAGCGGGCAAAAGATCATATTTTTTAGTCTTTGTCTCCTGGATCTCTTCTTGTATTCCTCTTGAGCCCCCTCTTCCCTTTATGCATTAGATTGTCACAAAAGAACTGTTTTAGGAATGAAGATTCTTTTCTATTTTTAATTTATCTTGGCAGATTGATCTGAGGTAGAGTCTGTAAAGCTTTCTCTTTTTTTCATCTCCCATATTTCAGAAGATAAACCAGTGATGGCCATGCTACAGCAAATCCAGATTGGCTGCTACATGCCTGACTTAGAAGAGAGAGAAGACACATTCTCCAACATAGGAAGGACATGGCCTTGTGGGGATCAGTCCAGAGTAGAGGCACAAAGAGGAACAGAGGGCTGAGGCACTTCTCTATGAAGAGAGGCTGAGAGAATTGGGGTTGTTCAGTCTGGAGGAGGGAGACATTACAGCACCTTCCATTACCTAAAGGGGGCTGACAGGTGGTATAATTTGCTCAGAAAAGTTGTGGATGCCTCATCCCTGGAAGGGCTGAAGGCCAGGTAGGGTGGCATTTTGAGCAATCTGGACTCGTGGAAGGTGTATTTGGAACTAGATGAGAGTCAGAGTCATTATCTCAGTATGTGGGAAATTGACTGGGGACTCTGTGGACAAGTAATTGGGGATACAATTAGAGAAGACCGACGAGTTATATTAGCATTTTAACAAGAGTTACAACAGTACAGAAATTATCAGGCAAGTCACAGTTGCTGCCCCCTGGATGGAATGCTGTTGGCATGACTTGATACCTAGTCCACGGTGATGCTCCACACACAGACACACACACCTGCCAAGGGGGATAGAATAGAGGGTGGAGGAGAGGGGAGACACTGCTGTCAGGGTCTGCTGAAATCCATGCATCGAAGGGAACTCTGTATTTGCAGATGATAAACCATATACCAGGAAGATAAAGGAATATGTCCTACTGCTGAGCCAGCAACTGTGGCCACATCCCTCTTAGATGAGCTTGCTTGATTAAACCTAATAATAATAATATTAACACATATCTCCATCCCAAAGTTGCCCACCTCCAAGGTACCACCACCCCTCACTGGACATGTGCTTTATACTCGCTCTGACTATGAAAGTGAAGTGGGAGAATTTTACACACATCAGTAACAAAGGTATGCATGACTAGAGTCACTCAAGCTCCACCTAAACACAAGGAAATAGTATAAAATAAACAGAGAATGGTGAAAAGTTGAGGAAGACTTCATTGTAACTGCTGGGAGGAACTGCTAGTCGATGGGCTGAGCCTGTCTTCTCCCTGCTTGGGACAACTATTGGGTAACAACCATACTCTGTGCACTCTGAATATTTTCCTGAGGATTACAGCTTGTTTGTATGTTCCTTCAAGTCTATTTTTGCAGTCAGACACTATCACTGACAACGTTTGAAGCTTAACCTGTCGCGGTTTTTTATTAATGAGAGTTTCATTCCTTAACTTGTTAGTGTGAGTCCTTTGCAGACACTGGCAGTCACTAGCAGCAGGTAGCACACTCTGACGGAGAGGAAGACCTGCTGAGGGGGCATCCCTCACACTGGTGGTGTGCTTGCCCCTATCCAGCAGCACTGCTTAGTGAAGGACCCCCTAACAGGATGCTGACAGTCTAGTTAGGCACAAGGGTCTTGACTTTCCTGAGACACTTACAGAAAAATGCTAGGAGTCGAGTAAAACTCTCCACCCTAAGGACTGAGGAAGCCTTCCCTTTCCACGTGACACAGTCATTATGGATGTGATGGTAAAGCAAAGAGCACTGGACTAAACAAAGAGATATTAATGCATTTACAGGTATGAACACGAGAAATAAAAATGTAGATCACGTCACAATTCAGCAACAACCTGTGAAGAGAGCAGGTTCAAGCTTCTGACAGCAGAATTAGGACTGTTTTATCCAAAGTGCAAACTTTTTGAAAGCACTTCAGTTTCACAAGAAGGTTTAACTATCCTTGTCACTGGGCAGTCATTAGAAACAGGACAGCAGAAGTGTGCATACAATAGTCATCTCAAGCAAAGGAAGTCTGAAAGGAGAGATATACTGTGAAGTTTGAAATCAGCCAAATAATCCCGGCTGCAGAAGATGAATAGCTCTTTAAAAATGAGTAATGCAAATTTCCAATGACTTGGCTAATGGGAACTGAGTATACTCACAAAGGAAAATGTGACAATTCCTTTAAATCTTACTAGGAATTAAATTCATGAAGTGTTGAGTTGCCTCTTCTGTCAGCAAGTGAGAAAGCCCATGACTGGGCTTGGGCTGTGGCTTTCTTTTCCTTGCAAGGGACACCCTGGCTTGTCTAGCAGCACATATATTCTTAATTATGAATACCTGCCTGGTAACACTCATGTATGCACAACCAGAGATTCTCAACAGAGAAGCCTGTCTGAGTCCCATTACAAATAAAGCCTAACTGAAAGTACAGTAGCCCCGTATTACAATCACATAATTTTAGGAAAAAAATAATTAATATATCTCCTTTTACTGTAATGCTGTCATGACTGTACTAGATCACAGCCTGATTCTAT
Organism: Cisticola juncidis; assembly: GCA_013400215.1. Lineage (NCBI taxonomy): Eukaryota > Metazoa > Chordata > Aves > Passeriformes > Cisticolidae > Cisticola > Cisticola juncidis. Next base: position 34,796 of record VXBR01009092.1, on the reverse strand, counting down.
TAGCTGCAAGCAGAGCAGGCTTAAGGCTCTAATATTCCATTTTGTGACAGAACCTTTCTGGTATATATTAAACATTATGTGCATCTATCATACATAGACGAAAGCAAGAACAAAAAGTTGCATTTCAGAAAGACTTTGGGGCTGCAAGTCATTCTCATTTTGTATGAGATATAAAGGGAGTGTGTGCAGGGGTGTGTGGTATGTGTAGAAAATCTAAAATATAAAAATATTTTTGTAAAAAATATTTTAAAAAACCTTTTGATCCACTGAAACAGTGAAACAAAGATAAATAATTTTTTTAATAATGAAAATGTGAAAATAGAAGGTTTTGAAATCATCTGTTTCCCCCTTCTTGTTTCTTCTTAGGAAAGAATGTGTCAGGGAAGTAGAAACATTGACATCACAATTTACTATCTAAGTGTTTGACAAGATGTAGTATGAAGATTTATTTGCTTTGGTTTGTTTGCCAATACCAAATGAAAAATAGAGAAATGCAACTGCAGTACTTAACTTTATTAATTAACTTAGACTTCTCATCTTTTAAGTCTATAGATGCCTCTCTGTGGTAGGGATCCATGCTTGTATACAGACCCAGTGCCTTCAGCTGATTTCCTCTTTCTAAATTTCCAGCAGTGTCAATTGTGCATTGCATGGTCACAGGGTTCCTTCCTCTCAGGTTCACTGACCTAGGCCTTCACTTAAAAAAAGCTATTTGTCACTGCTAACAAGTGTTAGTAATTAATGAACATTTCTTAATTTCTTCCTTAGTATTTTTTGTACTCTTTTGCTCTCATTAAGTAAATTGGTACCTGAAAGTAATAAATGCAAATTTTAAACAAGATTAGTGTGCAAGAACAATACTAAATAAAGCAATACAATAGCACCTATAGTAAGAAGAAGTAGAGATAACATTCATGCAATCAGAATCTTTTAAGCTATGGAATTGTTATAATGGCTCAAACCCACTACCAGAGTTTTGTTATACCTTTAAAATAGTGTCTGTTCTATTCATAGAAATAAATAAAAATATTGTGAACCAAGAAACTTTAAAGGTAGATGAAATGTCAGTAGATTGATGTAGAGCTTTCACAAACTCTGAATTTTTGAGCCAGAAATACACTTCATTTTATTGCAGAGAATCTGGAATGTCACCGTATAAAACTGCAGACATAACATAAAATACAAGTTGCTTCATGGGTACCAATTAATATGTAGTATGTTAATAGTTATTTGATAGTTCTGAATGAGTAATAAGAAATGTTTCAAAGAAACAAAGCATCATTATTTCGTAATTTGATTCTGAATAATGAAAAACCTCTGATTACAAGGCAAAGAATGTATTAAGTAATAAATAGAGGGTCATCTCTCAAATATTCATGAACTTAGTCCTGGGAAGCTTTTTTCAGTCCACAGCAACCAACATTATATGGTTAAATCTTTGCATGACTAGGAAGGTGGCATATGTTTGGCAGGAAATGGGTTGCATTTGGTTTGTTGCAGTTTGTAGCTCATTTTAACAGGAAAATGTTACAGAAGGAAATAGTTCACTCTAATACTAAGAGTGGCTTTGATGGCACATAATGGTTATGAATGTTACTGCTTATGGATAACACAGCAGGAAAATACATGGAATGTGGTCATAAAAGCTAGCAGAAGATGACAGACTTCCTAGTTCTGCTGTTCTCTGTCTCCTCATATCAATTACCATTATAATTCATATCCATCTATCCTCCTGTGTTCTGATTTACACCCAACTGCTAAATATGGTCTCTACTGTACTCTTGAATTAACAGCCTATTTTTTACACAAAACTACTTCTTATGGATATTATGGCAATGTTATAATATGAGGAGTTGTATTAAATAAAAATAAAAATATATTGCACCACTGAGAGCCCAGGTGCTGTGCGATTCACTGAGCAGATGCTATCAAAAGTGACACTATGAATTTTTTTGCTGTGCTTTTAGAAGAATTTTACTGTGATCTTTGCATTCCACACTGCTTTATTGTGCTTAATTATATTCTATGTCTTCTGCCCTTAGAGGTAGATGAGTGGCAGTTCTTCAGTTCTTGAAATGGAGGATGACACATGGATTTCATCTCATTTACTCAAAGCATAGAAGGAGGAAAAAAGTTGTTATGGACTTCAAACACCTGCCAGAGACAAATTACTTCAGATCCCCTTTGGAGCTATTAATAACCATGGCTGCAATTTCAGCTCTTCCCAAGTGAGGGGAAGCATTTTAAATGAACTAGTGCAGTGGGTGGTGAGAAACTCCTTGACGCATCTCATGCATTTTTCATCATTATTTTATGGAATTATTTGCCAAGAAAGAGTGCAACAGCAAAGATTCCCTTTCAATTCCTTCAGCTCCACCTGACTACATTTTAATTTCCTGATTTTTTATTCTAAGTTAAATATATATATATGTTACAGTTTTCTGTAGGTTTTGAGCACCTGATCTGGAGATTAAAATTGTAATAACAGTCACAAAGTCACCCTGGGCTTGCTGGGGTGAGGATGTGGGAATTTGTGTTATCCCTCCTGATATGACTCAAAATGGTTTTCAGACAGAAGCCAAGTTTCAGACTGCTGCATGAAAATCATTTCGCAGAACTCAAGGAGTCCTGGACAATCTTCCAACTTTACCCAGCATTTTTTTCTTTTCAAAGTTCAGTTTGCACTTGAGGCTACAGAGATAACCAAAGAAGCCAAAGTGATTGCTGGCAAACAAAAGTGAGATTAGGACTGATTCTCTCTGCCAGTCAATAGATATTGTTTAGATGGTCTCTGTAGGCTTACTGCTGCTAGTCTGTTTATTAAAAATAGTAATAGTTTTTAGTCTAGTCCATACAGGTTGTCAGCAGTCAATAAGTGCCTTACTTAAAGTAAAGAATATTGTCAGCAAGAGTCATATTAACAGGCATGACTTCTGAAAACAGAATAATCATTCCCTTGCTTAAAACCTTACCAGTTAGTTACATGAGGCAGCTGACATAACTGTGGTACTTCAGAGCTCTTCCTGAGGCCAAAACTGCTGCAAGTGTGATGGTAATTTTATTTGGTTATGGAAAGAATTGGAAAATATTCAGTTGCAGCCAACAAAAATTTTAGCTAAATGCTGAGAAAGCATCAAGCTGATTTACTCGGATATTCAGAAAGATCATGGAAAGTCACTTCCACAGGTGGTGTTTTCGTGAGGAGAACAAACTCCTAGAAAATGGTGGAAGTGATTAATCCTGAGAGTAGGCTGTGTGTGAATGTTTCATTTTTATAGAATTGTGTGCAGAATCACTGAGGCTGATTCCACAATACAAACAAGCCCTCTTGAAACATGGTTACACCTTGTAAAGCCTTAATGGAATATCATGTCTGCCAGTGAACATCCAAACTATCATCCAAATCAACTACTGTCCTTAGTGCAAGATGAGCTATATTTGCTAGGCATGAGTCAGAAGAGATTTATTATGTCATCTTATATAACTTGTGATAACCAAGATATGTGCACAAAGGAAACAGATATAATAAGGATAATCCACCTAAAGACTTGTGGAAGAGCAGCTAGCAGACAGCTGAGATGTTTTGAGGGGGAGAAAATGACAAGAACAACCTGTGCTAACGTCAAAGATCCCACCCAATCTGTCTCACTGTTTGACTATGAAAGTTTCCTGTTCTCTGAGCAATGATTGTGCCATGTCCAAGATTTCTCAGTGCCTGGTGGCTCACTTTCCACACTCAGTCAGAATTCAGAAGAAATGCTTCTTCCCCAAAGCCGTATAACTGCACATTTTGACATGATCATTAATTTTTAGTGGTCTGTAATTGAATTCACTTGAGAGTACAAGAACTAAGTTAATTTTCTCACTTAGCAAGAAGTTCTGTCCACTCTTTTTCAACTGCTAGGCAAGACTGAGAAGACAAATCAAGCAGCAAGTTTAGCTTTGCAGGTCCTAGCTTAGAAAGTCTGGATCTTTCCCTTGCAACAAAGCAAAGTCACCATAATTGAGGTCCTTCAGTCAATCAAACCCAGCCACTCACCTTCAGCTGCTGAGTGTCTACAGCCAGCATCTTTTCCACACACTTAGAAAACATGCTGAGTTTGACATAATTTATGTTTGTATCACTGACATGTTATTTAAATGGTAGTGAAGAATCTGAGACACAGTCAAGGAACATACTCTGCTTCAAATATCTTGGTGGGGTTTCACCTTTTTAGAGGATGGAAAAGGGATGGGAACAAAAAAGAAATTAAAGAGCAAATTAAGAAAAAGTCCTGGAGTTGCTCAAGAGAAACCCATAGGCTGTGTCCCTTTTCTTCAGAAGTGCATGATGGAAGGTACTGAGGGTTTGGACTGTGGTAGGTCTTAAAGCTTCCTTGGACACTAACCTTCATATTTAGATTCAGTCAAAAGTTTGACTCACAGTAAGAACACAATTACCTAAGATTTTTGCACTAGAAAGAAGTCTTTTTTTTTGCTTAGTTTCCTTTCTTATTTATTTCCTCTGCCTTCTTTGCAGTTGAATATTCTGCCACGCACATTTTTGTTTTATGTTATAATCTGAACAGGAACATTATTGAATTATGAGTGACATAGAAATTATCAACCAACATCAAAAAATTTCATTTACCTGTTTGAGCACTTAATGTTACAGAGCTTAGTTGAAGGAGTTTAAGGAGCTTTAAGAGTATAAAGGGGATTTACAGTGTTTATTCATGAAGTAGAATCATCCATTTTCATTGCACAAATAATTAATTTGAAACTGGAGTTCACATTTGTGTATCATCGAAATAAGGCAGAAATAGCATGATGTGAGATATCTCTGTTAAACCAAAAGTTTCACATCCAAATCACAAAAGATAGCAGGGAACAGTGAGGGAATATTTCCTCAGAAATCTGATTGTAAGAATCAAGTCCTCCCTGGAAAATGCAAAGGTGAGAGTCAGGAGGAAGTGATGTGGAAATTTCTGTCATTCTGGAGATACATACTAAGTTTCGAGAATAGAACTGAAAAATCAAAGAAAAGTAGAAGTTATAATAGAAGCTATATTACAATAAAATATCCACTGAAATATGTTTAAGGAATATACCAGTCTGCTTCATACATTGGTGGAAGTACCTCTTTTGAATATGGCAGAGTAAATCTCAGAGCTGGGAACAAAAGGCAATAGAGGAGCAGAGATATTGAAGAGAAGAGATGTGGTGGTATCTTTATATCTGCTGAAGACAGAGATACTCTTCTGAAGAGTGATTCAGTGATATCATACAATCATAAAATTGCTTGTATGAGGGATTTAGCCATCATTGCATCTGCCCATGACTGTGGACCAGAGACCCTAGTGTTGAAATAATATATAATTCTTAGATGGCAAAATGTCAAATAGTAAAAAACCCAAACCCTAAAAAAGGAGCCATGCCCTACACCCTCTGAATATGTAGTCAGTTGCTTTTTTGAAGATGGGTAGTTGTAGTTTTTCTTTAGGATAAGATCATGCATTGCTTGGTAGGTTAAATGCAGCCAGACTCCTCATGCATGGCTGGAGAATATCTACTCAGTAGCAGGAAATTAAGATAAAAGAACTAGGATGAAAGACTACACATAGAAAACAAGGAAATTGTTTTTAAAAATATAAATTAATTTGAAAAGATTCCTGAGTTACTTTTAAAGCATGATATATTTTTCCCATGAGACACCTATAACACCTAGTGTTTCCTTATGTATTTATTTCCATTTATTCTTTGATTGTAAAGATTTACCTGCCAGCAGGGGCTCACTTAAAAGTGCAAAGAAGCAGGATTTTGTAGTGACTGATATACTTTGCATTGATTTACATGAAGTTGGAAAAATCTATGAAAAATATTATCAAAATCTAGTTTAGAATATAAAAAATGCTGCATCAGTTGTCTAACCTAATTTAGATTTTTTTTAGTGTCTGAATTTCCAAATGGAATGATGAATATTGAGACACAGTAATATTGTTCCTTTCAGTAAAGTATCTGAAAGACTGAAATACATTAAAGTAACATTTAATCATTCAATAACAGTGCAGTGTGGCAGATTTTTTTTTTTTACCATGCCTTTGCTACTGAGTAAGAGACATAAATCTATTTCTAAAATGCTTGCAAGAAAAAGAAAACAAAAAGTGAAGATGCTGGAAGTTCTGCAAGATTCAGCCTTCTCCATGCTGTGTGTGTGACCTCATGTCTCTTGCAAACCTGAGACAATAACAAAATACACAATGTTTGTGCAAGCCAAAGAACCCTAGAGGTGAAATAAGTCTTCAGAATGCAAAAGGTTGGTTTAGAAAGAAAATTAATAATCATTATGGGTTAGTCATTATGGGCTAGATTTTTGTTGGATATGAGGGAAAGAACAGCCTATGCTATGACAATAATTAAAAACTGGAATAGGGTGCTCAGGGAGGAGCATAGTAAATATCCATGGGGAGCATATATGTGTGGAGGGTTTTCTCATCTTGTTTTTTGAAAATAGATTATGCAAGGTTTTTTCAAGAGTGGTTTGAACACAGTTGCTCCTTCTGTTGGCAAGCAGTTGGACTAGATTGACCTCTCAGTGTCTTGCTGTGAGTTCTATATTCTGTAGTTACAGGAAATACTTTTTACAGGATTACTTTTTAGCACAGAACTGAAAATCGGTATCAAACAAGGTAGCAATTAACACACACAGTTATTTCCATGTTGAGGTTGAATAGATTACATGTTATTTAATGTGAGCACAGAGATAGAAATGTATGCTTGACTACAGAGAAAATAGAAACTCCTACTATTTGCAAGAAAATACTACAATAAATATTATTTATCAGAAAAATATCAAAATGCTTTTTTGCATTCTGATTTAAAAGCCACATTTGGTGCATCAGACTTTTATTGTAGGCCAATAAACCTCATTTTTATTTACCTGAATGAATATCCTCATTTGTGCACCAGAGGAAGCCAAAGAGAAAAGGTGGCTAAGAAGCAACGTAGAATTACCTAGTCATGGAGTTTACTGACACCCAGGCAAAAAGGGGCCATGTGGACCTTGAGTTTGATGGAAGCCTTACTCAGCTACTGTGACTTTGCAGATTCACTTACAAACTATGGCATTGCAGAGCCTGGACATTTAATCTGTGTGTTTTCACAGTAGGTGTGAAGATGAAGATAAATTAAATGTTCTTGTGTTCATGATGGCCTGGTTTCAGCTGGGGTACAGTTAATTTTCTTCCAAGCAGCTGGTATGTTTTGGATTTAGGATGAGAATAATATTGATAACACTGCAATGGTTTAGTTGTTACTGAGCAATTTTTACACTCAATCAAGGGACGTTTCAGCACCTCATGCTTCCCCGCCAGTGAGTAGACCAGGGAGCACAAGATGGGAGGAGACACTGCTGGGCAACTGACCCCAAATGACAAAGGGATATTCCAAAGCATATAGCATCATACTAAAAATAAAATTGGGTGGAGTTGGCTGGTGGTAGTTGAGGGGTGTGGGATGGGCATCTCACTGCTTTGTGACTGTTTAAATTCAACCTACAAGTTTTATCTTTTTACTGATTCTTTCCCCTGGCCCAATGAGTGAGCAGCAGCATGGTGTTTAGATGTATGCTGAGTTAAACTGTGACACAAGAAAACCAAGAAAATGTTGTTTACAGATGGATTTGCTTTCTACCTTGTTAGGATTTTACCCAATAGATGTTCAGCTTCATCTTGAATGTTGCCTTCATTCTCTTTCATATACTGTATGAAATCTAACATGCAAAATTGTAGTAATATATATTTTAATTAGCAGAGAAAAATGAGAGGAAATGGATTTTATATGAAGTTGGCTTGGACATAATTATGAAAACCTTTTCTTCCAAAATAGTGTGCATAACAGAATTCATTATAATTTAATGGAGACTGTGTTTATTAACATTGCTGAGATTTTTTATGGCAGTCTATAACAATTTTGTTTCCTTATGTCTGTCAAGAATTCCATACAGCATCGAAAGCAAAAGCAGTATATATGCCTTCTAATCTGAGACACATATCATTATTTTAATTACCAGAGTTGTCTCTATCACTTGCCAGTGAGTCTGCAATTTTATTAGGCTTGCTCCTCAGTAAGGCCTGGTAAGCACTCATGGCATGATTATACATGAATATCCTCTCAGGACCCAGCTTCAGTTCAGAAAGCACTCAGACAGTACTGTGGGTGAAAATCCTGAAGTGCCCTCACACCAATATAACTGGTAATTTCTCACAGTATGAGTAATTGTACTTCATCAGCTATTGCCTTGTTGCACTCACCAAAATGCCAAGGCTTTCAGTTCTTTCCCTCTCACAAGAGTCAACAGCAAGTGTCAAGCAAAGAAAATAGAGTGTCAGCAAGGGGACACTGGCCACACAGAGAGGCACTATTAGCAAATGTGCAAACGTGCAGCTGTCAATGTTAGAGGTGCAATGAAGCCCAGTCACTGACTGGATTGCTGTGTTCTGCACCAGAGGAGTGAAGAGGTGACTCATCAGGCACGAGCAGCCCTGCTCTATAAGAGAGGAGTTTTACATTTTCAGGTAACAACTAAGTTTCCTAGTTTCCTAAAACAGCAAGAATGTGTCACTTGGGGGAATTTAATTTACTTTTTTTCAAATCCTCACTTAGTATGCACTATAACCGGAAGATAGACCCAGGTCTATCTTTGTTGAATTATGTGTACAGATACAGGGATTCCAAGAAATTTTCTCATATTCAGTCCATACTGGAAATCTTTTGGTGCTCTGTCCTTTCACGTTCTTATAAATAAAGATTAGACCGAGTTCTTCATGAGATGGTGGCCTACTGTACACTTTGTGAGACCATTTTGTAACCTGATGATATAGTTCAACCACTTGGACATCTCAGAAGCTTTTCAGATATCATTCTGTGTAATTCTGCCTGATTTTTAATACCTTCCAGGATTTATTGGATTGTGAAAAAGCACAGAAATAACTACTCTTGTGTAATGTTTCTTCTTCTCATGTACTAGAGAGCCCAAGTACAGCAAACTGAAGACATTAATCATCTGAAAAGGTAAGAAACAGATCTTGGCCCAACACTGGAAATTATGAGATCTGGGTTACATAACCCTCGAGAAATTGTGTTTCTGTTGACCAAATGGAGACTTAACTGCTTTTCTCAGGGTGGTAAAACAGAAACAAGAGCATACAGCTAATCTATCACCTGCTTTCCCATTCTTATTTTCACAAACAATAATCAGCTGAAAGGATTTGAATATATGTTCTAAAACTGAAAACTTGAGGCCCTTCCTCTTCAGACAATACATAAAATATTAGGGTATTTGGTGAGGGAAATCATACTGTAAGTGAACAGAAAGTCCAGAGCAGGATTAGCAATAGGGACTCAGTTGTATTTCTGAGTACACCCTCTTCTCAGAAATCAATGTTTACCCAGGAATCTTGCAGAAATCCAGTCCTGTCTTGACAGAATGAATATGAGCAGGGAAGAATTGGACTGAAGCACTGGTACCATACGTAGGGCATGGCCATGGCACAGAGGTGTTGTCTGTGTATAAATGAAATTAAAAAAAGTACAATGGAGGTAGCCTGGAAGATGTGTGTATCTCAGTGTCATCTAATAGCTGGGAATGAAACATGATGCTTCAAACCAAGTAAGTTTAGGGGTTATTTTGCCTTGGTAATCTAGTTGATTGTTTGATTTTTTTTTATTGCTCCATAGTAGGTTGCAATGACAACTCAAAATTTAAAGCTTTCACAAATGTCCAAATTAATAATCTGCTTATTCAAAAAAAGAAAATTCTTATGATATTGTATGACCTCAGCAATGGTTTGGTCTTGTTTAGTACAGACTTGGGGAAAAGCACTAAATTACCAAAATAATTCCCATATCCCTTTCAGAATATAAACAAGGGATGTTTCTATACTGACAATGGGGTAGGAAGACAATCAACAGGGTTGGCACCTTTTAAATAGAATCACTAATGCTTTTTGTGTGGCAGTGATGTTGCAGCCTTATTGGAATTGCAAAGAAGATGAAGAAGGGCAGGAGAGGTGAACAAAGTGATAAAGGATTTTAAATGATCCCTTTGTGCAATATGCAAACTCCTCTTTACTGTATTCGTTACGTCTGGCTGAATTACTTGCAGTGAATAATTTATGTCACTACTTTTGGATTTTTTTCTATCCAATGGATTATTTCAAGGTCTCTACATGAAGTGGAATCATGCCTGATTAATACTTTGGAAACTTTATTTCCTATTTACAGATTATTTCAAATAACACCAAATTATTTTCAACCATATCTTCATGTGAGTTTGACCAACCAACAGTAGAGAGTGTTTTCAAAATAACAGAAATTCATAATGTATAGATAAAAAATATCCCTTTTTAATACATACTTTTAATTTTAAAAAGCCCCTATAAATAATTCAGTGATAAGATTTTTTTTATTTGCCCTTTGGGGAATGCAGGAGACACAGTAAATATAATGCAGGTTTCTTTGGAACTCCCTGTCTTCAAATTTAATTTGTGATTCAAAAATAAAGTTTTCTTCTGATTGTACAGATTGTGTAGAGAAGAACATTCAGGTAGAATTTAGAGCTGCATTTCAAATGGTCCACAGGACAGATAATTTCTGGGGCTTTAAAACTGGTATGATTACAGAGAAGTCATTGTTAGGGAAGCAAGGAGTATTCCTCCATGGGTGATTTGAATCCAGAAGGCCAGACAGAAACAAAGCACTCGGACCCCAGTGTCCCTTATCTCCTTCCTTCAAACATGCCAGCTGCATGCATTACAGTCCTGCCACGATTTGTCTTCTGCAGGAATGACACAAAATTAGTATTCTGTGTAACATCAGTTTCTCTGGGGTATCCTGAAAGAGGGGAATGGGAATCCACAAAGGTCCAAAATGTGGAGACTTTTGACTTAACGTCACTTATTTGCAGGCAAAGCTCCCCTCCCACCACAGCCTACACAAGCTGAAATACATTAAAGTGTCCTAGCTGTAGTTGTTCACTCTGCAACTTTGATTCTGTGAGTGGATATAAATCCAGAACCCTTTACGGTGCTATAGGGATAACTGACCATCTGTATCTGCTCTTATTTTGTGGAAATATCAGTATCTTAAGAAACTGATATTTCTTAAGAAATAAATCTTAAGAAATTTACTGATCAAGTAGGAACTGAAAAAATTTGCTCTTCAACCATGGTGTTGACTCTGCAGTGACATGAATTGCAAAAGTAAGTATCTAAAAGTACAAAAAGAGGTCTTTGACTAAGTGCAGAAAGCTGATTTGTTAACTGGAATGGCCACATTTTATAAAACTACCCTTTATTATTATGATTCCTCTCCAAAATAGTTAGAATTGTTGAGTTGTTTTGATTCTTTTACTGAGAAGAGGATTAGAGCTTTAGATTTGACAGAACAATCCTAATAGTTCAGAACTTTCAAAATTTGTTTTTTTTAATTTGTATTTATTTTTCCTGTGTGAATTGTACCTAGCAGATAATTAACATATTTTAATATAGGTTTTAAGAGAAAGGTAATAAAAACTGCAGAGGTAGGAGGGTGCTAAAATGCTTCATAATTCTGTGCATCCTTTATTGAAGTGATTTGACTCCATCTTCCTATTTCAAATGATGGACTACATCAAAACGTAGAGTTAAAAAAAAAACAACTATTACTTGTATTTCTTTGGGCAAAAGTAAGTTTGAATTAGATCATATTTCATAACGAACTCAAGTAGCTTCAGAGAACAATGCCTGTGAAAGCTTTGTCTGAGGCTTTGCCCAAAGAACACTACCTAAAGGAAGAACTGTATTCTGTTGTTAAATGGTTTTGTTGTTAGTATTTTTAAATGAAGGTTGCCTTCATTTTGTTTTGTTCTTCATTTAGATAGTTCACTAGATAAGAATGTATTGCATGCACAGAGAAGCAGGAAACATATTCTTTAAATAATTTCAAGAAATTGTGTCCTGGCTTGCTTGTTATTTTAAATAAATCCTCCTTTTTAACCCCTCCGAAGTCCCAAGCTAGATCAGGCCTTAAAAGGCTTTGGAGGAATATTTCATAGACAGGAAAAAGGACCCAAGAGAGGCTCTGACCCTCAGCTGCAGTATAGATGTTTATTCCAGGTCGTCTCCAGAGGGAAAGAGGGTGTGCACAGAGGAACAGGGTCTTTTCTCAGCTCTTGCCAGGGAGGAGCAATTTGGGACACAGCCAATAGGGTCAGAAAGGGAAGGAAGGGTCCAACTACATGGTACAAGCTCTAGGGGTTGCTGAGGGGGGAGAAAACATTCCCACAGGGGAATGTAACAGTTATTATTTTGCTGGAAAGAAACCCCAAACCATAGGTCCAAAATAAATCAGTGTTTATCATAGAGCTTTAAATGCCAATAGATTTGTATTGTTATTGTAGTAAAAACAAGTTACCATGTTTAGTGGGTTTATCATTAAAGAGAGCAGCAGCTGAACTGGGAATACAATATTCATATTTCATTGTTGTCTTTAGGGCAAACGAGTCTTTCTGCTGCTAGGTGTGGCATGTGATGCAGATGATATGTTAAGCCTTGATTTTGTAAATAAGTGAAGGTAGTTTGGCTGCACTGGGACCATCAATCTATGTGTGACCTGCTATGAGAGTGGATCTGACTTTTTATGTCTTATGACAAGGGAGTTCCATCACCTCCCTGAGTAATTTATTCTGATGCCTAAACTCTCAGTGAGAAAAAAATTCTACTATGTAATCTGAACCTCCTCTGGTGCAACTCAAGGCCATTTCCTCTTGTTCTTTCACTTCACACTACAGGAGAGACTGACCCCTACTTTACTACAACCTCCTCTTTATGTCTTTCTAGCACAAATTTTGCAGAAGAAACAATGATAGGACCGTGACAAGTTGTTTAAGGCTAACTACTTTGATCCCAACTACATATACACCAGTGCAGTGCTACTATTAGATAAAAATATCATTAGATTTTCTAGCTTTTCTCTTTGGTTACTGTTGGTTGCTCTTACATGCTCACTGGAATCTGTTCAAGTTTATATTGGTCCTAGTTTTTTTAGATACTGCCTTGCAGTAGTTTGCTCAATTGTGTGGATTTGAGTATCCTTTGAAGGGGCCACCAGTTTTAACATCACAGAGATTTGATGAGTGATTTTTAAAAAAAGAAAGAAAGCCTTTCTCAAGACTAAGGACAAGATTAAATTTTGTTCCTTTGATTTGGATGTACTCACAGAAATTAAAAAGCTGAGTTCCCATAAATCTTGTATTGCTTACTGACTTTAAATTATGCCATCACATACTATGAATGTCTTTCTGACTGCAGAGCTTCTTTCTCTCTCTCCACACTCCTCCTTAGTCAGATTGCAGCTCTCACCACTCATGGATATTACAAGAGCATGTAGCAGTGGGTACTTGGGAATGGAACAAGAGTAGGAAAAGTGCACTTCTCCCTGCACATTCAGTGATAATTTGAGTATTAGATGGTGATAAGGGCTACAGTCATCTTCAGGAGTACTTGCAGTCTAATAATTTTTATGTATTTCACTTTTAAAGAGCCTCTTACGATTGGGCGTACCCCTATCCTGTGAATTTAATAATACTGAATTAAATACTGAGAATTTAAGTTCTCAGTCCTTCCTCTCTTGGCAAGACATTAATGATCTTTTATATCTTTTTCATAACACTCCTGTTTCATCAGTTCTCCAGCTCATAAATCCTAATCTATTCAGTTATTGTACAGAAACAGTTTCATACTTTCAGTCATCCTTTTCTCCTCAGTGTTGTTCTTGGTTCTGCTATATGTCCTTGACACAGATGTGATCAAAATAATCCTTATAGCATTCAAGATCTGGCCTTTCTCAAAACTGGACTGTAATTTTAATCTAATTTTCTTTATCTCTCCCCATCATTTCAGAACTGGATATGTGTTTGTAAACTGCTGAACAATTATAAGATGAACAATCCATGATTCCAAAATCTCTTCCCTAAACAACAAGAACAAGTTTGGTGCCCATCAGGGTATTTGAGCTTGAAGGATGGTTTTCCTACATAATTTTTTTTGTATTTCTTCACATTTTCATCAGAGAAGTTAAATGGTAAGTTAGTAAGCTCTTCTGTAAATATCATTACTTTATTCATTGTATACCTCTCGCGTTTATTTCCTTTGTTTGCCTGACCAGCAGATTCACTGACTTTGGTTGCAACTCCATCCTAAGTGTAATAAATGTACTTGTGTCATTATATTCTTTCCTAAATCTACTGGTTTTTTTGTTTGTTCCCCATCACAGACAAAGCTTAACCCTCTCTTTTTTCTATCAGTGTATATCCCCTGCAGAACCTTTCTCCCTCTGAGGTGAACTGATTTATTTCTTGTAATTTCGCATCTTGTTTGCTGCTTTGTCAGTTTGCCTGGGGCTGCTCAAATTTATTATAGCATTTTAATAAATGCCATCTGCTTTTCTGTACTATATGATGAAAGATATGGGTCTTCCCAGTGTATCTGACATCAGTTTTGACTTTCAAAGATGATACTTTTTCTTAAGAATGTAGAATTATATTTTCACTGGCATTTCTTGTAGTGATGTGAATCTAGATTTATCTCATTTAACTTCAGGGACCTACCTGAGGTGTCTGTAATAAGAACACAGTTGTCTTTGGTTCATTGTGGAATCAATGCAGTGAAAGTCTGCATAAGATGATTCACTCCATGTAAGGGTTGGCTCAGAAATCTCAGAAATACCTGTCTTTCCCTGGTGAGACTAATACCTAGAACCTCTAAGAGTTGTGCTGGTAATTTAGGTACTCCAATTGCATACTGATGTTACATTAATAAATTCCAGGCTGTGGTATTTTAAAATGTGAATTCTTCAGAGCCATAGACTATTGAAAATATTAGTCTTCAGTAAAAAAATAGAACAAAAATAAAGGGGAAAAAATTTTATTAAACATCCTACTTTACCAAGTCAGAAAAGGTATAAAATATTCTCAGACCTATCTTGACAAAGGTCAGTCATTGTTTTTGTGAGCAGCTGTTATTGCAACAGTTATTATTAACAACAGTTGTTATTGCTGGTACTTCCAGACAAGACAAATACAAATGAGTATAAATACAGTTCACATGGATAAAAGACTACCAAAAAAAGCTCAGGTGCTACTTAAATGATCTTTAAAAAGAGGAATAAATATTTTGCCATATTCCTCCCCCAGTAGAAGTCACCAATCTCACCCGGCCTTGACTCTGGAAGACAAAAAATAAAGGGCAGTTGGAAGGGAACAGGGTTTCTGTAATAGCTCCTTCAACAAACAGAAAATTAAGTATTTCTGTTGGATAGAATAATAGGGACTTTTCCATTTGAAGTACAGATAAATGCCCTGTAAGGTGCTTGTTTATACAGAACTGTACTTATGAAACTATTCAAAAGACTGCCATGACCTGGCACAAGGGCTGAATACACTATGAAACAGAATGGAGAACATCCCCAGCCACACACTATCTAGCTCAGAAAGGTCTGAGCCTGTGCCAGGATAACTTTTTTAGCTTAGCTGGGGAACACCCACAGGACTATGGCCTTAAATTATGACTGTTGTAGTGTGGAAAAAAAAATGTCTTGAAATATCATAAAAGGGACCTAATTTTCTGTAATTTTTTTCTTTGTTTTGAATTCTCTGTGCACATTTGAGATTAAAGGGGATAATAAATAGCACTAAAGCACACACTAAAGCAAAAGGGGATTTCATTAAATAAGTTTTCCTTTCTATTATGTGAAACACCTTTGCTGACCTACTACAGAATTCAGTAATTACTGACTGAAAGGAGCCTAGCCCCTCATTATAGCAGATAACCTGATACCTCTGCTATTGTTATCCTTCTCTGATGAGGGCAAGGGCTGCACAGAGGCCCTGAAACCATCTCTCTCTCAATTCTGAAACGTGAGACACCTAACAAAGAAGAGCAAGTCCTCTAGACCTCTTCTTCATTCAGGAGTTGCTCTCTGGAGGTGCCAACATCATTCCTTCATCAGGTTAGAAGCTTAAGGTGGTTATACTCAGAAGGCTACTCAGATTAAATTTGTGGAGCTAAAATGCTCTTTCCTTGTGAAATGAAAGGTTTCTGGAAATGCTTTGCTTCTATCACATTTACAAGTAATCAAAATGTTTGAGGTAGAGGTGTGTCCCACCTAATCCTTACCTGAGTGCACAAAGGGGCAGAAGGCCAATGAGGCTGTTAAGTTTTCTGATTGTACTCTGTGTTGGTTAATATAACAAGGATATAAATGTGAATACAGAAAAGTGCATTGATCCACTGAAAATATACAGGATCTTCTATTACTTTTAGATTAGAGAAATCATAAACTGGAGAAACATACAGAAACTCAAGAAATAGCTGTCCACTCATCCCACTATTAAAAGTGTGGTGAAACAGGAGCATTTCAGCAGACCTCTGAAAAGGCAGAGACAAAAGAGGATGAAGAGGCGATAAAGAGCTCACTGTTGAATATAATTTAATATAATTTAAATTATGAAAAGAGCTATTCTCTTTTTAAAAATCTCTTCTGAATGTACCAAAAAATAAGCTAGCCAGATGCTAGCTTCACTGTGCAGCAGCCTTTTTATACTGGCAACACTAGAAATAATTGGTATCTTCATAGCATTGGGCAAATTTGCTCTATTGAATAATCAGATACAAAAATGTGTGGGAATCTGTTGTCAGGGAGAATTTCAGCCATTGTGCTTTATAATAGCAAAGAACCGAATGGTGCAAAATTATTCTTGCCCAGATTTGAGTGATTCAGCATGGATGAGATTAGGCAGAAAGCAAGTAGGTAAATTTCTTTCTCATTTCTCATAGAATCTCTCAGCTATTAAGGAGGGAGGCAGAATCCTTGAGCTCCAGAGACTTTATGACTGTGCTGGAGTATATTCAGCAGAGGATTCGGAGGCTGTTTCAGCAGTACATGTGCACATAAACTCAAACTGTCATAAGCTGTAAGGGAACTGGACTCAGGTGAGACCAATACAATTAGAAACATATGCTTGGTTTTAAACACTGCAGACACATTTTGTGGCTGGGAACAGCTGTTGTTATGACTGTTTTAAACATCTAAGCACAAGAAAGGACAAGGGACCTCCATAATACATGTGACAAGAATAAAAACTACAGCCTTAATGGAATTTTCTTAATTTAATTTTATTTAATTAAGGATATGGGATTAAGAACCAAAGCCATTTTACCTTTTATTGCCTAGAATATGTTTTATATGTTTTCTCCTGGTCATTGCTCATGAAGAAATTTTAATATAGATGCTTAATTTTATAAAGCCTTAGAGTTCAATCCTAATTGTGTCAGCTGTCCAAAACATCTCATAGGAACAGTGTTATGATAGGATTTTAAAGGTACACCCTCTCTTCTCTAGAGCTTGTTAGAGGCCATTCTAAAATAGTAGATATAATACTAGAGGCCATACTAAAATACTCTTAGAAAAATTACTCTGGAAAGCAGGAAACTAAATCTAAACACTGCTTATTGGTGACACAGTCCAGTGCAGGAGTCACAGGGCACCTGCAGCCACATACTGAAGATGTTTCTGTTGCCTAGGGAGAGCCATATGAAGCTTAGTCACATATATGTGCAGATGCCACATGTATTTAATAGGGAGATAAATCCCAGCCTCTGGGCTTGAGTCAGCTGCCAATACAGACACCCAGTATCATATGAAATGCCTGGGCTCTCCTGCCTAGCATTTGCTGCTATTTTATAAGGACTTGGTCTCCTGTAGGTCCTGTGTCATAACTGTCAGCTGTACATGAAGGTCTGGTAGTTTACATCTTGATGAGTGGATTCTCATATTTCAAAAATCAGTGTCTCTGAATCAAGCACAATTAACTTTCCAGTGATTCCAGATTCATTCAGAATTGACCAGTAACTACAGATAGAAATGTCTACTTACCTTTAACACAGGAGATACTTTGAGAAAAAAAAAAAATTTGCTTTGCTCTCAAGTTGCTCTTCTATGTGTTAATAAGGGTCTAATAAGCCTTTGAAAGTGTTGCTAAAAGCTCAGGACACTTCTCAGTTTATCCAAAACCAGAGTATAAGGAAAGACATATCCACTTCATAAATCACTAACATTTAGTATCAGGCATTAATAGCAACACCAGCTGATACTTCACTGAGGAATTCTCAGGGGCAAGGTTCTTTTCTCATGAGAAATGTCTTGATTGTAACAAGAAGCTACACAATGACATCCTACTGGAAATTAGAGTTTCATCACATTTGGAATAACCTGTATGAATGTAATAGGATAATATTTCTCCAGGGGAAAAGAAAATATCTGATTACCTCAGTTTTCTTATAGTGATAATGTTGTAAACATAATTTATTATCTAGTCCTTGTTTACATTCAGACAGTTCTGAATTTTATTTTATATTTAAATTATTTTGTTTCATAGAATATAAATAAAATTATATTTAATTTACATGACATTTACCATCAGAAAATTATTGTTGTCCACGTGCAGGGAGTTCAGAAGTCCAAGTTCATTCCTCTGGGGGACTGAAGGAAGTGTTCTTTTCACTGATAATTACAAAAATCATGCTTTTGTGGTAACTTGTAAGGAAAAACAATCTGAAATACTAGACTTCCCCTTTAGAATATGAGATATGGTTGAAATGTGAAACTATGGTCTCCAGCTGACTATATTGACAAGAGTGCTGTATCCTTAATACTGCAAGTAATGCAATGAGCAGGAGAGGGAAACCGTGTCACTGTTATATTCTCTGCTAATTGTCAGTCCCCTCGTCCAGTTCTGGATCCAGACTGAATTCTCTGCCACAGTTTTGGAGAGAGAAGGGGAATACTGAACAGCTTGAAGTTTTGTAAAAAAAAAAGAACAGCAATATATCCCCATCCTCATTCACATAACTCTATTGTTCATTCTACTCATACCTTTTTATTGAAAACATATACACCAGAAATGGATCTCATTCTTCATTCCTTTTTTTCTAAGAATGGCATTCAGAAGTGCAGACCATTTTAATTAGCAGCTTCTAACACATCTAAGGTCTATTATGTCAGCCTTGGAAGAAATTGATCCTTTCACAGTGAGAGCATTACAGAGAATGCCAAAATCCTTTTTCAGTCCATGTGATCTGTGCTGAGATGTATTCACTGGGAAATACCTTTCATCACACCACAGGGAATTTCATGCTAGTATATTAATGTTAAGGATATATTTTTATAATTTTTTCCACAAAGCTTTTGGTAAGAATTTATATGCACTGTCACATACTAGGGTGTCTGTCTGTATGTTCCTTGGCATATAGAATAATGAGAGCATAGACCTGAGGTACAGCACAAATGTCAGCACACTCCCTCAGCTATCTCATAGAACCACTTCAGCCTCTTAATGTGTCAACTTAAAAGTAGCTGCCTTACATCTACTGCATTCACCTACAATAGAGAGGCATCCACATCTGTACTGCTGCTATTTTAGAAAATAGCTTACACTGACAACAATTCTGTTTTCCTTTAGAAAATCCTTGAAACAAAATGGTCATATCTGTTGATTTCTTGTCTAAAATAAGTATCTGTCATTTATAGTACACCAGACCCTCAGAGAGTGCTTTTCAAAAGGTAATAACTATTTTTCGCAGCACTCAGTGCATTAGGATTTGCTCATTTGTCAGCTGGGTAACTGAAGGTGTAAGGAGGATAACTGACATAGTCAAGGCTGCACGGGAACTTCATGATAGCAATAGGTGTAGGGTTCAAATCTTTTCTTCACTGCTCTGTTGAATGCAGACCATTTTGTTCTGTTTTCCCCAGGAATAAGGAAATAATTCATCAGTGAGGATTAATAAGATGGTGTGGGGTTTTTGTTGGTGGTTTTTTGTGGTTTTTTTTGGTTTGTTTGTTTGTTTTTTTGTTGGTGGTTTTTGTTTGTTTGTTTGTTTTTTATATACAGAAAGTGTCTCAAATTTTTAAGATTATTTTCCAATCAGACAGCAGTAAAAGCTGTTTTGCAATTCCTTTATGGATGATTTTTCACCTACTGAAGATAAAGTGACAAACACCAGTACTTTGTCCAAAGAAGGATTTCCTGAGGTTTAGGACAGGAGATTAGATTTTCCAAAGATAAAAACTCTCTGTGCCAATACACAGTGGTTTGCTTCCATCAGGAAATATAATCTTGTTTTTTATACAATCCATAAAATAGAGTGGGATTCTATTATATTAATTTTATGCTTCCCTCTGTAAAATAGAACTAAGAACTTTATTTTCAACAAAGTTGCATAACTGCATGAACAGGGGTTCATCTGGCCTAATCATCTGGGTAACAACTCCCAATGCTCATACATTAGAACTGACCAGCTCAGGTGTGGCAGTCCAGATGAGACTTCTTAAGTTTACTGAGGTGAGGGGGCCAATGTTGAATTCTGAATTCAGAAATTTAGGACCATTTATTCTTCTCAGCCCAGCTGAACCATACAGATAAGAAAGTAGATTCTTTTCCTGTCATTCTCATGGGCATCAGATAAAATATGTTGAATTCCAGTGGCAGACAGTATGGAGGGAAAATGGAAAAAGGTGTACTTTTCTTCAGTTCTGTGACTCTGAGGCCAAGAACCAGAGTAAACCAGGAGGGTGATGCTATGTCCATGAGGTGTTCTAAGGCTGATGGGCAGTAAATTCTATTTGCAGATTTTTCTTATTTCTTATTATTAAGAAATGAATAATTTATTATTATTAATAGTAGTAGTAAGAAATTAATAATAAAGTCAGAACATAGAGGTGCATCTGTGATCAGATAACTTCACTTGCATTTTATTTACCTGCCCTGTTGGAAGGAGAAATTATTGCTAGAAACAGTCTTAAGAACAGCCATGGGCACATTTTCCCCAAATGTGTTGACTATTGTCTGGAAAAATATGAGGAATCAAGGGTGAAGCAATGCCTGTGAGCTTCATTGCAATTAATATCACATATTTTCTCCTGTCACTAAGCCCAACTGTACCTTGGTCTTGCTTTGTTAAATAGGGCAGGCTTAGCCTAAAATTCTATGATAAGTAAAGATAACACCTGTGGTTTTGGCCCAATAGGATTTGTTTGGATTACTTACTTATAGAAATCTTTCTATTTTTCATTTCCATGTAATACACATGGCAGAAAAAAATTTATACAACAGTACTGACAAAAGTTGAACCTTGTCTTTATAAGATAGAAAGATAACACAATTTGATCTTATTTTTCTGCCTCAAATGAAATTTCTTCCTTTCTTCTCACCTGTGTCAACATATCCTTTGATTCTATAACTGATTTCTCATGCCATCCACATCTGTGTAAATTTACAGTTTCATAAATCAGGATGCAAATGCAGGCTGAATAGCCCTACTGTGTAGCTGTGAATAGGTCACTGTGGCCATAATTAACAATACACCTGTTGATGTTGATGGTTATTTATTGTGCCATCGTTACACTGTGTCAGAAGGCCCCAAAGGTCAGTTTGTTATCTAGATCTCCTGACTAAATTTGGCAGAAACTAGTGGAAAAAGCCAAACTTATATAAATTTTATCTCATAAAACAACTACCATTGCTTAAAGGGCAGGTTTGATTCACTGAGAAAATTCTTAAAATATATTTTGCAATTGTGTTCATTACTTGGAAGTGTTATCTGATAGAAAAATTCATTTACACTACGTCAACAAGTAAACATTTCCCCTGCCAAGTGCTAGCTCTCGTATACGATTATATTTAGCTAACTTTTTTTTTTTTAAATTACATTTTTTCCAAAACAATTCTGGTATGGCATTTTCTAGTGAAAATTTTAACTTTACAGGCAGTAACCATTACAAATTTTACATATTAGTATTAGTATTAGTATTCCTAAACTGAAATCAAAATATATCTTAAACATAAAAAACTTAAAATACTCTTAATAATGCAGTCTGTTACGCAGAAGAAAGCTAACTATGCACTGAACTGCACTAGTCACAGCCTGCCAGCATGTCAGTCAAAATGAATATTCCCCTCTGTTCAGCACTTGTGATATCACATCTATTCTGCATCCCATTTTGGAATCACTTGTGCAAAGATGACTTTGAAAACTGGACTGAGCCCAGAAAAGGGCCCTTCTTAGGGACAGTTTGGAGGACAGAAGAACTGGAAAGCCCAAGAGACACTGAGAAAAATGAGTTTATTCTGAAGACAAGAAGGTTTATAGGACTGAAAGACTTTTTTCACCTATCTAATGCAGGATTGTGGAGAAGGAGAAATGATATTCAGAGGTTCAAAGCAAATGCACAAAAGCAGAGGTGCAAGTTGCAGAAAGGGAAATTCAAACTGGCCGTAAGGAAAAAAAATCACAGTGATGGTGGTAAGAACATGGAACAGGGGCCCAAAGGGGGTTCCCATCCACAGACATATTGAAAACTTGATTGTGCAGGTTTGATTGACCTGGTATCATAGTCTCTGAGAAGTGTAAGAGTTCTGAGGAATGATCTGCCTCATATTATATGCAAACTGGTTCTGACCATTTGAAGCAAACCTCAAACTGATCAGCATTGCTACAGCCTCTTGCTCTCCAAATTGTAGTGCCTTACTTGCTGCCAAAAACAGCTTCATACTCTCCTGAGGTAAAACAGATGTGTCTGTACTTTGCACCCTACATTTCTGATGGAGGCTGCTATTAGAGCTGATGCAGTCTCAGTGACGGATTTGCTTTACTGTGCAACTGCAAAGAAAGGGGCATGAGTATTCACACAAGGGATTTCCTGTGACATGTCAAAGGCATTTTCATTCACCTGCAGAAGACAGCTAGTGGCAGTGTATGAGGATTAATACATATTTCAAGACAGTACATTTCTCTTTACTCTATTTTGACCAAATGCTGCCTTTAAGCATCCTGAAATTGAATCCCTGGGGGTAAAAATGTTAGAAACAAGGGATTATATAGAGGTATTCAGAAGCCTGAATAGTGCTTTAGGTACCTGAACCTTTGTCAGGGATATTCATGTTTTTGTGTTCTCATTGTCTGCATATCTCATGAACTGTTATTTGTAAGAATTTTAGAATCCAATTTCTCTCTGAAGTAGCTTATTCAATACTTGTATAAAATCCCTATTGCTGATCACTGATAAGTCTCAAGAAAGTCCCAAGAGAAGCCATCTTTCGTTTATGAATGTTCTGTGGGGTTTTTGTAGTTTTCAGGCCACAAGGGATGGTGGCTCATCCCCATTCTTTCCTTGGCAGACTCAGGATGCTAAGACAATACCAATTAGTCTGATCAAGTCAGGATGCACTTCTGTTTTATGTTAAAAGAGCCAGGATAAATAAAAGGAAACAGAAAAGATAAACGTAGTACAAAGGGAAAAAAGTGGAAGATGTATAGAAGGAGGTTTTCTAGAAGAACTTTCTACATAATACAAGGAGTACAATACAAGGAGTAGAAAAACAAAAAGGCTGAGAGGAAAATAAGTGAAAAAAATTATGTTCTTCACTTGGGAATCAATGTACTACTTTGCAGCTTGAGAAGCCTGGAAGGAAAAGAGTCTTCTGTGCCTTACTGCTAACCTGAAGATATTTTATTCTATTCTACCATGCAATGTCAAATGTCTCTTGGAAACCTAAATAGATTATGTCTACCACATCAGCCCTATCTGCTCCCTGCATTCTCCTTTTGATAAGACAGAGATTTATATTCTTTTTCTCCTTTGATAGGTGCATCAATCTCTGCTGTCAGGTTGCCTGTCCAAATAACAAACCTGCATATCACAGAACTGTTTTCAATGTAATGTTGATAGATGTTGTTTGTGTGCACTTGGCATCAACTTACAGTCACTTCCCTGCAAATTGCAACCTTCTCAAGAAACCCATATTTTCTATCTTTTCAATGTTCTCACCATTAAGGATTAATTATGGTCACAGAGTCATTACTTGAGACATTTGTAGAAGTTCTGTGCTTCCGTGTCACTAGACTGATTCCCTAAGTTGCCTGCAGTACCCAATGCCAGTCTCATTCTGGCTTCATAAAATGTGGTTTGCGTTTTGTGGACAGAAGAGTTGACAGCATTGAACAAAGCTGAATGTTTCTAGTCAAATCTCTGGTCAGATAAAGCATTGCAAAGTGTTCTGCCTCTGTGACTGCTGCTGCTTTCCAGCACTCACCCACACTCTCTGATAACCTTTCAGAGTCCTTGTGCTGTCTCAGCTCGAGGCAACAGCTCCCTGCTCCTCCCTCCTGCCTACGGCACGCACCTACTTCCACCTTTCATCTACTTCTAGGTAAATTATTTGTCCAAATACCATCTCTTTATTCCAATTCACACCCTCTTCTGCTTGTTTTTTTCCCCACAGAAGCAGTGAACAGCAACTGGACCTTGACCAAGTGGCTAATCTTAGCTGGTTCAGTCAATGGCAAAATCCTGAGTCCTTCCTGAATATGTTGGTTCAGTTCCTGCTCTCCTACAGCAAGGAAGTCGCCCAGAATGACAAAAGCCAAATTATAATCTCTCTTGAGTGTTGTTGCACTGGCTCATTATATAGGGCATATAAAAATAATGCTTATAAACACCAGAAATAAAGAAAATAGAAATAAAGTCAGAACATTTTTCTATGCAACTAATGAATTATTTACTGGCTAACACTGCATCATTATTAAAACGCTTGGATTTTTTTTATTTTCTTTTTAATCTTGAAAATATTCTCCTACATATTTTGCATTCCTAATTCACCTCCATGATAACTCAGAGGGAGGTGATTTCACACACTGCTCAGCACACTGCATAGGAACTGTTAATTTCTTGCGTAAGCTACAGACACCTTCATCTGTTTCTCAGTTTCAGGTCTGCTGAAATGCTCAATTTGCAAAACTGGCATTTTACTAGTAATCTGTCATTATAAAGTCACAGAAGGTCTGTGATAATGCACTGTTTATGAGTTTGCTCTTTTCCTCCATACCCTCGTATATCCTTACAACATTTATAAATGCTCAGTGTGTATCACATACAAAGTATATTCTAAATGTTATTCATGGCATTTTAAATTCCTCTTGCCTCAAGTATTTCAGAATTATCAGATTGAAGACCACAGTCATGTGGGATCAATATTTTTATGTAACTACAAGTCCATATAACTTTTTAAAAACTATTTGAACAGTTTTTATTAATATTACCCCTTATTGATATCTACTAAATATGTAGTATTTTTTGCTGCTGTTATCCCAGGAAAGTCAGTAGAAAACATATAACTGATCACAGTGAATCTTTAGACCAAACTTAAAAAACTATGGCATTATCATTAAAATTTTTTAACAAAGGCCAAAACAGAATGAGGATGAGCGTAATTCTTATGTCAACAAAATCAAGCAATGGAAGTACTTGATGTATGTTTCTTGTAAAAAATCTTGTCCATTTTTTCAAGACTGGCTGCATACCAGTTTCTGGCAGAATGAAGTTAAATTTTTGCTAAAGGAATTGGGATGAATTCTGCCTATTGCAGTGATACAACCACTGCAAGGATTTCTTATCAGTCTCAAAAACAAACTCAAAACATTACAATACTGAACATGACTGGAAAATTTCCAGTTAAAAATATCAATTAAGTAATTTATTCAAGACAACATGTAAGACCATCAAGAGAATTGTTTCAAACTTTAGACAATGACATTTTACTTTTTTCAGATTTGGGTGCAAAATCAAAATGCTAAATCATTCATGTAAAATGGAATCTTGGAAAACATCCATTTTAAATTAAACATTCAGATTTGAAACTTAATTTTTTATTTCCTTTTTTCTCATTCCAATTCATTAATTCAAATATCAAATTAACTAATTCAAGTGTTATACACTATGAAAAAATCAAGTTGATAAAAACTAGCCCTTTTCTAAATATAGTTTCAATTAATATTATTCTTTCCAGCTATACATTTCCAAATAAGCAATCAGATTTTTTTTATTGCATATTGAATATGTCATTTTTTGATGGCATGATGCTTACAATGAATATCTTATGTCACTTTTTCTTATGGTTAAACAAATCAGAAGTCCTGTTAATTTTTTTAGTTTGAAGCTTAACTATTACCTCATTTTTGAGAAATAAAATGCTAAATTCCTCAAATTAAGGGTATTTTGAAGAAGATTTTAAAACATGTAAAATGTTGATATCCAATCACAATGAATTCCAGGATACTTGACTTTTTTTTTCGAAGTTAGATAAGAATTGAGCAACATAACAGTAGTGGTGGATAGCACAGAATTGTGTTTTGGTACTGTGTTACAGATTGTCATATTGTATTATTGTACTTCTGAAAGATTCTAGTTTCTTTACAATTCTTTGGCCAACACAGAAGATTTAGTTTTTTATTCCTCTTCCTTGATGCATTTATGATTACAAAATCTAGTCAGAGAGATCAGAGTTGATTCTGAAGGTTAAAATACATTATTATTTAAACAACAACCACAGGATCTAGTAAAATAAGGAGATTGATCCTGCAAATATTTGGGCAGAGTGACAAATAACCTCAGTCCATGAAAATAAAACATAATAAGAAAATGCCCAAAACCAATCACGCCAACAAACAGAAGCAGCATACAAGTCTAAATGTTACTATGAGTTTAACCAGTATCTGGAAAGAACAGTGGAAGAAAACAGCTATTTCATTAAAAACTTCAATCAAATAACTCAAGAAAAATTCTTATGCCAGGTCCTCATCTAGTGGATACTATGACTGTGTTACCTTCCTGAAAATGTGGGAATGATTGTTCATTTGGGTATCACAGTAAGTTTCACTGAGCGAGGATCTGTCTACTGAGTACAGCAAATACGTGTATTTTGAGAAAATTCATTGGCTTGTGGTGGTTTTTGAATCTTCTTCCTAATTCCTTCTAATAAAACTTCTCGTTTTATTTCTGTTTCAGCTGTAAAGTGAAGGCTCATGCAATGTGAGCCACCTGTTATCAATCAAGGAGCTCACATCTTCAGTGGCTGCGCTTCTTTGAAGTGCTGGGAGAAACAGAAATGTTTGTCATGTTCTCAAGGTGGTTTCTGAACCTTTCAATCTTTTATCTAGATTACAGCCAATACCTCTTTCGTCAGCCCTTCCTCAGATTGTGAAATCAGCAATTTAAAAGGATATTCTCAGCACAGGAAGCACAGAGGAAGCAGGACATGTAATCAATCTTCAGGCTCCCATGGAACCTGCTAACAGGTTTTATTTCTCTAGTCATCCAAAGGATTAGACTGCCTGGTAAAACATCTTCACCATCTCTCTCTCTGCCTTTCAGTCTGTGTGCTTTAGCCCTTTTCCCTCTCTCTGCTATATTGCTACATGTTGCCTATACTGTCTTTTTAATTATTTTTGTAAAATATCCATTACTACTTTTTCACTCAGCCAAGCACATTCTGCAGTGAGATCACAGCTACTTATCACACTTGAAAGATACATTCAGCATGGTATCTTTGGAAAAAAAAAGAAAATCAAAATGTACTAATGTTTTGGGTTTTTTTTTTCTGTTTTGGAAATTCAGCCAGAAAGAAAATAGCAACATGGCTGTTATATCTGTCATTAAGTATATATGAAAGGCAAGGATCATGCTATCACAGAACTAAATGACTTAATATTATCTTCCTTACGCTAGTGATACCTTGTTCATTTGTAAGTAGAAACTGATATTTACTGTGCAGTGTTTCAATTCCACCAGCATCTTACTGAATGCATGCACCCCTGAATGCATGATTTGATTTACAAGTATTGTTCTACTTTCATATACTGTGCTCTCCCTTTGCGTTTTGTTGCTTTCAGCCATTTCCCTCAGCTGCTGTAATAACCTTGATCTCTTCCAGTCACTTCGTTAGGCTCCTCTGGTAGCCATCCTCATAGTGAGCTCTTGACAGCACTCATCAATTCTGAATGTTTCAATTAATTGAGCCAGCACCAATCTCCTGCCTGCCTCTGTTAGCTCCTTTTGCCAATACTTCAAAACCTCCAGCAAAGCAATACTGTAGGATGGAATAGCTCAGTGACCTCAATACAGTGCGACTAGGCTGGGAGCTTAAGCAGAAATTTTAGTCAGAAATATCCTGCCATGTCCCCCTGCTCCAAATTCGATTTTCAGCTCTGTTTCTAGGGATGTATAATAACATAGAAATCCCAAAAGATTGGTGAATTAGTAGGTTTTTGGGTTTTTTTCCTTTATTGTTAGTAGTGGTATGTTGTTTCCTGGACTGATGAGCTGACAAAGGGAGTGAATTCAGAGGTCTTAAAAACAATGTGCAATCCTTTCTAATTGTCTTCTAGTCATGCATTTGGTATCAACATGTGTGTGTGTGTGTGTGTGCATGCAAGCATCTATGTTGCGACCTGAAATGTTTAAGCATGCTAAGTGAATTGTTCCACCCAATTATTTTATTGTGAATTAGTATCTATGTAACAATCAGAAGTAATATTTGCAAGGTTTTATGAAACTTCAAGTAATATAAAAAGGAAGAAACACTTTGCTGTAAGCTTCTCCACTGGAGTATGTATTTGCTAGGAAGAAGTTTAAAACTATTACTTGTACACTTCCACATTAATTTAGTATTTTTTACACTTTTAACCATATCAAATAATTTGAGCTGTGGCCCAATGCAAATACAAGTTAAATCCGCTCTTCTTCTGCAGCTGTTAAGTAAGATATAACCAGGGTTTAATTCAAGGCAGTTACCTCTAATTAGAAAAGAATTAAACCTTAAAGTAATTGAACATTGAACCCAGTTATTGGGAGGCTAAATGCATAGTGCACAAACCTGCTTCTACAGCAGAGAAATATATTAAGATATTGAAGTGACTATCGATAAACAGTTTTTTACAGAAAGAAAGAGAGGTGTCATCTAAACTATTCTCTTACAGTGTTTGTGCTGAGAATTGGCTCACCTTGAATCCACACACACATTTATAGTTACATGAAGCATCATAACCAAACTTTTCTATCTACCTAGCTTGTAAAACTGAATTTGGTGGAAATATTCATCCCCAAATTCAAAGATTAGAGAAGCAAGATCTGATCTCATCTTTGTATATTGTCAAGGCATTTTTATGGATGTCATTCTCATTATGCTGAGAATCCATCTGTATGTTTGGACTAAATCCTAACCAGTCTATCTAGGATATTTCTCTTTCAATAGAGCCAGTGGGAGCTGTGTAAGTTAGCCCAAAAGAAAAATTAGAGTTTTAATGAATAAACTTGATTGGAAAGGTTTCAATATCTTTTATTTCTTTTTTTTTCTTTCTCCTTGATGGTAAGCAGAACTGCTATGTAAGGTATATGGTGCAATTGAGTGCATTTTGCACTTGAATAGGGAACAGCATTTTTGCTGTATGTGATGGTTGTCTTAATGTAAAATGTGCTGCTTCCCTAGATGAATCTGGATCTCACAAAAAATGGAGCTGAGGGCCTTTTATGTAGTTTATAACTTATTGTCAGTGAAGGAATGATCCAATTAGTAAGTGATTAATCACAGGTTCCTTCAGGTCTCAAACTGCATGTTGAAAGTTTATGAAATAAAAGAGTATTTCATGCATGTGTCTGCACCTAACAAGTAATAACCACCTGGGAATGAGAACTACATTTAAAAAAAAAACAACAGGGGCAGCAGCACAAAGTACTAATCAGTTGACTAATTTCTGTTGTCACTGAGAAACATACCTTTGCCAGACAATCATAATTATAAAGGCATTAAAATTAATTAACATTTTATTGTTAGCAAACAGTGAAGAAAATATTCAGAATTTCCATCCTAACCATTTTTTGGCCATTTCAGCAACATACAAAAGTAAAGTTTGCTATACAGTATTTAATTCTGAGATACGAGACATAAGAAAATATGCATAAGTTCAAAGATTTAAAATGTTAAAATGCCAATTTTTAGAGAAACCTAATTAACATGCAAAGTAAATATTTTATTTTGTAAAAAAAACAAACCCATTGTGCATACTAAATACAAAATCTTTTGAATAAAATACAAAATTGTTATAATTTTATTTTGTGGATGTACAAATGCTTGTAGCATGTATATTTCATCATGATTTATCAAACCATTTTATATGGGCCTGTTATATATTTTCCAGTTTTCAATTTTTCATTCACTAAAAATATCTGCCATTTTTTCTTGTTTCCATGCTAAATGATCATGACTAAATTTCAGATAAGGAGTAACCTTATGGTGCTTAATTTTGACAGTATGGTGGAATAAAACAATGGAATTTTGATGAAGGAGATGATGAAATATGATAGAAAAACATCGACTTCTCAGTGCTGAACCATAACCCCCAAATATTTTAAGTTTTGCAATAAAATATCAATGGATATTCAATACAGAAGAAATGGAAGTGTGAAAAATTGCTAAATCCAAAGTTTAAAATATCAGCTTTCAAGTGAACAAGCAGAACAAATCTCCATCATTTTTAGGTGGTTTGCACCTTAAATTAGTAGAATGGTACCTTTGAGTACTATAGTAAGAAACTGAAAAGGAACCCTTTAAGACAAGTGTGGAATCTTCATGTGTACTTCTTAAAATCATATTTTGCATATTGCTTGTTTAAACAAGGAATCCTTGATCTTGGTGTACTGTTTGCAGTTCAGCTGCAGACTGACCTCACCACCCTGGGTTCCCCTCATAGTCAAGACAGCAAACTGGGATTGCATCAACATGACTCCTTTCTTCCCAAAGCAGACAGCTAAAATATGTGGACTAAAAGCATACATTTTTCATGTTCAGTACAGCATTGTAGATCCATCAGATAAATGCTTGTTCTGGCATAATCTGCCTTCTCTAAACCAATGAAAATAAAGTATTCCTTTCTTTAGGAGTCTGTCTTTGTGGTCCTGTCTGTAATTATCTTCCACAGGTGCTATATGGCAGAAAAGACCATGAGCTAATGATCTTGAAGATTTCTCAAATCATGTAATTACTGAAAAGATGATTGCTCTGTCTTTATTTTTATTTCTTCTCTAGCTGATTTTCAAACAATAAAAATCATTAGACTGATTTATCTGTGTTCTGTACTCACAGTTAAACAATACAGACAGCTATTTTACCAAAAAACTCAACCACAGAGAGCCCTGCTGTCCTTCATGGTATCAAACTTCGGTTGTGCTTGACCTTCAAATACAGACACGGATTTCTTGCGCACTTTTTGAAAAACACTTTTAGATTTCTAAAAGTGTTTTTCAAAGAGAATTACATGATGAATAAAAGGCAGCTCTGCTCTTGCTTGCTGAATAAGAGAAGAAATAGTAGTTTTGCTGAATCTATTCAGACAGCCTGAATAAACAGGGAGACTTCTCAGACAGAGAAAAAACCCATGACTTTTCATGTTGATGGTATATGGATCTCTTTTCATTTTTCATCCATCTCTTATTTTAGAGGGACAGTAGGTAAGTGCATCAAGGCAAATCTTCTAGACTTCTCAGAATTTATTCAAATCTAATCAAATTATTTCTTAATATTTTTACTGGCTGGGTGTCTTGGGTTGAAAAATGTAACCAAAAATGTGTATTCTATTTTCATCTGTTAAAACCTGTTGGGAGATACTGTTCTTCTCTCCCCCTGCACCCGTCCTCCTCTGAGGGACATCACGTGTGAATGGGCCATTTAAGGCCTCTCACATGACTGACAACATTACTTCATTCCATTGTGAGATGCTCCACCCAGTGGGAAGAGCCAAAGCCTTTCCACTGGGGTCAAAACAGCAATCCCAAACACCAAGGGAGCCTGTTTACCACAGAATTCTTGGAGGAAGGCTGGACCCATCTCACCAGCACAGGACCCTTTGTCCTATAGGATCATCTCTACTTCACAGAACAACATCTGTTACTCCAGATATACTCATTTGGACTGCTTCCAACACCCTGACAACAGGGTTTCAAGTCGTATCTCTGACTCTGTCAGGGTTTTCTAGGACTTTTGTTTGTTTGCTTGTTTGTTTGTTTTGTTTTGGTTTGGTTTTTTTGTACTACTGCATTTGTATTTTTTAATATTCCTAGTAAACAACTGTTATTCCTAGTCCCATATTTTTGCCTGAAAGCTCCTAATTGTGAAATTGTAATAATTTGGAGGGAAGGAGTTTTTACATTCTCCATTCCAGGGGAAACTCCAGTTTCCCTGACAGATACCTGTCTTTCCAAACCGAGACACTGGGAAACTGCTAGAGATGTTTAAGTGCACTTTTAACCATCACCAGAAGAAAATAATAAAGTTTTTACCTGATTTTTTCTATCTTTTAGTGTGATTCAGAAACACATTGATAGTTAGTAGTGATGTCAGAACACAAGCCATTCCTAAGTGTAGGTCTGTGAGATTCTCTTTTTTCCAGAGATCTAGCTAAATTTTTAATTTGGTGCAGGGAGACTTCTTTACTTTTACTGAGTTTTATTTCAGTTACTGTTGAAAAAAAGTTTACTTGTTTGTCAGTCCTGATTTATTCCAATTTGATTCACTACCACCTCTGCCTTAAATGAAACTGAGAAGGTGCATCAAGAGAAAGCAAAAGTGGTGGAGGACTTACATAGCATTTGAATGAGTTCCATGAAACTCACTTTAGATGAGAGAGAGGCAAGACCCTTTTTCTGATGACTGCATAGGAATTATTTCTCCTATTTTTCCTCAAAAACCAGGGTACATTGTTGAGGACTGTATTAATGGATATTTAGATGAGGTACAAGTCATGTCAGTGTTTCTGTTGTGTGGGCTGATCTGAATTAACCAGGACACAGAGGGTATGCATTCCTCCTTTACTTTGTGAACTGTAACGCTGAATCTTTTGAATATCAGCTTTCATTTATTGATATACGATATCTAATAACCAATACTTAAAAATCAAGAGGAAAACACAGCTGATCAAAAATGCAGATGGTTGCTTTTTTTATGGTATGATTTAGACACATTTTGCAGACACTAGACCAGTTTTCAGTTGGTTTCTGGGAACACATATACTCTGTAAGAGTGTTTTCATTCACAGTGTGACAGAACTTGACCTTGTAGACAATTAGGACTTGTTATAAAACTCTTTCTGTTACAAAACTTTCTTGCTTAAGCCTTTATTCTTTTTTTGTCTGAGAAAGTTTCAAAGCCTTCAGATGAGAAAATTTTCATTGGGTCAGTGACACAGTCTTGGTCATACTGAGACACTGAAAGAGGAGAATAATTGTGTTTTGCGAGAAATCATTGACTATAGTTACTAGCTATGTTATTAATTTTTGTAAGATGTTTTGAACTCTTGTAAGAATTTAATACCATGGGTTGGGGTGCAGGAATGTTTTCTTAACGAGGTGAATTAAATAGACTTAGCCTCTTTTTTCCTGCTTTAGAGCTTCTGCCTTCACACAGATTAAGTATCTTTCACAAAGCTTTAACATGAAACTGTCATGCTGTGATCTGATTCTGGTGTGAGTCCTATGAGGTTCAGATAACCCAGACAGTAGATGGACACAGGCTTTGCATCTCTCATACAATTTCCCACAGTTTTTGTCAGTGGTGATCTTGTAGAATTCATATCTAAGTACACAATTTACTTAGATCATGTTTTCATGTAATTTATCTTTCAATGTATTCAAGGATAAAAATTGAAATCATACAAACAGGCCCTCCACCCAGTCCAAGATTCTTTTAAAGATAAACTTAATATGGCTGAATCAATTGAAATAGTTTTTCAACATTTTGTTGCAGGAACTTTTAGAAAGACAGCAAGACAAAGAATGGAAGAAAGGGGAAACTGTGACTTGAACCTCAAAGTAATGTCACTTAAAAGCTTCTGTTTTCATGAGCTGTGTGAAATAAAAAAGCATTCCAGAATGTGGATGGTATCTCAGAAAATTATTTGAAGTTCTTTTCTTGACTGTCAGAGTAAGTATAAGCAGAGAGAAACAGAGCATCATTTTAGTCCCAAGGAAAACATTTAATTCCTTCTTTGTTATTTAATATTAGAATTGCACAAACTGATTCAGATAATTTTAATTAATTTCCCCCAGGCAGGATTTTGGGTGGTGACTCCAAACTTACCTAATATTAAAAGAGGAATTTGCCAGTGAAATGAAGTCTAAGTGAGCAAGTTACAGCAGCCTTGAGACCGAAGTGTATTCCACACTGGTAAATAATGTAAGTTTATAAACCTGTTTATTCTGGCTTAATGGAAAAGTACATTGATATTTCCCTTGATAAATATTTGAGGCACTCATCATCTTATTTAAAGCAGAAAAAGCAAAATAATTTAATTTTTATTTACTTTCTCTTCTGCATTTTTGAAAATATTTTTATGCAGCAGAAGGCTACACCACCTTGGGTGAGGAACTCTGCGCTTGTCTAAAGCAGACTGAAGATCTACAGAACAGACTCTGTAACATGAAATTCCAAAGTCAGCACAAGTAGGCAGTAAACATAGGGCTACAATGCTACTTCTCTTTTTTCTCTTCAGAGCTGAATTATTTTCTTTGTGTTTAAGTTACCAAGATAATGTATTTAAATTTTGTACTCTATGTGTAAATGCATCTTTTTCCTTTCCCTTTTTTCCCCCAATTATTCCTCATATGATTATGTGGTTTATGAAAGAAAATGCCTCTGAACAGAAATAGACTGGTGTATTTTAATCTCTAGAGTAGGAGACTGTTTGTACTGAAGGAAATTTGGAAATATTGCCCTTAAATGATTACAGAATAGTGTCATTCAAGCTCATGTAACACAATGCATAGTAATAAATATGCAAATGAGTTCTACTTCATATTTAGTGATTTAAAATGTTTTATATTTTAAAATATTATAA